>OV651817.1:6153520-6321020 GCA_927349885.1 Psylliodes chrysocephalus | reverse complement strand
TAATAAATATGAAACTAGGTCTAAATAGTTTTGAAAATATGCGGGGCCCACATTTTAGTAAAATCTGCCAATTTGGTAATCTAAAAATGTTATTCTGAAAAGTAAAAAATTAACTTAAAAATAGAAGGTCGAAGGCATATTTTGAAGAAGTCACATGAGCAGGGTCGGTTACAGAATAGTTTCTTGAACAACTTCTTTCTATAAGGGCTAACCACATATTAACGTTAAAAATATTTAGACCATGTTCTTAAACATATTTATAATATTGATTAAATATTTCATCTTTATTAAATAAGCTTTATTTTATAATTTTTATTATAAAATGTTAAAAATTACCTGGCATAATTATCATATTATTTTCGTTAGGGGCCCATTTTTTAAATATCTGTAAACTTAGACCAGCATGAAGCATTCCAGGTGTAGCAAATACTACCATTGGTCCAGGATTATCAATAAATTGTTTATCGAAAGGCTTGATGTGTTTAAAATCAAACATATTACGTTGTACAAATGTTTTTCTAATTTTCTGATTAGTCCAAGTTATAAACATTTTATAGTAATTATTTGCTTTTTCGGTAAGACCGAGAGCGAAATAAATAGGTGCTTTGAGATTCATTCTTTCCCAATATGTTTCTAAAAGTATACAAAGTTCCTGAGCCCTGCCAAGAGCAAATACTGGAATAAGTACTTTTCCACCTCTATCAACACATTCATGCACTTTTTTCAAAAAGTCCTTTTCTCTACATCTTTTCGAATCCCTGATAGTAGTAGCATATGTAGATTCTGAAATGAGTAAGTCAGGCCTGCATTTATCTATCCAAGCAGCACCTAAATGTCTGTCAGGGGTCATATTGTAGTCTCCTGTGTAAACAATTGATTGATTACCAACTCGAACCCAAAACATGGCAGCTCCCAAGACATGGCCAGCATAGTAGGCTTTTATTTCTATGTCATTGTCTACCATAACTGACTGGTGTAAAGTTACGGCTATTACCTTTTTCATACAATCTTTAATCATTTGAGAAGTGAAAAAGTTTTGTTCACCTGAAAGTATACAAACATTAATTAACATACAGATCTTATTTATCCTAGCATTGAATATATTCCTCTAGGCAGATCAGCAACAGGACTCAGTTTCTATGCTTTCCATGTTCACTGACCTCTCTAGCTACCTAGTCACACACTGCAGCGAGATATCTGACACACTGTTGACAATTGTATCCCTTCAGATTATAACCCACATACTTTGATTTTATTTTACTATACGGAGAATGGTCGCACTGCGCAGCTTTCTGAGTGCCTTTTAAAAGGAGATAGAAAACTCCGCCATTTTGATCCCTTATTACGTGTTGCCTACATCTTGGCGCAATATTTTTAATAGGTGCGTTTTAATCATCCGCTTCTGCTTCGGAATTGTCGGTTTTCTTGTTTTAATCTGACAGGTTAAAACAACTAAACCGACAATTCCGGAAGCAGAAGCGGATGATTAAAACGCACCTGATATTTTGCTTGCTGCTGTCAGTCAGTGAATATTATTTTTTGGGTCACAGTTTATTGCTAAAGAATCAGTTAGCTCACTCGGACCAGTTGAAAGTTCCAAAATAACATCCACTCCAGGGATACAAATTCAGGATACGCAGAAGACTGCTGTTTTATTATAGGCGGTTGTCATATATTGTATTATCTGAGTTGCGCAGTGTATAAACATTGAGATCAAAAGTACCGACGCAGAGTGAGCGATCTGATTCTTTAGCTATAAACTGTGGCATAGGAATCAAAATGGCGCGCCCTATGTTGGGCGTGTCGGACGTCTCTCTTGTAACGTATAGTAATCAAAGTATGTGTTATAACTACATGCCAGACAGAAAAAAATAATTACTGTATATATTATCTTGATAGTCACTACTTTAACAAAAAAACTAAAAATACAACCGGTTGCAAGAACGTCAATTAAATATTGATTCTCTATTGAACGTTGACAGACGTTTAGACTATGAGTAGTTTAAAGTTCAAATCATTCGGACATCACATTCTCAAGCTCTAAAAAATGTAATAAGAGGAACATTCTTGCAACTAGCTGTAAGGTTGTAAAAAGTTTTGTACATTAAAAGGATCAACTGAATTTAGTACAAGACTATTCTTAACTTTATTGACTCCCCACAACTTCTATCACAACTTAATTTCAATATACCAAGGTTTAATTCAAGAAATAAATTGTTTTTATTTACTATTTCCAAGAACAAATGTGTTTATAAAATCTCCTATATTTGCAATGTGTAACAAATTCAATTAGGCATTCCAAACAAATGAATTGCCAATGGGAAGGTTTGGTATACGTAAGGGTTGCGACATAAAATGTATTGTAACTACAATACGTAAAATCATGAATAATGCAATACATTTAAATATTTTATGTCGAACACAATAAAAATATTATTTAAAAAAAAAATTGATTGTAAATTTTTTCATAAATTGGCAAGCTTGGCGACTAATATTTCGAATAAAAATAGCGACCAAGATCCAAGGCTACGTCGCTACCCCCTTAGATATACGAGACCTCTCCACTGGGAGCTATTGTTTGACAGGTCATTAGAATGCCTAATAAATTATGTAATTTATGTATTATGTTCAAACAAAATATTGTCAGTTTTCTTAAAAATAAGTAATGGTACTGAATATTCGTTTATGTAAGTTTTAATTAAATATGAAATTATTATTATAAAACACTTGTTAAATTAAATTTTATCCTGTAATTGGACGACAGGTCTGTTTGGATAATAATAGTATACTATTTAACGCAGGTCATAACTCACGCAGATGAAGTTTGCAGCACGAGCCGCAGGAGAGTGATGCAATTCATCAAGTGAGTTATGACCATTACCGCAAGTTGAATACTATACTTTATCTACGACTATAACAATAAATACTAAGATACAAGTATCGAGAAAGAATTATATAATTGACTAGATGATAAAAACGTTTGAATTTTTGTAAGAGCTATTACCTTTGTCGCCAGATATTTCTCATGAGGAGCTTCATTTATGAAATTATTAAGTTGTTCTGGCATAAATGTTTTTGCCTTTTTAGCTATATATTTCTCTGATTGACGTTTAAGAAACGCACGTAATTTTGAATAATTCTCTATATTAATTCCATTATTTATGTTGAGTGTACTTCTTACAAGGAGTAGAAAGTCCATACAGACGATGTATTGCTAAGTTCATTAAAATATGCCAAAAGTACATTTTCTGTAAATGAGTTACACCAATCTTGAAAATTTTAGTATGCACCTTTATACTTGTTTTTTGATTTTTCTGGTAATAAATTCTGTATTGCATTATTATCTCTCTTATTTCTGGAGGTATACATAATAACTTATCTTCACTATCTAAATTCATCTTTTTTAGCACTATTATTAGAAATTGATTTGAAAACGTCAAAATTATCTGGTTAAAATTTCAAATGACATTACTCCCCTCAATGTAATAATTGAGCGTTCCACCTACTAAGAGGCGTTGACAATTTAATAATTTTAAAATCTTTTAATTATTATTCATTCCTTTCCAGTTGTTAAAAAAATATTTCTAACATTTTACGCCAATAGAACATTTATCGACATTAAAATTTCCAAGAATTTACTGCGCACACTATTTATATACCGAATTATCGTAGGAGCCCAGCGTGAGTTATGACTCACTATTATAACTCACGCTATTTGTTTATTGATACTATTAATTGCTCAAAAGCACTTCAATAATTATATATAAATTAATAGGAGTAGATAGAGGATTTTATTTTTATTTTATTATACTCTTCATACAGTAGTCTGTGAAAAGTATTATGTATTCGCTTCATCCGTCCGTCTGTTCGTCTGTCTGTCCGTCCGTCTGTCCGTCCATCTGCCCGTCCGTATGATATTACGTTTTTTGTCCGCACGATTAAGTCAAAAATGAAAACGATTTCAATTTGAAAATTTCAGGAAAAATCAAGCTATATAAGGGGACGAAGCCTATTGATTTTAAAGAAAATCTGAATAAAAATAGGGGCTTAAGGGGGGTAAAAATAGTAAAAAAATCCTAACTTAAAAACTATAAATAATATCAACTGAAATTTTTAGCAAAAAACAAGCTCTATAAGGGGACAAAGCCTATTGATTTTGAAAAAATCTAATTAAAAATGGGGGGAAGGTGTTTTTACGAAGTAAAATAAGAATTCTCTGAACAACACGTCCACCAGAAATAAAATTCGTTGTAATATTAACAATTTGTAGTTCCATTTGAAATATAAGTGTATTTTAAGGCCTGGCATACACGAAAAATAGAAAAACTATGAAGATGATGTCCACCAAAAATACAAAATCCTAAAAATATCAATAGTTTTTAGTTCAAATTGAAATTTAAGTCTTCTTTAGGACCTGAAGAAAAATAACTCTGTTAAGAAGATATTAACCATAAACATAGGTTTGTTTTAAGACCTAGAATGCAAAGATAAATAGAAAAATTATGAAGATGATGTACACCAGGAATAATTCATTGTATTATTGACAATTGTTTGTTCCTTTTTGAAATAAGAGTGTGTTTTGAGACCTGGCATATGAAAAAAAAAAAAATAAATAAAACTATGAAGATGATGTCCACCAGAAATAAAAATCGTAAAAATATCAACAGTTAGATGATATCCAAAAGAAAATCGTAATATTATTAATTTTTAGTTCCTGTTGAAATATTAGTGTGTTTTGAGCTGAAATATAAAGAAAAATAGGAAAACTATGAAGATGCTATCCACCAGAAATAAAATTTGTTGTAATATTATTAATTTTTAGTTTCTATTGACATATAAGTATGTTTTGAAACCAGGAATACAAAGAAAAATAGAAAAACTATGAAGATGATGTCCACCAGAAATAAAATTCGTTGTAATATTAACGATTATACCTATTGAAATACAAGTATGTTTTGAGACCTGGAATATAAAGAAAAATAGGAAAACTATGAAGATGATGCCCACCAGAAAAAAATTAGTTGTAATATTAACAATTTTAGTTCTTATTTAAATATAAGTGTGTTTTGAGATCTGGAAAATAAAGAAAAATAGGAAAACTAAGAAGATGATGTCCCCCAGAAAAAAATTCGATGTAATAGTAACAATTTTTAGTTCCTAATGATATAATTGTTTTGAGATCTGGAATAGAGAAAATAGGAAAACTATGAAGATGATGTCCACTAGAAATAAAAACATTTGTAATAATAATTATTAGTTCCTATTAAAATATAAATGTGTTTTGAGACCTGGAATACAAAGAAAAATAGAAAAACTATGAAGATGATGTCCGCCAGAAATAAAATTCGTTGTAATATTAACGATTTAGTTCCTATTGAAATAAAAGTGCTTTGAGACCTGGAATATAAAGAAAAATAGGAAAAAGATGATGTCCTCCAGAAATAAAAATCGTAAAAATATGAACAGTAAAATGATGTCCCCCAGAAAAAATTCGAAGTAATAGTAACAATTTTTAGTTCCTGATATAATTGTGTTTTGAGACCTGGAATAAAGAGAAAATAGGAAAACTATGAAGATGATGTCTACTAGAAATAAAAACATTTGTAATATTAATAATTATTAGTTCCTATTGAAATATAAGTGTATTTTAAGACCTGGAATACAAATAAAAATAGCGAAACTATGAAGATGATGTCCACCAGAAATAAAATTTGTTGTAATATTAACGATTTAGTTCCTATTGAAATACAAGTATGATTTGAGACCTGGAATATAAAGAAAAATAGGAAAACTATGAAAATGATGTCCACCAGAAATAAAATTCGTTGTAATATTAACAATTTTTAGTTCCTATTAAAATATAAGTGTTTTGAAAAAGTCCTAATTACATCTAGATATTGAAATAATATCAAGAAAGTCGAATTATTACGATTTTATCAAATATGCCAATTTTGTGGACATCATCTTCAGAGTGTTTTTACTTACAATGTCTTTAAAAGAGTTAATTATATCCAGTTAATGTAATAATATCTGTAAAGCAGAATTATTACGATTTTATAAAATACAGTCAAATTGTGAATTAATTTTAAAAAAATAGAGAGTTATTGCAAGTTCACTTAAGGTCAGTCACTATTAGTGCCGCTCTTATTTTGACATCTGAGCATGCGCAGATCACTCACTTTAATTAAGATTGTGCCTATCCTTAATAGAGAGATATTGCAAATTTCTATAAAGCCAGCCACTAATAGTGACATCGTAATTAGAGTCAAATAAATTCTATAAAAATACCTAATATTAAAGAGGCATTATAAATTATAATTTCAGAAGGTTTAAATGACGAGCGCATCCGAAAGCTATAAAGTCGCCCTTAAACATCCACAATTAAGGACAGGCACAATCCTTAATAAAGTCAGTTTTAGAACATAAACATCTGCGCATGCTTAGATGTCAAAATAAGAGCGGCACTAATAGTAACTGACCTTAAGTGAACTTGCAATAACTCTCTATTATTTCTATAATTTGAGTTTAAAATAAAAATTATTTTTAAATTTCTTGTGTTTTCTTTTATGTACAACGGCTTGATATATGACAGAGCAGACTTCATTTTTAGAATCTACGAGTTATTCTTTATCTGTATGCATATTCTCACTCAGAAGGACTAAAAAAATGGTTTATTTATTCGTAAAAAAATTGTTGCTCTTCGATTTTCATGAAAATTTAGTTACATACCAATATTTGTGAGCTCGAAAAAGGAATCCGGATATAAATTAACTACAAAAGAAAGCAAGAGAAATTACGGAACTTTATCTAAAGCTGTAAAAAATATCCATTTATCACTTGACTAACAGAATTTAAATGTTAGCCATTAACTAGAAAACGGCTTGGAATATAACAAAACTGATTCCATTTTTGATTCTCTATCTGTATGCATATACGAAATTAATCGAAATGACGGTACGTTTTTTTTTTACATTATCTTTTAATGTACTGACCTTTCCGACAATATCACAAATTTGGCGTTAATAATCTGATAAGCACGAATTATTTGTCAAATAGTCATTGCGTTCGACATGAAGAAAGAAGGACATTTCGCGTCTCTGCTGCATTCGCAATTACAAACGATAAGCCTTGAAATAAAAAAATAAAAAAAACACGGGTTGCACTCCGGGAGTGCCGGCAGAAATGAAAACTTGAATATTAACGTTGTGCAATTTTGATTTTTTGGAATAGTTAGGGAATAATTTTGAACGAATGCCTATTATTATTCCAATTTATTCCAATTTATTTCAATTTATTCCAATTTATTTCAATTTATTCCAATTTATTCCAATTTATTCTAATTTATTCCAATTTATTCCAATTTATTCCAATTTATTCCAATTTATTCCAATTTATTCCAATTTATTCCAGTTTATTTCAATTTATTCCAATTTAAAAAATATCGACAATCGAAAGAAAACAATCGATTGTTCGATTAATCGATTTCGATGTTACAACACTATTCTCCAACCGTCTTACGAATTTTCGATCAGCATACGTATCCTGACGCGAGTTTCACAGTTTTTACCCATCCCACAAAAGTGCTCAACGCCGCTAAAGAAGTTTTCACTTCAAAAAATTAAAAACGATATCGACTATGAAATTTTTAGCAAAAATTAGCTCTATAAGAAAATGAAGCCTATTGATTCTGAAAAAATCTAAATTAAAATGGGGTGTTGAGAGGGGTTGACACATTAACAAAGTCATAAATCAAAAAAGAAAAGCTCTACAAGGCAATGAAGCCTATTGATTCTGAAAAAAATAAAAATGGGGGGGTTAAAATAAAAAAAATAAAAAAAAGGAAAAGCGATATCAACATGAAATTTTTATTAAAAACCAAGCTCTATAAGAAGATGAAGCATATTGATTCTTAAAAAATCTGAATCAAAATGGGGGATATGGGAGGTGTTGAAATTAGGGCTGGGCGATTATCTTATTCTAAAACTTTTGACTTAATTTTAACTTTTTTTCTCTTACTTGTATTTTTTAATTTACCATTATCTGTATCATTTATGTGTTTTGCTTTGTAATAGGGTTTGATCCCGTTTAAATAAATAAATAAATAAATAAATAAAATAATCGATAAATCGAAAATAATCTATTAATCGAAAATTAAAAAATATAATAATCGAGTATTAATCGACTATTTATGAAAAAGGTGTTGTCCGTAATACAGGTTTCAAAAACCTACAAATTGTATAATTACTGCAATTGATGATCCCGATTGAAAAATTAGCAATATTACACTTTAAGCATAGTCAAATGTCTGCAGAATTTGACAAAGGGACAATTAAGCAAAATACTTGTTCACTTTGGAATTACACCATGTGGACTGCTTCGAATATGAAAATAACCTTAGAAAGAGAAACAGTGGGAAGGTATGAAAATAAGATTAATCGACTACGATTTCACAGAATGAAAATTTAGAACCTCCAGCAAATGAAGATTTAAAAAATAAAATTCAAAATTTGGAAAAATAATTTGATTTAAAATCTGTGATAGAGAATGTGATCATTTTATCACATCCCTCAAATTCTTGCCCAACCTTTGCTTAGCTGAGGGCGTAAGTTCGAAACTTAATTAGGTCGCGAGCCGCAGGCAAGAAATAAGTAGCTGGTAGTGAATAAAAAAGCGACAGAAATCCACATATTTTTTTTATTTATTAATTATAATAGGATAATGATTATGCTTAATCAAACATATAAAAAGCAAGTTAATAAAAAACGATAGAAAAATCAAATGAAAATTAATGAGACTTAAGTTTGAAGTACATAGGTCCAAAGTGTTTTCTAAATTAACATCTGTAAGCCGAGTATGATGCTTATTTTTATTAATTTTCATGATTTAAAAAAGCTGCTCACATTTATACGTGCTTCCAAAGGTGCAAATTATTGTTCGTGCGAAAACTCTCATCTATGAAAACTTTTCCTTGGAAAGATATGTTCTGTAAAATTCGCTTAGTTCCACATCATCAAATTTAGACTTCAAACATGAGTCTTCTTGAAGTTCGATCAACTCCATTTGTAGGTGAAGCATTAGGTACACTTGCAAGGATTTGCAAAAATATTGAAAGTGTTATCCATATGCTTAAAATCAGAAAATCGATCAGAAAATTGCTCGGACAGCAGTTTTAATTCTTCAGCATAACGACCATATTCAAACTTTTCATGACTGGGTAATGTTGAAAAATCAAAACAGCTTTTGCTTCTCATTTGTATTTCCGACAAGCGAATTTGTTTTGAAAAGCTATGACTGTACAGCTGATTTACCAATTGCCCTTGTTTTTGAATCTTCAAGTTTTATCTTTCTTTTCTAGGGTCATAAAATCTTTTTAGAATTTTAACTTTGCTTAGCGACCTTACTTCGCAATATATGTCACATCATCGTGTAATATTATTTATCGATTTTAGTCATTGAGTTGAAGAATACAGTGACGTTCCACTGCGTACGCTTAATACATTTACAAATAAACTATGTGTGCTAACTCTATAATTTTTTTTGCGCATTATTTGAATTTTCTGAATCTCTCGCGGGCCAGATTGAAACTGGTGAAGGGCCGGATCCGGCCCGGGTGTTACCCACATATGCATTAGCATTAGACTATTCTCTGGGTGCTCTATTGCAGCAGTTTTAAGATTTGAAAATCATTAGGTTTCTTTTCAAAAAAATGATCTGTTTCAAATAAAATACAACGAGTATGATAGAGAACTCTTAGCTATCTACAAAAGAATTAAACATTTCCGCACCAGGAGTTGCGAATTTGTTATGTATACTGATCCTAAACCATTTATCTACGCTTTTAGGAATCCTGAACTTGTTCACCAAGATACATAAGATACCTAGATTATAAATTTAGCAATGACAGGCACTTTTCGTGATCGCAAAATATAGGAGCTGATGCGCTCCCTAGGATGTCTGAGATTAAAGGCAATAAATTCCAATGCTCAAAAGTGACCTATTTAAAAAGAATAAAGGAAAAGAGAAAATCTCAAAGTCCATGTCGCAGCAAAGTCGAGTGAACGTTTCCTTCCTAAAAACAACTACTCCCTTGGTTAATACCGCAAATGGCATCGCATTATATCAAAAGGAAAATGGCAGATTATTAAATAATTTTGATTCTTAAGTACAGATGGCGTTATCATTTTTACTCGTTGACTACCTATGCTTTCTCAACCAACTTTAATGTACACGAATGAAGGTACATAAAGCAAACTTCATTAAAGACTGAAGTTGGGATTATCTAATTCTCTCTGCACTGCGAATTCAAATAGTTATACATTGAACTATCAAAAACTTTTGAGATTGAAGACTGTATATAGATACACTACGATACTTTTTAATATCATTTCTTGACCCTGATTTAAATATAGGAGAAACAAAGCTTTCTTTCCAAACAGCTGGAACTACACCAGTAGCCAAAGAGATGTTAAATAGCTTACACAAAGGCTGAGATAATGAAAACACTGCTTCAGGACCAAATTAGGGGTACCATCAGCAACACTCATTAATTTATTAGACAATGACCCCAATTTTTCAAATACCTCAGCCACACTTATAACTGCATAGTTAATATTAATTAGTGGTAAAGATTTTTCAGAAGGTATCGCATTTGAATTTGAGAAGACTGTAGCAAACTAATTAACAAAAAGATCTGCAATTTCTTGACCATCAGTAACCATTAAATTATTCAGATTCATATTTTTTGAAATTTCATTTGAACTTCCAGAAATTTCTTGGGTTCGTAGTCAGATCACTATTTAATGTGTTTAAATATCTTATAATACTCCTGTGTTAATTTTTTTACACTGTGCTCTCACCGTACTAAATTCTAAATAGTCTGTAGCGCTCTTAGACCTCTGATATTTTGTGTTTGTTTTTTTAAGAGAAATCAACCTCCTTAAATCACTAGAAAAGTAAGAAAGGATACTGGACGATTTAAATCTTTTCCGTGGAATGAAACACTGAAAACCATAGTTTAGAATTTCATAAATTTCCGAAACAATATCATTTATATCACTATAATTGAAAGTAAGACCCCAATCTATTGAAAATAAATAAGCATTTAGACCCTGATAATTACCATTTTTAAAATCAAAGTAATAATCCTCTACCTTAAGTGGATCTACCCTAGCATCATTTAACATAAAGTTACAAGATTATGAAGTATGATTAATAGTCACTAAAAATAGGGTCCAGCGATTTAAAACAATCAGTGGAATGATCATTCGTAAACAATAAATCCATAGATCATTTGGTACATATTATAAAAGCCATACATTTGTGCCAGTTGTAAAGCAGATGAATGGGCTGGACATCTCACTTTCACTCCATTATTGGCATTCAACCACTGTGCCTCAGGTAAATTCCCCTATTATGTACAGCTTAGATTTAGGATACTCAGCACAAATTTGTTCATCTGTCAGACAGTGGTCCCTGAACAGATCTTCAGACGATCTAGGAGGTATATAAATACCCCCTACAATAAATTCAGCACCCAGATATTTACATAATACAAACAATTGTTCCAAGCTTGACTCGGACTTTCTGACAATTGAGGCTTGTATATGATTTTTCACCATGATTAGAACACCGCTCCACCTCTTATTCGCTGTAATTTGTGCATTACGGTCCGCTCTAAATATGTTACTGCAACATACTTCCTCTGAATATATATCTTCATACCACCAGCTTTCTGTGATAATAACAATGTCAAAATTTGAAGAATTTACTGCCAAACTAAAGTCTGAGATTTTGGTACGTATTCCACTGACATTTTGATAGTACATTAGTAATTATAACCTTGGTACAACCACTGATATACTGAACAACAAAACTCTGATTCCCTCATAGAAATAGTATAGAAAGCCGATTCCATATATCAAAACTGAAACCCTAAGGAGAAAATAGTGTGTCGGAGCTCATGCGTATAACGGTGCTGGCTCGAACAGGACCGGTGCAAGTTTTTTATTGATCGAACAAATAGTTCAAACCATGTTTTATTCATACATTTTTAGAGATGCTTCTATATAAAAAACGATGAAAAAAATTCAAGTAGGATAAATATGTTTTTGAAAGAAAAATATGGCATGAAAAATGAATTGGTTAATTTACAGAAATCATTAGTGCTGCAGTCACGGGATCTTATTTGATTTAGTATCATTTGCTACAAGTAAATTTAATTTGAGTAGTGCAAAATAGGGGGCAGGTGCGTTTCGCCCAGGAATATTATGTTCGATATTTTTTTATATTTTGTCAGCCAAGACTGTGAGTCGCTACTTACAATTAGACAAAAAACCTTTCATGTTACCATTTTCAATATAAAGTATCCAAATATGTCTGCATCTCTCAAGATTCAAAATTAAAAAATACTACTACATTTACTTGGTACTTGGTACATATTTTATTTTAATTTTAAACCCTTTTAAAAGGGTCTTTCGTTTTCATAATAAAAGTTATTCGCTGCTTATTAGAAACACTCTGTATAGTCTAAACCAATTTATGGATTGTTTTCGATCAATTTAATACAAAGATTTAAAGTTTTTAGTCGATGATAACATTCCACATCAGCACATTGCAAACCTATTTTATAGATAATAAGAATAAACTTGTAAATCATTAATTTGGTAGTTATCTCACTATAATGATTTTTTTGTTTATATGACTTTTTTGATTTCCAAATATATTTTGGCCTTGCAATACGAAGCGTTTTGTATCTAATACTTTTTTTGTTGAACGATGAATGTTGACAGGCGTGTATCTTTTTCGGAACAAGAAGCGCTTTAACGGCGGAAATGATTTTCGAACTATCCAGTTAGTTTTCGGAAAATTAGAAAATGTTTGAAGAAAGTTGTCAATAACATTAGCATGTCGTTCATTTGTTTCATTTTGATCATTTTTCATTCTAAATTGCATAGAATACTCTTCTTCCGATTCAAAATCGAGATTCTCGATATTTCCACAGTTTATTTATAATACTTTCTACACTGGCTTTATCTATCATTTTATATTCTTCATAATATATAGTATCACCCTACTTTGCACTTTATTAACAATTTTTTTTAACATACTTTAAAATGGGAGGATATTCTCAATTCGTTGAAATATTTTTTTATGTATGTTGAGCGATAATTCTTTAGCACGTTGCCCGGTTTCTATGATTCTCTTTTTGTTAGAAAATGAATAATACTACATAAATTAAGTCAGGATCTGAAGATGGGATCCATGAGAAAATCATTAACATCTTCATTTTTAAAGTAGGTTTTTTAAAATTTCTTTAAACCGTACTGGTTCGCACTCGGTAAAGAATGAAGAAATGTAAATAATTGTTGTGCCGGCCAAAAAGCGCATTTAAAAGTATACAATTTAATAGGGTTAATTTTCAGTTTCTACATTTGAAAATATACCCGATGCCAACTCGGCTAGTGATGCCATAAATGTTAGGTACAGGTACAAATTAATACGATTCGTTTTAAAATTCCTTATTTTAAATTATACTCGACTGAAACTGTCTCTGACGTCATGAGCGTTGTGTAAAGGTATATATTCCAAATAAGCAACATTTCATGTTCCATCGCTATCAGGAATAATAGAAGTGGCATCTCATTTAAAATAAAAAGGAAATAACAGAACTGTCAAAATATTTTAGATAGAAAGATCATAGCCTGTTTACTATTTTTAACAAAAAATCATTCATTATTTTGTCAGATACCGATAACGTCTCCCCGTCGCTGGACAGCCTGTATATAAATATACAGCTCTCTATTTACATAATTATAATTCTTAGGTAGGTTTGAATTTCTAGACATAAATCTTGTAATAAATATAACAGCTGCTAAATACATTGATTACATTTTCATTAGCCAATGTAAAAATGTCTTTTATTGTACCTAGGATTTAACTTAACACTACACGAAACTAAAAATAAAATGTCGTGTAATTAAATAATAAAATACAAATTGAAGCCAAAATATCACAAACGGTCCTGTAACGGCACCGTCATAGAGCCTTGAAACACCGGATTAAAGTGGTGTTGCCAGGTCAATATTGAATTTGTAGGTGAATCGCTTGTTGTACATTAATACCGTATTTGTATATATTTTTGGGAATGTAATTACACATAAATATTACTACTATTATAGTTGATTATTTAAATGTTTATAAATTATTTTGGGGCGATATTTCGTAGATATAAACTGATTAAATCATGTAATTTAAAAATAAATTAATTTAAAATTCTTTTGTGTTAGGTATGTTTAATATACTTGGCAACACTACAGGGACAAGTCATGCATACTGCGCAAGCTTCTAGACACACTATTTTGAGATGTCAGGCGCAGAGACGCGTTTTTATGCACAGTAGGTTTCAATTTCTGCTTGGATGTTAAATTTATATTGGTCTTCTATATTATTTCTATGGATTCCCTTCATTTTTCAGCTTTAGTTCAGCTAGTGCTTTCTTAAATTGCTCCCTCATCTTATAATCGGATTGTACTAATTTTTTCTTATCCTTCAAAACTTTTAATGCTCTACAAGAGCCTTCTTTCTTTCGACCTATTTGAAGAACCTTTTAAACCTGGTTCACTTTACCAATGCTCAGCTGAATCCGAAAACGAATGATAAATCTAATATGAATATCCTTCTGAAAAGTGTAATAATATTACAGCTTATAGAAATCAAATAAACACATATATCATCGGTGCCCTACTGCGGCTGTTGGGAAAACCACAGTTGAATCACTGGTGGTACAAGTCAGCATAAATGTGTTATGAGAAACCATGAATCAAATTAAGAAACATCAAATCACAGCTCAAGAAAAAATTTTATTCCAAAAAAATTGTGTTGCTCCATTTGTATTTGTTAGGGTTGATGTGATAAGAATACCTTTATAAAAACCTTACATAGTGGTGTAATAGAAATTTACTGCAACTCAATGTTAATAAATGTAAAAGTATGACTTTTTACAAATGCTCTAATCCCATAAGAAATTTATATCATGTCAATAACATGACTTTGGAATCGGTTTCTTCTTTTAACGACTTGGGAGTATTATTTTCATCTAACCTGACATTTAACAGTCACATTGATCATGTAACTTTAAAATGCTTCAGACTCCTAGGTTTTCTAAAAAGACACACCAAACACATTAACGGCACTAAAGCTATATTAACTCTTTTCAATGCTATGATTAGAAGCATTATGGAATACTGCAGCACCATATGGGATCCTAGTTATGCAGTCCATATCAACAGATTAGAAAAGATACAGAATAAGTTTACCAAATATCTGCTATACAAATTAAGATTCTGTCTGAAACCTGATTTTTATTGTGTGGGATGCTTAGAGCACTGCCGAAAAACCTCTATGCATCTATTTTTATTTAAAATTCTTCACTCTATAACTGACACTTAAGTTCTATTAGAAAATGTGATGCTTCATGTGCTAGTTCGCTTAACTAGAAATCTACAGTTATTTCACGAACAAACACATAGGACTAATTATGGCACTCATGCAGTTATGGGAAAGCTCGTTCACAATTACAATAGTAATTTCAGTGATATAGATATATTTCAACTAAGTCTAACAGGACTGAAACGAGCTTTATCAATATTATAGAAGTTTTTTTTGTTTATATGTATATTGTTAGTTGTACTTTTATATCTTTGTAAGTTTTGTATATTAATTTCTGTAAGCCATTTGGAATTTATTTTCTGTAGAGCTTATCAAATAAATATATAAATAAATATAAGGTTTTAAATAGTTATGGTCTTTCCACATTGATGAAAAATGGAAAAGAAAAAAGACTGAAACCTGCATTAGGTAATAGAAAAAAAAAAGCATAAACCTGAATAATACATGACCCATTTGGGACAGTTAAATTTTTGTTAAAAATATACTTGTTTTTAGAGGGGAATAACGTGGTGATTTCAGTATTTTACTCTTTGATTTCACCAGGTGATTGATTACCTATCAATAACGTGTTGTCAGTAATAAAGGTTTACAAAATCTACAAATTGTATAATTAATACAGGAGTATTATTACTATAATTTTTATTCATTCGTATTTAGTCAGCATTGTAGAATAATTATTATTACATTTGTTGATCTATTCTTTCATCTATTCTAGTGGTTGTGAATGTCTGATGGGGATATAAAAATGTTTTAATTGTCTTTAAATACTAAACAATGTAAAATATAGTGAAGAAATTGTTAATGTATGAATGTGAGAGAAGGCACCATACCACAATAACTACCCCATATAGACAGGGTGTAATTAAAATATATCACTTGAAACAAAAATACATTAATCACATAGAAAGTATAATGAAAATTTCTGCAATTTGTGCTTTTAAAATGGACAAAAAGATGTTAATGATGAAAATATTATTTTCCAATTAAACATGCAAACATTGGAGCAAAGGCATATATAATGCTACTTGTTTTTTATATAAAATTTTAAATGGTATTATATCCAATTCTGAACTATTAAATATACCACTTTTCAATGTAAATGAAAGACATAGAATGTTGAACTATTTCATCAGGGCCACCATGCTACTTGTTTTTTATATAAAATTTTAAATGATATTATATCCAATTCTGAACTATTAAATATACCATTTTTCAACGTAAATGAAAGACTTATAGAATGTTGAACTATTTCATCAGGGCCACTGAGAGCCATGGTAGACTCGGGTGCAAAATACTGACAAACCCCCTCCCCCACATATGGTAATCTATTTTTTATCTACAAATTCTTCATATTTTACTAAAATGCGGTATGTACTCTATAATGCTGACGGACTCTGGGAATTTTGTCCTTATGTCTAGTTAATACAGAATTATAACTATAAAAAATTATCCTATAATAATTTGACAACTAGGTGGATGACACTGTGAATATTTGCAATTCGATTTTCGTAAACATGATTGGTCATCATTGATTAGCATAGTTGGGACAGAAGTTTGAAAGGCTTTTGGTAGGTAGACGACTTCGAGAATTTCACAATAATGTTTGATCACCATTGTCGTATCATAGAATAAAAATAATACTGACCATTTCAAATTATTACTGACTGAATTCGGCAGTCATACTTATCTATTTATGGGCTAGAAATAATTATTTTAACAAATAATATCCCAAATCTTAATTCTACAAAATTTCAACAACTATTCACAATTTATTAAAACTATTTACACAAAATTGTTATTAGCATTTATAAAATAATTTTCCACACTAATACAGCGTGTTCACTTCAGTTAGCTCCGCGGCAAAAATGTCAATTAATTCCTGTGTATAAAGTAGAAGAACTGCAAAAAGCCTTTCCAACTTCGTCCCTGATTTGATAACCACCTAAACTACAAGACTACCAAATTAATAAATAAAATCTGATTGTAGTGAGTATTCGTATGTAACCATGTACGTCCCCGTTTTAGAGCCCATTATAATGCTTAATACCTTTTTTCTCCACAGAAACTTTTCGCATATCTTCTAATAAGAGTGGAGCAATAGCTTTAGTTGGATGGGTCATATATATGGGACCAGTATATCCTACTATTTCTGACATGTACGGTAAAGCTCCACAATGATCTAAATGGAAATGAGATATTATAACACAATCAATGTACGCCGAAATTGGTCCTTCGCAAATGTAACTAAAATCTGGAAATCTTCGTTCATCATTGTAACCCATATGCATTCCACAATCTAGCATTATATTTTTTCCTCCTATTGATAATAATAAACAGCTTCTGCCAACATCTTGGCCAGCCCCAAGAGGAGTTACTTTAATTTCCGGCATTATTTAAAAACAAAATCAATTATTATTATACTAAAAAGTTAGGTTAACAACGGCTTCTATTTTTTAAGGCCTCTTCTTCTCCTTTATACACAAACGGTAGTTTAGATATATTCCTTATTTAAAAACGGCCATTGGTCTTTGACTTCTTAAGGTCTTAAGTTTTTGTCAAAAGTAAAAAAATGTAATCTGTTGATAAATATTGTTGTCTCTGTAAATATTGAATATAATTCTATGGATTTTTAAATTTTAAAGTAAGTAGCATTTTTAATTTTAAATATCAACAAAACTTAATTTAAAAAATAAACACTTTCAAATAGGTATCTCAGATACAGTTTATCTGTGATACTTTAAAAAAAAAAACATCCAAGGTACAAAAGGTAAATATTTTTAGTAATTCGCGAATTGCAAAATCATAAGAACTTAAAAAGATCATTATTAAGAAAAATAAAAATATTAAAAGAAGCAATGTTAAGGCGAAAACTTATGGGAGATTTAATGGAAGAAAGCAAAAAAGATAAAAGACTGAAAACGAAAATTGAAAATCCAGAGATTATTCCTGTAACTAGCTCAGGTGATATTTCTCCTTACTTTAAAAATGATAATCAAAATTATTTACAACAAGGTTTGAGCAATTATCACTTGCAAAGTATTAAAGTAACTGAACACCTCCAAGCAATAAGTGATGATCCAGTGAGAAGTAAGTGTGAACATTTTCAAGAAAAACTGAATACTCATTACTTACCAACTCTTGAAGATAAAATGTTAATTCTACAAGTTGAATTAAACCATTCACTAAGATCTATAAATCTAAAAATTCCTCCAGTAGAATACATCTACAATCCGCTAGAATATGCATTTGATGCATATAAAATATATATTCTCAAATATTGTTCTTCCATTAAAAAAATTGCATTTGTGGGTATGAACCCTGGTCCTTTTGGAATGTGCCAAACTGGAGTACCATTTGGAGATCCAAAATGTGTCAAAGAATTTTTACAAATTGAAGGAGTTGTAAATAAACCTGAAATTGAATGTCCATTTAGAGAAATACTAGGTTTTAATTCTTCCAGAAGAGAACAAAGTGGAGAGAGATTGTGGAGATTTTTTCAAAGTATTTGCCATACACCAGAATTTTTTTTTAAAAATGCATTTTTGTTTAATTTCTGTCCCATTGCTCTCATGAAAGGAAATGGTTGCAATGTCACTCCTGGGGAAATTAAGGATATAAAGGTACCTAGTGTAATATATAATAGTTATTTTCGATATAAGTGGGATAAGAGCTTTATTAACGTACGCATGCGAAATTTGCACAAGTGTAGCAGTAGTTGGGCGATCACAGAAGTCCGTTAATAAAGTATTATCACACATATATTGTACACATTTTTATCTACGCCTTTAAATGTAAAAATAAATGGTTATTATAATTTTTGTCTAAGACTTAATTTAGGGTTATTGTTCCCCACCATTGCCTACATGTCCAATGGCGTCACATCGAAATGTTGGGTGGTGGTTCTAACAATTGAATAAAAAAGTTTTGTTTTCTTAGCAACGATAATATTCTCATAAACAATAAATCAAAAATAATTCATTTTTAACGTACTTTTGCATTTTCTAGTAATAAAATGAGTGATTCGGAAAGTTTGCCATCTGATATTGAAGAACAAGCTTTAAATATAGTTATCAAATTTAAATAGATTTTGACATTTTTACTTTTTTATTTGATTAATTGAAAAGCAGTGAGATAAGAAAAACGCGTGCGTTACTAAACAACTTCTCTTACGCAAAATGAGTGGGATAAAAAGTTCTTATCTCACGGGCCTAGTTAAATACATTTACCCTTGATATTACTTGATTATTAAGGCAATAAACCAGAAGACACTTTGGTTATACTCTTGGTTTACCTTGAAATCACGTGACTAAAGCCCTAAAAAAGTAACCTCTTATTGTTATGCATTAACGTTAAATCGTTTTTTAAATAAAGAAATTTTCACGTTTAATTTCTAGGTACATTTTTGTTGGTTCTAAAATGGAAATTAAGGAAAATACTTATTAATTATTATTATCAAGTTTTTCCCTCGGTTTTTCCTTATGGACGATATAATTTAATTCTCGCTACCTTGTTAGTACTGGTACGGATTTTTAAAAACCACACAGGGATTCTTATGTGCGAACTCGACACGTTACGTGTTGAATACAGAGAGACATTACATATGAACCGCAGTCTGTCAAATGAAGAAAGGCATCTCGACATATCGATGGCTAAATTCTAACACCATGTAACCCACAAAGAGTAAATTTTACAGTAGAGGCAAAAAACTCTCTCCTGACACATGTATCGTGTGGATTAGGACTTCTTAGAAATTGCGGGAATCAACTAGAAATAATTTTGTTTGGGACAAGAGGTTTTTAATGACCGATAGTGTCCAACTTTTTCTACTGAATAGACGAGAAAACGTGAATTCGTAAAAATTGTGAATTATGACTTGTTAGAATTAAGCCATTGATATATGTATTGAAAGATGAGAAACCCAATGGAAGTCAGAATAAAATTATTGTATCATGTTGATATGTATCAAAAAGAATTAGAGTTGAAGACTGGATGTTAGAATTCAATAAAGAACAGTTTTACTAGTGTTTCAGATGGTGCTAAGAAACATTTTATAAATTACGTATATCTATAAACATAAATAATAATAGTATAATAGCTAATGTAACTTTCAAATTGGACTGAATGAGTTCTCTATAATCTAACCAGAAAAACACTAACTGCATGCCACTTGTCATTATTAACCTACGTCCGGAATCAGGTATTCACTGGTTATAATTAATGGCGTTTCAAAGGGCTTGAATATGACGTCATAGACAGTAACCAAATTATCGGTTGATCTCTTTAAAATGGTTTTTGTAAAGTACCTATGTACAGTTTTAATTAAATAAAACCTCAAGAAAGGTATATGCCCAGACAACACACCAAATCCCAGAGATATCCACAGAATATCTTTTGTGGATATCCAATATATCCACAGGATATCAGAAATATTCCGTGGATCTAACATGGATATCCAAATGTCCGTCTATATCCAGAATATAGAAGATATCATATGGATATCCAGCAAAATATCTAATGAGTATCTTCCAGACAATACAAGAAATCCCAGAGAATCCACATAATATATTATGTGGATATCCAATATGGATATCCAACTAAATGTCCGTCTATATCCCAGGATATAGAAGAATTCGGATATTCAGCAAAATATTTGTAGGTATCTTTAGTAGAGGTTCATAAGTAACCAATGATTATTGAATCAAGTCGAAAGAAAATAACAGAGATAAAAAATATTTTCAACACTCAAAATATTTTCAACACCCTTGCCTTTGATTTTGCCCACTAAGGAGAAAGTTATCCTTATTAGGACTCTTCAGAAATAAATGGAAATTCTCGACTCCAGTCTCTAATGGAGTCTGATTGTGAAACAAATTTCAATCGAACTCAATTACGGCGGCTTGAGCATGAGTAGATGCGAAAGTAGTATCGCCATCTATACTTAGTAAGCAAAATCAAAAATTACATCTAGTGGATATCCACGATGGTTTGCGTTCGCGCCTAGACTTTGATATATTTAGTGGATGTCAATGGGATATTGAATACACCTTAAAAAAATTAATTTTAAATATCTGAACGGTACTATTAGCCACAATGGCGTATTTTTTTAATAATTTGCTATATAATTACTATTATTTATGGACATTTGCATGTCTATAAATTACAGCTCATGGATATAAAATAGATATCCATCATGGACTGGACATTCAGTGGATATTGGGATGTTCAGTAGATATCCAAAGGATTTGGTGTGCTGTCTGGGAGTATCATTTCAATTAGTTGATTTTTCTGCCATAAAATCATAAATTTAAAACTGCTTATGCGATTGTGCTTAAATTTGGTACATTGACAGTTTTAAGCAAATTTTTTCAATAATTGCACATTCAAAATATCACGCCAATGGAAGAAAAGGGGTTGTATGTAATTTGGATGGCTTGACTCATTTATTACAAAAAGGTACTCTTGATAAGATTTAATTACTCTCATGGTTTTGGCGAAATTCATATTTTACGAAATACTTATTTTTTTGTGAAACTGTTTTCCAAATTAGTAAAATCAATCACGAAAAACTACTCGACTAATCCAGCAATTCATAATTAATTATAATAAAAAATCAGATCATACAGAACGCTTTAAGAAATTAAGAAAGCAAGTCAAAACTCTGATAAAAACATGTCACAAAAATCACTTATATACAACATAGAGACAGAATTAACAGATAAACCCCAAAATTTTTGGAACTATATTAAAAGTAAAAGGTCAAATAGTAAATCCAATTTAGTATATAGGTATTCATATAATGGAGAACACTTCTCATGCAATGAAGATATTACAAAAGCGTTTGCCAATTTTTTGAATCTGTGTATTCAAACAGCCCAGCACTTCCAGATCAGGTAAAATTCAAAAATTATAAAACAGCTATGTGACTCCAATACATAAGAGTGGATCTAAAAATGATGTTAAAAACTATCGTCCAATTTCCATACTGTCTACCATACCGAAGTTGTTTGAAAAGCTTATCGACCATTATTTACGTTGGCATTGTAAAAATTTAATCAATAGTCATCAACATGGATTTGTAGAGGGAAAATCAACTACAACCAATTTATTAATTTATCATCATGATATCGTTACAACCCTTGAATCGCATTCGCAGTTGGATGCAATTTATTTAGATTTTACTAAAGCCTTCGATCAGGTCAATCATAATTTATTACTATCTAAATTGCATTTTTTTGATATTCCCCATATTTAATTAAGTGGTTAGAAAGTTACTTGCTTGACAGATCTCAAATTGTATGTATTAAGAATTTTCATTCATATGATATCAAGGTTTCATCTGGAGTCCCACAGGGTTCCCATTTGGGTCCACTTTTATTTAACTTGTTTGTAAATGATTTTAATAATAATAATATATCTTTATTTTTATATGAATAATACATAAAAAAACAAGTCAAGGTACATGAGTATATAAATAAAATAAGCGACAGATATAATAGTAATAAAAAAAAAATACGAATTAAATAATAATAATAATAATAATAATAATAATGAAAATTAAGATTAGCGACAGTTATGATAATAGTAAAAACAAATAGTACACAAATGCAAAATAATAATTAACATTAGCGACACTTATAATGATATAGATAATAATAAAATTAAACACAAATGTAAATTGTAATTAAAATTGGACTTAGTGAAATGATAAAAACTCTTCAAGGGTATATGGATTAACATATGGTTTATGTATTTTTTTAAGACTTTTTAAAACTGTTGATGTTTGAGCATTTTTTAATATAATCTGGAATTAAATTGTACAACATACATCCATTAAAAAATGCCCCTTTTTGATATAGAGCAGTATTGTGTTGATTAGACTGTAGTGAATTTTTATATCGAGTAGAGTATGAATGATCTGCATTGTGTAAAGTGAAAGAGGAAAAATTGCATCTAACATAACATAAAAGCTCATAGATGTAAACTCCGATGGCGGTTAAAATATTGAGCTCTTTGAAGGCACTTCTGCAGGTTTCTCCAGGTTTAAGGTTAGCTAAAATACGTATGGCATATTTTTGGATGATAAAAATTCTATTGAAATCCTTACAGAGACCCCAGTGTATAATACCGTACCTCAAATGGCTATGAAAATTAGCAAAATATAGAGTTCTTGTTATATGGCTACTACATTGTTTAGTCATGACACTAAGTGCAAAACAAGACGACGATAATCTTCTGCTAAGCCGTTCGACATGTTCTTCCCAAGTTAAGTGACAATCCAGATAAATACCAAGTAATCTTATATTATTAGCGTATTCTAAAAAAGTTGCATTTATATGTATTCCGTTGCCAATTTTTAGATTAGATTTATTAGATGTAAAAACCATGCAGGCAGTTTTATCATTATTTATAGTTAACTTGTTGTGATACATCCATTCTTGTAGCCTTGAATATATTAAATTCAGATTTGCTTGGAGATTAGAAACATTTTTGAGTTTTAGGAGAATATTTGTGTCATCAGCATAACAGACAAGTGAATTAATTGCATGGCCTAAAGCACATTTTAAATCGTTAGCGTAGATGATGAAGAGGAGGGGAGCAAGTACCGAGCCCTGCGGTACTCCTAAAGAAATTTCTACCGACTCAGACAAAAAGGTCTCACCAGCAGATCTAATAGAAACTTTTTGAGTGCGAGCCTCTGAATAAGACTTGAACCATTCATGTACTATACCACGTATTCCATGATGCTCGAGCTTAATCAGAAGTAACGAGTGATTGACACAGTCAAAGGCTTTTGTAAGGTCTATGTACAAACCAATAGCTGCAGATCGATTGTCAATTGCATCTATAACCTCTTTAACAAACGCAAAGAGTGCCGTGTCAATGCTCCGTCCTCTAATAAACCATGCTGTGAATCATTTATCAGACCATTCCGGGTAAGATAGTTACTTAAATTGTGATACATGATTATCTAATAAATTTTTGAAAATGTAGAAAGCAGGCTAATTGGTCGATAGTTGCAGATGTCATTAGGATTATCCTTTTTAAATAAGGGCAAGATTATAGTTTGTTTTAATGACTTGGGGAAAATTCCCGATTGGAAAGAAATATTAATAAGATAGGTTAATGGTAATAAAATATGCGTTTTGCACTTTTTAAGTAATATACTTGAAATTTCATCGAAATCACAAGCTGTGGAGGATTTTAATTTAGAAATAGCCGAAGAAACGTCTTCCTCGGTAATATGAGGTAAAATTATTTCCCACATTTTTTTTGTTTTATTTTCTGCAGATGAAATCATCGCATCATGTTGGTTTTTCATTGAGTTGCTTAAGAGATTTTTATAATACTTGTCCACTGCAGTATATGAGTCTTTTAATTGAGGATAAATATTTTTTAAATCTCCTAGAGTAGGTAAAATATTTCTTGTATGGACAATTTCTGGGGAATTAGCTAGATTATAATGTGAGTATTTATGTTTGCGTGAAGGATAACATTTCAGTAAGAAACAGATAATAAAATAATGTGTAAATGTTGCAAAAAAATTATCGAAGGATAAATTTGGACAAGATTCGGCTTTGACATTTGTCCAACTTTCTTTTGATAGGTAATTACAGAATTCAGTTATGTTGTGTTTAGAAAAGCTACGTTTATATTCGTTTTCTCTGCAAAAAGTAGTATCCTCAAATGGTATTATAATAAGCTGAGCAAAATGATCTGATAGACAAGGTTTTAAAATATGGACACTAAATTTAGAAGAATGGATATTCGTGATAAAATTATCTAAACAAGTGGAGCTGGTATTAGTCACACGAGTAGGTTCGTTAATTGTTGGTTTTAGACCCCGACAACTCAGAAAATCTACAAACTTTCGTTTTTGTGGTGTATTTTTTAGTAAATCTATATTGAAATCGCCACCTAAGATGATTGTGTGGGTGTTCAAGTCAAAATTGCTAAGCAAAAGATCAAAGTTGTCAAGAAATTTTTCCAAACTAGAAACAGTATTTTGTGGAGGATATATACAACGATTATAATTAATTTTTGAGTTATGATTTCAATACCAGAGCATTCAAATTCCTTAGAAACACAGAAATTGGACAAATCAACGATTCTTATCCCAAGATTGGCTTTGGCATAGATAGCAACTCCTCCATGCTCTTTTTCTGGTCGGCAAAAGGAGGAACATAAGACAAAATTATCAAAAGTGAAATGTGCTAATTGAGATGAAGATTGCCAATGTTCAGTGACTAAAAAGACATCCGGGCACGATGCATTTAAAAATTGTTGAATTTTTAGAAATTTATTGTTAATACTTTCCAGGTTTTGGTGTATCAAAGTTAATTTCTTTCTTGGGGAAAAAATGGTGAACATGTCCATTATTCTGTGTTGTCTGATGATTGGTTATTTGAGCATTACTAGCGTTTTTATTATTATTAGGTTTTTCATTCGTTGAGGACGCTGTGTTATTTATGCTCCAGTTGGCCTCTGCTGTTCTGTATCGGGGATTTTCCAGGAAGCGGCGACCTTTTCGGAAGTCAAATCTTTCAAAAGATACACCTGACAACATATGACATATGACAACATTAAGTTCTGTAAGTTCCTCTCATTTGCTGATGATCTTAAATTGTATATTGAGGTAAATAAACTCGAAGATTGTATTCTACTACAGAGTTATATTGATATAATATGTAATTGGTCTTTAAATAACGACATGCTATTGAACCCTAATAAATGTTACAGTTTGACATTCTGTAAGATTAAAACAACAATTACCTTTGATTACACTTTAGATAATAATCCAATACAAAAAGTTCAAGAAACCCGTGATTTAGGCGTTGTATTTGATAGCAATCTTTTAGTCCAAGATCCCAGAGCGATAAGACATAACTTATTTTCTAAAAGATAAAACTAAGTTCTCAGTAGTGTCTCATGTACTTTGTATACCTGCGTGTTTGTGAAGTTTGCCCAGTGACACCTGGGCAGGTACCAGGTGAGAAAGGTGACTAGAAATAAGAGTTACTTAACTTAAATTTATATGGCTGATTTTTATATATATTTAATAGAATATCATTCTCAGGTAGTATCGCAAGTATCAGACACTTTTCATGGACCAAAACTTTTGTCAGACGCTTTAAAGCTCCACCAAAAATAAATGAACTTCACTTATTTTTTAATGTCTGATTTTTGAATATGTTATCGAGATAACTATTACAAAATTATATTTAATCAGTCAGACAAATTGGAATGACCAAAAATCCCCTAAACACAAATTATTCGGCCGTGAGTACGAGCGCGAGAGCATTATGCATTCGTTTCAGAGCGAGTGAGACGTCCATAGTAACCCGGTTCTACTTCTTTAACTCACATTCTGTTTCAGTCTACTGTGTATAGAGAAAGTAAAAGTTGAAAAGTCTTTTGGTAGGTAGAGAGGGGGTAAACGTCAAACCACGTCGGGCGGCTCCGAGAATTTCGCAGTAATGTTTACCTGTCAGTGTCGTTTCATAGAATAAGTAATTTTAAATTGTTATCGGCGGAACCGGACAATCGCATGTATTTATGGATTATAAATAATTATTAAACATGTATTATAATATTCAAATCATAATTTTACAAAATTTCAACTGCTATTCACAATTTATTAAACTATTTACTCGAAATTGTTATTAACATCAATAAAATAATTTTGTACGCCAATGTATCGCGTCCACTTCGGTGATATCCGCTGCCAACCTGTCAATTTATGTGTATAAAGTGGGAGAACTGGCAAAAGCATTTCCAACTTTTACTTCTGTTCTATGTGCGCGCAACGTATAGTATACATTAGTATAGTTCAGATCTCTGAGAGCACATGTTTTTGTTGTTTCCATCGTGTCAGTTGTGAGTGATAATTGATGCTCAAGCTAATTTTGTTATTATACTCTATTCAACTTAAACGCAAGTAACGTGTGAACACAATAGCCGCTTGACCACAGCATGATACGCACAAGCCCGACTGGTATTGGCCAGCCCAGTGATCCAATCCGAGAATACCGATCAAGGAGAAGCGACAGCTTGGTGTTTTCAGTGTACCGTTTTGTAACGCGCATGTGCGAAACTAAGTTGTGTATCACTCAAAATTATGTTATCTGTCAAAGTCAGTCCAAGTTGTGTTTAGTACGTGAGCAATGTTAAGTGATAGTTTTTGGTGTTTGTTTTGTGTAGTAATAAGATGAAGATTTTTATTCTAATACAGACATAAAATGTGCCAAAAAAGTTATTAGGAAACTAAGAATTTTATCACATGCATAAATATTAAGTATAATGATTTAATCATTTTTGAAATTTTATTTTTCATATGTAAGCATTGTATTTTGTGAAATATATGTTTCTCTTCTCATAAATAAATTTAATAAACAATGAACTGCAGATTTTGTTTATTTTATTTTGAAATTATATTTAAAAAGATATAATAAATTCGCGTATTTCAATTAGGATTGGTCAAAGTGGGCGAAATCCCCTTATTATAGCTAAATTGTAAGTTACAATTATGTCAATATAAAGATGTTTTGCCCATTCATGTTTACATTTATTGAATGAATCATACTGGAGTTGATTTTGGAAATATTGGTGCATACTTAAATAAGTACTATTTCTAAAAATTCGTCTATGCACACACAGTCCAATGGACGTCCACTTTAGATCTATTTGAGGGTCAGCAGCCCTATTCTTGACCACTCGCAAATTTCAAGGTCACTCGTAAAGTCTGACATTACGAATGAAATAGCAAATTGTGTATTCTTGATTATACGCAACAAATTCGAGTACTCGCATAAAACTGCGAGTGGGTATTATCAATCGCAAACTACTTGCGTGTGCGTTTAATGAATTGACTTGTGTCATATGTGTTTAGTTTTTAATTTAAAATCTATTTTTTGAATGGATACTTGTATTAGACTTACTAAAAACGTTGGAGATGCGGTTATACCATGGTTATACCAGTGCAGACACATAATTCGTTCCTGAATAATAATTAATTTTATATTTTAAGTGAACATGAGCTTGTGCAAAAATAAAGAATTGTGTCGATTTTTAATAATACACGCTCGCCCTATATGAGACCTCAGATTAAATATAACTTAACATATTTCATTTATTTAGTTAATAGTAGGTTTCTGATTTTATAGGTTTTAGTAACTTTAGGGTTTTTTTGCACCAGGAAGCTGTAACATGGACATTGGTAGAAGTTTATTTATATCAGTTTCCCGGGCATCAGTGTACCGATACCCTGAAGAAATCAGCAATGCTTTAAATGAATTAGATTATTTTTAACAAATTTCCCAAGAAATTTTAATGAGCTAAATGCAGTCATAATGAAAACTGTCATTCCATGATACAAAATATTTGTATCGTGCTGTCATTCAGCGTGTCATTTTAATATAATTGCAACGTTGCCAAAGTGAGATTGTAGAACATTCGCAAGTAATTGCGAAGGGGTCTCAAGAATCTCATTTTAGGAAAGCATGCGTAAATGAACCCTTCGCAATATTGAGTATACGTGTATTTGCGAAGGATGTCAAGAATAGCGCTGCAGGACGTCCATATCCGGGCATCCAGTGTACGTCCGTTTATGCTAATTAAATTGACAGCTGAATATCGATACCCAGAGAACGTTTCTTTTTGGACTTAATTTTAAGTTTAGTAGTATTTTGACGTCCATCTTAGGTCATTATTTATTAAGCCTACCAGATAATACCCATCTATATATACTTCTTTTTTTTTAATATAACTGGTTATTAAAAATTGACAAATTGAATCTATTGCATTTCATTTTATCAGCGGAAGTTTGAAATCTTATTTAATTATAACTGTATCTAGTAAAAAGTTTTCAAGTGGTTCATTTGTCGAGCTCGTCTAGCGATTGAAAGCGTAAACCGATAATGGATGTGTCGTGAGTTTGATGCCTGCTCAGGTCAAGCAATTTTTTATTAAAAAATAAATATATGGTGTATAGCGGTTTGCGAAAATAATAAACAAATTATTAATAATATAAAATAGTGTTTGGTGAAATGCGGTTCTGTAAAAAAAATGGGGATGTGGTCTCAATGGAAATATAATCCTGGACGTTTTTTGAATGTCCAGTATTCGACGTCCAAATATATTCCAGAAATGGACGTCCTCTGAATGGTCAAAAGTGTGCCATTTGTATACTTCACTGGACGTCCATTGGATGTCCGAAGTCCAGAAATCTCATTTTTGGACGTCTAGACATCCAAAATTGTATATAGAATGGACGTCCAATGGACATATTTGTATTGTCTGGGTGATAGCCAGGCCAGGTATTTAACTCTAAATACATAAACCTTAAATAACATCTCGTTTAACTTGGCGAGAAAACATTTGTTTTTACAGAAATGAGTGATAAACTTGAAAGTCCTTTTAATATAATATAAATCTAGAAATTCTAAAAATATGTAAGTACTTTTTAAACCTAAAAGCTTTGAATATATATGCACATTGCAAATATTTAGTTAAACCTCTCAAACTTAATGTCTTTTTAATTGTTAACTAATTTTTTTTGGCACCCTTAATTTTATTTACCTTATTTTTACTTAAGGAAAAGGTAATTTAATTTATAGATAAATTATAAAATAATAAACGTCTTTTACTTTTATAACAAATAATTAATTATTACATAATGAATTATATTTTGGTGCCGAAATTTCACCATTACTATTAACCCTAACTACTTCAATGTAATTAAATCACATTGCAACATTTGCGCATGGACTATAACAATAATTTCGGATAATTTGCCAAACTATTTCGCTCAGTGTAGAAAATAAGCATGTTTTCTCAGCGTGTTAAGTTGTGTATCAATCAAAGTCATGCTGTGAAAAAGGTACATCCGATATCAAAGGCACCGACAGCTACTGTCGCTTCTCCTTGATCGGTATTCTCGGGATCCAATTTTGAACGTTTCCCTACCCACTAGTTCAATGTGCTGTGGTCAAGGAGCTATTGTGTTTACGCGTTACTTGCGTTTAAGTTGAATAGAGTATAGATGTTCTGACACTGATATTGCAATAATTATCTTAGGACATATGGATAATTTGAAAAATGATGACTCCAATGTATAGTTTATACGCAGGCACCGGAAATAATCAGAGATACATTAATTTAAAAAAAAATTACGATCATTTGAGCCCATCTTTGTGTAAAAGTTTACCAGGATTTCATGCATTGACTGGGTGTGGCTTTAATCCTTCCTTTTTCAAAAAAGGTAAACGAAGACCTTTTAATATGTTGATAAAGAAGCATGAATATCAGCTTGCCTTTATGCAATTTGGAAGCCCAGAGTCGTTTACCGATGCATACATACAACAGGATATTTTTAACAAAGTACAAAAATTTATCTGCGAAATTTATGTTTCTGGCACACTTGACGCTGATGCTGCCCGACTTCAGCTGTTTTTAAATAATTATACCGTTTCTGATGTAAACGAAGAATTTAATCCAAAAAGTTTAAAAAAAAATTGATGCTAGCAATTTACCACCATGCAAAACTGAATTATTTCAACAATATCTCCGAGCTAATTACATTGCTAGCATATGGAATAATGCAAATGAAAAACAACCAACCATCTTTACTTCTGAAAATAATGGCTGGACGTTAGAAGAAAAACAGTATCACTTTCATTGGTTTGATGGTGACCAATTACCAGGAGGCGTCAGTGAAGCACTTCAAGATCCAGGTAATGACAGCAACGACAACAACATAAATGATGACGATGAGAATGATGACTCGAATGGACAATATGACTGGCTCAATAATGAAAATTCTAATGATTATTTTGACTATAGTTTTCTTTTTTACTAAAATGATTTTTTCTTAAAAATGTAAAAACTGTTATCTTTGGTAAAAAAAAAATAATAATTTTTTATAATACACAATTACTCCGAAAAAAAATTAATTTACCGAATATATGCAATAAATTGTTTTACTTTAATAATTATTAATTATTACCTTAATGTTGAAATTCATTTTATTTAAATAGAGATGCAAAAATATTTTATCGAAAGCAGTAAGTACTTTTTGGAATATTTAAATTCTTCGCTCTGACACGCATGCGCATAGTGCTCTCGCGCTCGTACTCACGGCTGAATAATTTTTGTCTTTAGGGGACTTTTGGTCATTCCAATTTGTCTGACTGATTGAATATAATTTTGTAATAGTTATCTCGATAACATATTCAAAAATCAGATATTAAAAAATAAGTGAAGTTCATTTATTTTTGGTGGAGCTTTAAAGCGTCTGACAAAAGTTTTGGTCCATGGAAAGTGTCTGATACTTACGATACTACTTGAGAATGATATTTTATTAAATATGTATAAAAATCAGCCATATAAATTTAAGTTAAGTAACTCTTATTTTTAATCACCTTTCTCACCTGGTGAGACACTACTGAGACCTTAAAGTTTCATCTTTTAGAAAATAAGTTATGTCTTATCGCTCTGGGATCTTACTCTATTTCCTTTGTTCCTCATATAAACTCAGTCATTTCAAAATCACTAGTTACTTGGTTTTATTAATAGAAACTCTAATGACTTGAGTATTGCAGCATTAAGAACCTTATTCTTAGCCTTGAATATGCATCTGTTGTTTGGTCTCCGCATTATTCGGTGCATATCCAAAGACTGGAAGCTGTTCAAAATCGGTTTCTGAGAATCTGCGCTCACAGAATGGGATACGCACAGGGTACTTACGACTACGAAACGATTGTAAGACTTTTAAACATTGAATTGTTATTTATAAGAAGATGTATTAATGACCTATTGTTTTTTCATAAAGTGTTATCAGGTAAAATAAATTGTAACGATATATTATCGTCGTTGCCATTTCGTGTACCAGCTAGGTTAACACGAAATGTAGTTTTGTTTGAGCTTCCACAGCATAGAACAAACTACGGTTATTTTAACCCATTATCTAGAATTATGCGCCTTTGTAATAATTATAACTGTGACATAATAGGAACCTGTTACAATAAATTTAAGAGACAACTCTGTTTGGCACGCCCTAGAATCAGTTAGAACTGTGGTTTATTTCAATTGTTTTTTTTTAATTTAATTTAAATTTATTTTTAATTTTACCTTTCAATTTTTTTTTTTGTTATTTTAGTTAGGTTAAGTTGATACTTTATTATTTTATAAACGTATATATATATTGTAAAAGGGTGTATGCCCGTTTAAATAAATAAATAAATTTGAATATATTGCAGATAGGGAAAATATCTACAGAAGAAATTTTGAATGCCATCAAGTCACTGAAGCCTAACGCTGCAAGCTGCAATGGGTATTGATAATATACCTGCGTATTTTCTCAAGGCTTTCGCAGAGATATTATCGATTCTCTTAAAACAAATGTGGAGCAAACATGCAAAAGCCGATAAATTCACTTTTTACATTTTTACTAATTTTGGTGCGCTTTACCGATCTAGCGCATTAGATTCAAGCAAATCCCGATACATCGTATTAAAAAAGCACCTTAATTTATCCATTTCATGCAAATAACGATAAATCCAAATTTCAAGCAAAACCGGATAAAAAATTTTAAACTTCTGCCTCCTATGCGGATTACTAAGGTAACGTGACGCCAGAAAATTAAAAAATTTACAAAATAGTTATTTCCGTTTGTCAATAAAAACTAAAAGATAAAGGGGGCACTAGTATGAATATTATTGTTTCAATTCAGAGAAACTGCTGATTTTTTCTAGAAGTGCAGTGGCATTTTAGCAGTTAACCTGTTGCTCGTTTTTAATATTGTTTTTGGAATTGTTTATGATGGATGAAGGAGAAGCCAATGTATCTGATATTAGCATAGGAAGTAGAAAACGCAAAACAAATGAGCCAAAACGGCAGATGCAAAAAAGCAAAGGTAAAAATTTACATTTAGCGTCTTTTTTTGGAACGTGTTGTTTACTTTCTGTTTGTTTTTAGATACAAAGATGACGATCCGGATTTGATTAATTTTAAAGAGGTTTGCGATCATAAAGGACCTACATGTCGGTGTGAAAATATTGCAGTAAGTGATGTACGTGCTTTACGAAGCAAAGTTTTTGACACTAATAATAAAGTGGACCAAGATACTAAATTGTGCCATTACATCCCAGACAGCCACCAAATCCTTTAGATATCACTGGACATCCCAATATCCACTGAATGTCCAGTCCATGGTGGATATCTATTTTATATCCATGAGATGTAATTTATAGACATGCAAATGACCATAAATAGTAATTATATAGCAAATTATTAAAAAATTACGCCATTGTGGCTAATAGTACCGTTCAGATATTTAAAATTAATTTTTTTAAGGTGTATTCAATATCCCATAGACATCCACTAAATATATCAAAGTCTAGGCGCGAACGCAAACCATGGTGGATATCCACTAGATGTAATTTTTGATTGTGCCCACTAAGAAGAAAGTCATTCTTGGACCGGTTTCGTCCTTATTAGGACTAGAATTATTTCCTTTTTTAAGCATAGCCCGCATGGCTTTTATTCCACCTAGTCTCTGAACTAGGTACTACAGCGACCTTTTATTTTGCTTACTAAGTATAGATGGCGATACCACTTTCGCTTGTTGAATATCTACTCGCATGCTCAACCCGCCGTAATTGAGTTCGATAGAAATTGGTATTGCAATCAGGCTCCATTAGAGACTGGAGTCGAGACTTTCTATTTATTGCTGAAGAGTCCTAATAAGGATGACTTTCTCCTTAGTGGGCAAAGTCAAAGGCAGAGTGTTGAAAATATTTTCTATCTCTGCTATTTTCTTTCGACGTTATTCAATAATCATTGGTAACTTATGAACCTCTACTAAAGATACCCATAAAATATTTTGCTGAATATCCATAGAATATCTTCTATATCCTGGGATATAAACGGACATTTGGATATCCATATTAGATCCACTGGATATATTGGATATCCACAAAATATATTCTATGGATATCTCTGGGATTTCTTGTATTGTCTGGAAGATACCCATTAGATATTTTGCTGGATATCCATAGGATATCTTCTATATTCTGGATATAGACGGACATTTGGATATCCATATTAGATCCACGGGATATTTCTGATATCCTGTGGATATATTGGATATCCACAAAAGATATTATGTGGATATCTCTGGGATTTGGTGTGTTGTCTGGGATGTCAGTAGTACCGATTGATAGAAAAAGGGCTACAAAGGGCGCACAATCCAGAAGTCGCAATTTTTCGGTGCATTATTTTCTGCCTAAAAGAGTGTCCAAGAAAAAAATTCAGGTATGCCAGGCTTTTTTACTCAAATGTGTTAATGTAAAAAAGACCGAATTAATCACATAGCGCAGGTTTTATCTGAAGGGAATATTCCAAAAGAAAACCGTGGTGGAGATCATGTGTCCGCTAAATCTGTTGCAAAAAAAGTTAAAGTAAAAGAATTCATTGGAAACCTAAAAGGAAAGTAACTATAATAGAGAAAAGTCGAAAAGGATTTATTTAGATGCTAACTTAGACATAAAAAAATTGCACAACATGTATCAAAGTCAGTGCAATGTTGAGCATAAAGTTAACTTTTCTATGTTTAGAAGAATATTCGTGAATGACTTTAATATTGGCTTTTCTAGTCCAGCCACCGATATTTACGTAAAATGTACTAGGCTTAAATACTTGACCAAAAGTGAAGTTGATACAGAAAAGAAAAGGGGGTTACAAATCGAACTTACAATTCACAAAAAGGGCTAATGCTTTTTATAGGCTGCTAAAAGAGAACCCTAACAATTCAATTAATTTTTGCTTTGATCTTCAACAAATTCAGCCTTTGCCCAAAACCCCAATTAACGATGCGTTTTATGCGCAACAAGTTAGCATGTATATTTTTTGTTGCGTGGACAGTCAATCCAAAAAAACAACTTTTTTTTTACTTGGACGGAATATATGACAGGAAGTGTTCGTCTATTCTGCGACGGATGCGGAGGACAAAATAAAAATAGTCATATTCTAAGAAAACAAGCTACAATCCTTTCAAGAAAGCATTATGAAGAAGCTTACGAAAAAGGAGTAGTAAAAAGACTAGGCATTGACTGGAGACTTTTTGATGTAACAACACTTGAGGGTTTAAAAAAGGTTAAAGGGCTATCAGAAATGAAAAGAGTAGTTTTTCAAAAATTTAACGATGGAGCGTTGATTAAAATATGCGCATTTGAAAACTTTCACTACTGCTCAGGAACAGAAAAGTTTGAAAAATTGTTGAAACCTAAGTTTTCGGATCTAGATTTAACAATAGTGGAAAAAGATACCAAACGGGGCATTCCAGAGAAGAAAAAAAAATCTCTTCAGCATTTGCTAAATCAGCAATTTGGTCTGAATTGGGAGGAGTCAGAGGATCTGCAATAGTATCGGACATTACTTCATGGAAATACATTACCCGATAAAGAGGGGGAGCCCATTGTTGAACCGGTAGGTATATGCGACTGTCTTGAAGAGGAAGTGGCTGTTCATATTTGGTTTTTTTTTTTTTAAATCTTTTGTCCAAACTCTTTCTGTGTTAACTGTATGCTCTTGTTATATCATATTCACTATTTTGTTTTGTGCTATGAATAAAATATCTATTTAATCGTGTATGTTATCTATTTCTATTATCACTATATTGATAAGGATAAAATAAAATCAAATAGATTTTTAAACACGCCTCTCTTCTAAAGCCACAAAAACTTATTTTTAAAGTAAAAACCGATAAATCCGAAAAAAACATAAAATAAAACAAAAAAATACAACGACCACGAAATTTTGGGACAATCAAAGACAAACCAAAAAGAGCAAAACCCTTTAATAAATTTTTAAAAATACCTAGTGGATTCCGCTGTATATGTTTTTGACCAATATCTCAAAATCAGTAAAACTGGATTTATCGGCATTTGCGTGTTTGCTCCACAAATGTTTACATTATCAGTACAGAAGAACATTTTTTCCGAGAAAAACTGGTAACATAACACCTACACATAAATCGGGAAAAACAAGTCAAATAGAGAACCTCCGTCCTATCACATTTCTTTCCTCTATATTTAAAAGTCTTTGAAAGATTAGTTATGTGTCATCCATATTAATTGACCAACAGCATGGCTTTATCAATAAAAAGTCAACAGTTTCAAATTTATGTGTATTTAACGATTATGTCACTAACACTATAACACACACACAGTCAGGTCGATACAATATATACTGATCTAACGAAAGCATTTGACAGAGTAAATCATGTTCTAATAAAAAAATTACAAAACATTCATCAACGATCTAACTCAGTTAATAAATTCGTAATTAACTAATCGTCAACACTTTGTAACTCAAAACTCTTCATAGCGAAATCTAGTGTACTACAAGGGTCGATTCTGGGACCACTACTACTTGTCATTTTAATCAATGATATAAGTGACTATATTAAACATTCAAAATTCCTATCCCGGCAAACACACATACGTACATAAGACGTACTATGTACGTACTGATGGGACGTAAAGTACGTACCAAGTACGTACTTTACTGTACGAAGTACGTATATAATACGTACATTTTCCAAACGACGGTACGTACCTAGTACGTACTTCATGTACGTACTGTGTACGTACCTAATGTACGTACTGTGTACGTACCTAATGTACGAACTGTGTACGTACCTAATGTACATACTATGTACGTAATATGTTTGTACTTATTCCAATAGAGTACATATTCTAGACGTACTTTACATCCTTATTGGTACTTACTTATGATGTATAATGTACGTATTAGTGCAATACAAAGAAAACTAAATAAATTTGTATTTATTTAATTTTTTACATTAAAAGAATAATTTAAATTGTTTTGCTATCTTTTTTGAAAGTTTTTAGACTATCATCAGCTCTTCTTAGCCATCTCACAATTTCCTGTTCTACAACCTTCTTCTCTTTGCATTGGCTACTTTTTATAGCACCTTCTGCAAAGAAATAATATCAAATTAGAAACTTAACTTGGATACTTTTTATAATAAATAATATAATAAAAACAATATGACAAAAAGATTTAGAGTAAAGTAAGCGATAGTTTTTACAGCTCAAAATTATCATTGTCAATATATACTCCTGGATCTAAACCTCTCTTATTTGTAACCACCTGTTTTGGCCTTATGCCTTTGAAATCCAATTTGTTTCTGCCAATGCTCTATAATATCGGAATTCCTATATTTCTTTTTGTTAAACTAGATCTCCGACTGGATAGAGGGTTTTTAATGCAAGGACTTTATGGAAACTGGCATGCAAAAATAAAAAATCAAAACATCTTACCCACTACAACTGCAGCCAATTATAATTTGTTGCCATCTGATTAGTTATTAAGGTAGCAGCCATACTCCTTTTGACAAAATCCAAAATTAAATTATTAGGGTCTGTAAAATATCACTTCTTTTGTCTAAAATATTTGATACCTCCTGTTTATTCATTTTCTTAAACTTTTTCAATTGTTTTGTAGCATTTTTGTAATTTTTATTATGGGATGGGATGGACATATCTATAAATTATATTTATTACACATAATTTTTTAAAATTAAAATGAAACCACTCACCATAATAAAATGGCGAAACTATGTACTTATGACATGCACTAAAAAGTCTAAAGAACTCTGTCTTGATCAATTATAATAAATTATACACAATTATTTATTTAATGAAACACTAATAGTTAAATCCTTAATCATAATCATTCCTCCATGTGATAAACTAACAAAAACAAACTGTTGTGTTTATGTGTTTCTCCTTCTTCTCATTTTTTGGCCTACGGTCAACAGAAATTTGGTAAAAACATAGGTTTTTCAATAAAATAGGTATGCAACCAGGATTACGTACACTTAGGTACGTACTTAGTACGTATTTTTCTGTACGTACTGGTACGTACTATTGTGTACGTACTTAAAACGTACATTTTACGTCCTGTACGTACAGTACCAAAACTGTACGTACTTAAGACGTACTGTGCTGTTTGGGATTATATGCAGACGATCTGAAGCTGTTTAGGCAAATCTCCTCTGCAACTGATGCTGAGTTATTACAAAGAGATATCTGTGGCGACATCATGTTCCCCACATAACCTTACCTTTTTTAGTTTTGACATATGTCATTTCATTTTAATATTTTTAAGTCATTTGTATTTGAGGTTGGTCAAATGCAAATGCCACACTCAAATTTTAACCTAACACACTTTTTACAAAAACAAATCATTTTTTTTCCTAAACCTAAAACAAATAACCCAAACATACGACAAAAACATAATACATATCACACATGCACTTAGCATTTTGCATAGAACTCTCCACATATATGTGCTAAAGGGCCAGATGTCCATAGGATAAAGGACCCGATCGCTCACATATGCTATGGACCGTAGTTGTCCATAGTTTTCTACCTAGGACAACGAGACGTCCCGATAGAAAACAACAAAAGTTGCTAAAATGGTATCACCATAGGATTCTTTTAGTAGCAAGAAGAACCTATCGGATACCTAGCAATTAACAATGCTAAATAATGCTAAAACACACAACTTCAGTTTTTTACTTTCGAAATTCACTATAACTTTCAAAAAGGGGGAAGTATTGTAGTGACTCAAACGCACTACATACTTGCGTTCTTAACTCTCCGCAACACATGCGTCATTCATCACCTTTTTTTGATATCCTTACTTTACGTGGCAGCTATACTGAAGGATTAAACTCGCCTCGTTGGCAACCTAGATTGTCAAGCAATAACATATTTATTTATATACACACTGTCAGTTATAACTTTTACTTGTCACTGAACTTACAATTGTTATACATTTTATATGTACAGTTTTTATCTTAACATTTATTTGATAGGATCTTTCAAACAATAAGCTCCCAGTATGGTGATTAATTAAAAAATATACATCTCTAAATATAGGTGTGTTCTTTTATTCAACAATTGTTCCATCAGTGATTGATGTCATGACGTCACTGATTAATTTCTGGTGGAAGGTATTTGCACTGAAAATAAGAACGAACGACATTTCTCAAATTAAAAATTTGACGTTTGACATTGCTTTAAAAATTAAACCTATTTTAATTTAAATTAACAGTAATTTATCTCTTCTGCGGCCGTTTTATATTTAAACTCTTATATTATAGGTTAACTTTTGTCTAAATAATCGTGTTTATACGTTCAAACAAATTAATATCCTATCCCCTCCATGCATCCATCACATATCCATCAGCTTTTAAAGCCAATGGATGTGTTGGCTCATTGGTGAACTCACCGCTGGAAAAAAGAACGATTAACACATACAATCGTCTTTCCATCGCTTAGTTTACGAACGGTTTGCTGCAAGCGCTGGATACAGCGCTGAATAAAAGAACACGCCTTATTTATCTACAGATCTACAGACTTGAGGCCCCATAATATCACAGCAATATCTTAATATGGTCATGTCAAAGATCTCGCATTCAATATCCCTAAATGTAATATAATCACACCAGGAAGATGAACCCCAACTTAACGGATTACAGAATTTACAATACCTCAATAAAGAAAACTAAACAAAAGCAAAGATCTAGAGGTGGTTTATTCTTCAAATTTGAATTTTAATAAACATATAACAATATTAACAACAGACTGCTACAGAAGACTAAGGGCTTGCAATGATTTCTCTACGGAAACATGTAAAATTCTATATAATGCATAATATAATATGCCTGTATAATTTGGTCCCCCAAAACAATTCTCTATAATGATACCTTGGAAAAAGTTTTGTCTGAACCAGTTAATAGATTTTAATATTGAAACATTATTTAGCAGAAGGAACAAATCCCAATTAACATTTATAACAAACATTATATATGGAAATTTTAATTTACTTGAATTACTAGCCTCCATCAATTTCAGCATATCAGATATTCGCCTTAAGCAAAGATACACATTATTTTCCAATCATAATTTATTCTCACCTATTGATTGATAAGTCTCTTCAAATACTAGATCGGTTCCTGATTAGCAGTAACAGTGACCTTTTTAATGTCTTTCAACAAATTGAAATTAATATTCGATATACATACATTTTAACAAAAACTGTTATAACTTATAACTATTAATATCTTATATAACTTTTAATATTACATATATTATTAATTGTATACCATTTTTAAATTTATTTTTAGTTTTAGTAATTATTGTAACTGCTACTGTATAGCATGTAAATGGATTGCATTCTGTTTGTTTTGCAGTATAAATAAATAATTAAGTCCTTATTTATTGCTAATTGTGTTTTATGTTAGACAGACAGCTGTTGTATCGGCTGCCGTATTAGAAAGAGCGAGACGCCTGCTAAATTGAGTGGGGATGATTTGTGCAAGTTTGTTTATACGAGGTGCGAGCATTCGTTTTATGATTCCTAGTTTACACCGTTGCCACACTGTAAAATAAATGGTGTACCTACCTTCCTGTAAATCACTTTCAGCTACAATAATAAATACAATTAGCAAATAATAATAATAACTGATACTTAGGATGCAAGTCTACTTTTTTAATGTAACTTTGACGGCTATTTGTGCTTTTTAGGATTTGGCGTTTTTAACAGACAACATGGAAATTAAATGAATTAAATATAGAACTAAAAGGAAAAGATAAATTAGTTTATCTGTTTGGTTGTGTGAAAAGTCTTACTCAGAAACTGCAAATGATAAAGTCGAAATTAGAAGACAATAATTACATACATTTTCCTAATTTAAAATAAATGCTTCAGGATAACAATCACAATAATCGTAGATATGTAGATGAAGTTCAAAATATAATTTTTACTGTTTTGAAAATCGTTTGCGAGGTTTTGATTAAACTAGATTAAATATAATAAGTTATTAATCTAACTGTAGTCATATAAAATATAAATAAATACTTTAATACCTAAATTACCTGCTTACATCCAACAAATATTGTTTTATAGTTTATGTTTAAATTCATTGACTCTAATTTCTTTAGATCTTCTGGCCTTTAAAAAATATTGAATTTTGAGCATGACTGGTGTTGACCGTCCTAATATAAAAATAATTTCCAAGTCTTGTATTATGGGTGTATGTCAGATGCAAGTACTATTATCATTTTAAATATAAAAATTAATGTTTGGTAAAGGAACATGTCTTTGAGACCAAGTTAAGATAACCGCATTTCAACAGTAGACGTCAATCTAGGACATGATATTATTTGCATAGCTCTATTCTGCAACTTTTGGAATCGATTTCTTTCATTTTGATTTAAGATATACTGTTGAGCAGTAAGTGAAGTGAGGTAGTATTAGAGAATTAAATAAAACTAGCCTTCACCACATAAATGCTGTGAACATCTTCATTTCGTATTACCCTGACAGCAAGATTTCTTCTCTCTTTATAAATGTTTTTATTCTCTTCTGTGGCTCATAAAATTCTTATGGCTTCTATCTCTATCCTCCACTCCCTGCTCAACAGGCCCTTTATAACTTGGGTAAATTGTTATTAATTTTTTAGGAACTACTTTATTATATAATTTTATTATAGAAGAACATTGATATTTTATATTTATATCGGTTTCCCTAAATTTGCAAGTAATAGCTTCTAATTTCTGATTAATTGCAGAATAGTCTATGTTTCGGCCTCTACTTTCAATTGTTTGTATTACCACTTTAGATTTATCTTGTTTTAGTTTAACAGATATATAAAAATGTATACTTATTTTAGGTTATTTTAAACAACATATACAGGGATTTCATTTCAAAACTAGCCACCCAAAATAACTTTTAAAATATCTTTAAAACAAAAAAACACGTTAATTTATATTTACGGGGGGACACATTTTACAAGTATCTGTAAACGTGCAGTTTCATCCCCTAAGCGGTGGTGAATATCACTTCTAAAATTTTAAATAGAAAGGGGTATCATGTGATAGCTTTTCTTAAAGGTCTCTTTTTCCAATCTTTTGACACATTATTTTTTTAAATCGGATTAATTTTTCACCAAGTTATAACCTAGAAAATATTGAATTAAAATGCATGAGTATAAATACCGAGATAAACAAGTTAGCAAAAATGTTTTTTGCGTAAGATATTTTTGACCGTAAATTAAAAATTTATTATTAGTAGATTATTGGTTTCGTTGTGTACTGACAATTTAATTTTGACAATGGTTTATTCTTTACAAGAAAGAATTGAAATAATCTTTATTTATGGTGAAGAACAACGCTGTGCACGCAGAACTGCTCGTGTTTTTAATCAGAGACATCCCGATAAAAATGTTGGGCATCAGTATGTGTTGGATTTAGTTCATAAATTGCAAGAAACTGGAAGTGTGTGCAATAAAACTGTAAGGAATCGTAGAGTTTTAACTGAAGCTGCACAAGTTGAGATTTTAGGTCATTTTGCCATGGAACCTCAAACATCAATACCAAAAGTCTCCAGATTAACAAATATTTCCGTTGGCTCTGTGCATAAAACGTTACGGCTAAATAAATTCTTTTCTTACAAAATACAGCTTTTACAACAGCTTGCTGAGGATGATTATGACAGAAGATTAAAATTTTGCGAATTAATGACTCAAAGGGCAAATGAAGACCATAATTTTAATAAAAATATTTGTTTTACAGACGAAGCAGGTTTCTTTTTAAATAGATTTGTCAATAAATGTAATTGTAGGTACTGGGACAATACAAATCCACATGTTTTTCGGGAAATGCACAGCCAATATCCTCAGAAAATCAACGTATGGGCCGGAATTCTTGGTAACAAAATTATTGGTCTTATTTTCATGGAGGAAAATTTAACTGGGGAATTGTATTTGAACATATTAGAAAATCTGATAAATCCTCTTATAACCGAATCCTTAGAAAACCAAATAGATCAAGATGGAAATTTGTTACTAGACGAAGAAAACCTATTTTTTCAACAGGACGGAGCACCTTCACATTATGCCTTGCCTGTACGAAATTGGCTTAATGAGACATTTCCAGATAAATGGATCGGAAGAAGGGGCGCTATAGAATGGCCAGGGAGATCACCCGACCTAACGCCCCTTAACTTTTTTTTATGGGGACATCTAAAAACTGGTGTATAAAACTCAACCTCGCGATATTCCTGAACTTAGACGTAGAATAGCGGAGGAGTGTGAGCGGATTACACCAGAGACGCTTCAAAAAGTGCGGGATGAATTCGAGCTGCGACTTTACCATTGCATTGCCAACAATGGCGGACATTTTGAACATCTTATTTAAGTACAATGTAATTCTTACGCAAATAAAATAATAATGTAAATACAATGTAAATAATAATTATTTTAATTTAAAAGGTTAAAATGGCATAACTTGGTGAAAAATTAATCCGATTTAAAAAAATAATGTGTCGAAAGATTGGAAAAAAAGAGACCTTTAAGAAGAGCTATCACATTATACCCTTTCTATTTAAAATTTTAGAAGTGATATTCACCACCGCTTAGGGGATGAAACTGCACGGTTACAGATACTTGTAAAATGTGTCTCCCCGTAAATATAAATTAACGTGTTTTTTGTTTTAAAGATATTTTAAAAGTTATTTTGGGTGGCTAGTTTTGAAATGAAATCCCTGTATATGTGTTTGTTATAATCCAGTCTAATAGAGATCCGATATTACTTGTTGGACGCGTTATTTCCCCAACTATATTTTTTAAGCTTAAAATAGTTATAAAAAATTTTAAAGATACACTATTTGATGAGTTTGAAAAATAATCTACGTTAAAATCTCCTGTTATAATTATACTAAAATGAAATGCTATTTTTTATATCCTTTTAATGATACCCTTATGTACCAGAAGTTTTAAATTGATTATCTACATTATTTCAAATAGATACAAATATTTTGGAGAATGAAATAATCGGAGTAGAAAACAAAGTATTTTTAAAATCCTGTGCTTCTGAAAAAATGTTTTGGAGATATTTAGAAGATGGAAAATACCTCGATTTAGGAAAATGGTTAAAAAAATTATTTCTTGTTTTGGTTCTGCATACTTATGCAATTCAGCTTTTTCTCAAATGAAAGGGATTAAAACTAAAAATCGGACAATTTTAACTGGTCAATACTTGGAGGCATGTTTAAGGAATTGTTTGTCATCTTATACGTCTGATTTTTAACAAATTAACTAACTTGCGCCATAAACAATCCTTGTAACAAGATTCTTTTATATTTTGGCAACTACGTGGATAACACTGAATGTTTGCAATTCGATTTTTGTAGTTATTCGTGATTGATTAACAATACAAATTTTGCCAAAACCATGAGAGTAATAGTCTTATCAAGAGTACCTTTTTTGTAATAAATGAGTTACATAATCCAAATTTCATACTCATTCTATTGGCGTAGAAACTTTAAATGTGCAATTATTGAAAAAATTAACTTAACCAGCTTATTTTGTTCTAAGGAATATGTGGTATATTTTTGTAAACAAATTTTACAGATATATTTCTATAATTTTTGGTTTGGGTAAAAAATAAATAAATATAAAAAGTTGGTCATGGTTGATCTAAAAAAGAAATGTCACTTTTTAATCCTAGGTGGATTAATCTTTTTTAATCCCTTGAAATGAAATTCGAGTGACTAAAGGTGTTATTTTAATCACTCATTTCACATTTAAAAAATTAAAAATTGGGTTCGACTACGACGACGCAGGTTTAATGTCAACTTAACAGTTATTTTTGAGTCAATCATGTAAAATTTATGTTTTACTGAAAGCTAAATTATACGAAAATAAATGTTTTAATAATTTCCCGATGACATTTCAGAAAGTATTTACCCTATACAAAAAATATTGGGGCTGTGTATTTTCATATCCTAAATCTAAGAAAACAAAAAACATTTTAATTGTAATATTTTGCTTTTAGGTACGTAAGAGTTTGGAGGTACTTTGTGAAGACTGGTACTTAAAAGTAATCCGTTTACTTCAGCCCGAATACTTGATAGCCATTGGCAGATATATACATAAGAAAACAAAAGATGTCTTTAAAGCTAATCACATTGACAATATAAAAATATTATACATGCCTCATCCAAGTCCGCGAGCAGTTAACAACACTAATTGGCATGAAAAAGCGCAAACATTTTTAGATGAGAATAATTTGATGCAATATTTCCGTGATTAATATTTATATTTTTATTCATACTATTGTCATCCCACAATATTTTTTTAACGAATTTATTTTAAACTAATCAGTAATGTCGGAACTATCAGAAAATGAATGTTTCTACATGGATAAAGCCTTTTTCTATGCTAAGGAAGCCCTGACAAATCAAGAAGTACCAGTGGGTTGCGTTTTTATCTATTCCAATCAAATAATAGCTTTGGGACGAAATACAGTTAATGAAACTCGTAATGCTACGAGACATGCAGAAATAAATTGTATTGATCAAGTTGAAAATTACTGCAATGACAACAATTTAAACACCCTTGTAGTTTTTTCAGAAATATCCGTTTATGTAACTGTTGAACCTTGTATAATGTGTGCGGCAGCTCTTTTTAGCTTAAAGATTAAAAAAATTGTGTACGGTTGTAGAAATGATCGATTTGGGGGTCAAACTGTGTTTGATGTAGCATCCATTTTAAATCCAGTTACAGAGCTAAAGGGGGGTTATAGAGGGGAAGAAGCTATGGAACTTTTAAAGGAATTTTATAGAGGTTCTAATCCTAATGCTCCAGCAGGTAAAGCCAAAGTCAAGAAAAATTAGTCTATACGTTTTTGGATGTCTTCATTGAGTAATAGTTGGCCTTATTTTGTTTTCTGCTACAACATATCTTTTTCTTACTGAAAATAGGTATATTTCTTTACATTTCAATACAAACCCACTATGTTTTGTTCACGTATTTTATTTTTGTTGTTTTATTTATATTCCAAGAGTTTCAATTTTATTTTTATGTATTAAGAAAAGATTTTTTAAAATATATTTTTTTATTTATTATGTGTGTTATTTTAGTGTCGAAAGGTAAGAAAATGCTTAGTAAAATTATTAGTATGTATTCAAACTTATAACAACTTATACATCCTATTTCTATTTATCTACAAAAAGGTATTATAAAAAACGAACTTTATTAACAAAAACAAAACTTATGAAAAAAGGAAATGGGCAGTAAAGATAAGTTTTTGAAACTCAAAATTCGAACTTTTTAAAGACATTTTCTTATAATTTTAACTCAAAATAGATACGATATATTAAATCTCTATAAGCTTTTCTTTAAGTTTCATAAACTCATTGACGTTCATAACTCAATAAGCGATTTACAATATAATTTATCAGGAACCAAAAAAATCATTACTCTATTTTCAAAAATATTGTATACTACTGACATGCATATTTCATTTGTAATATTTACGAAAAAAAAAAAAAATGCAGAATTACATGTGATGCATTTACTTACAATCAAAAATGGACATAAAGAAATTATTCAACTCCCACTGAGAATATTTCAAAATAAATTATCTAAAATGTGAGGTCACTACTTTAATAAAATTTAAAATAATTTAAATATTAAGCACATTTTTTATCACAGAATTTTAATTATGGGGACAATACGAATGTTCTAGCCATTTATGCAGCATTTGTGGGTTGAATCATTTCTGCATCTAGGAATAAATTATAAATGACAAGAAAAAAACCTAAATGCAGTAAAAACATGAATTCTAAATTAACTTTTATTTGTTTCTTGCGTTTATCTGTCTCGCATAACACTGCAATTTAAGTTCTAAAATATAAACAAACTGAGAAATTGAAACATTTACATTCAAGATTTTTGTATACTTTTAGGTTATTAAAATTTATTTTTGAACTCAAATAAGTTATACTTGAATACACTTAGACAATGACACCAAAGCTAACCATTAACACTTAATGCTAAATGAAAATTCACTGATGTAAACTTCAATATTGACGTATTACGTCTAGAGAAATAGGTGTATTTAAAGTATGCAAAGTTCAATATTAAAAATATTGTCAAGTAACATCCAAGTTATTCAACATTTCCAGTAAAGTATTAAGGAACATCGTCGATGCATCCTGGTACTGCCGCAATACTGATCTTCATATGGACCTTAAAGTGGAGACTTGAAACTACAATACAAAAATTTGCCAGTAGTCACCAACAATGTCTTCTCCAACATGGAAACCTTGAGATTATCCAGATCCTCAACAATGCTAATCTAATAAGAAGACTCAAGGGAACCAGGCCTTTTGAGTTAATTCAGTGATGTTAGATTAGAGCAGAGTATAGTGTGGTTAAGTGTTATACGTTAACGGTAGTATAACTAAATAATTAGACTCTAAAGTACACTAGTGAGTAAAATCTTAGTTTATGAAGTCTTTCATCCCTAGAAAAGTTAGGTAAAAATAAAATTGCTAATTGATCTTAATGATTAGATTGTAATATTCGTAAATGTTTCTTTACTTGGGGTATTTATTAAAAAAAAACTAGTTGTGTTTCAGATTATTGCATTAAGGACCGATTCCACCGTTGTGTTAAACGAAGTTTAAAATGACATTTTTACATTAACAATGTCATTTTAATCTCCGTTTAACACAACGGTGGAATCGGCCCTTAAAGGAAGAGGTGGAAATAAAGCAATTCGCTTTTATATTTGATGAGATATTGTTTAAAAATTATTTATTTGTTTAACCCTCTCATGCATTGAGTCCACTCTAGTGGACAGGTTCTTCTAACTCCTAAAAGTATATTTTATTTCATGAAACTTGTGCAAAATGCATGAAATCCCTTTGAGTGGACTCTAATAAAGTAACCACTACCGCCATCTACAATATTATTTTATAAATAAACGTTTGTTTATGTTAGTGCGCATAAATCACCTGATCGCGATGGCCTCCCGTGAACTTCGTGAAATAAGTGTCAGTAGTTTTTATGGAAAAGCAAAAAAAAAAGGTAATAAAAATATTTTTTATATAGAATTATGTATTTTACACATTTCGGCTTTGTTATAATTTCAAAATAATTGAAAAAAATGACTGAAAATACCATCTTGAAGTCATGTCCACTTGAGTGGACATCATGCAATATATAACTTAGAATTCCACTATTGTGGCATGGTTTGTCATTATAATTTTTAGCGGGTTAGTGGGTTTCTTGTTCACATATTTTTTGTTATTGTCTTGTCAAAGGTTTACTATTTATTTAGGCATTTATTGCTTACCTACCTATATTATTTTGGCGACCATAGGATGAATATAAATTTTATTTTTTGACGTAATAGGTAGTCCTTCTATGGGAAATTTTATTTTATTTCAGAAAGTTCTTTTTGCCGATGAAGACGACAATAGGGATGGAACACCTTTATGTTTACCAGAAAATGAGGAAGAATTCATAGACATTATTTACGATTTACCTGATGGATCAGATTTGGAATCCGATTACAACGACGAAGAGACGTATTTGCTCGGACATGCAACCGCTGAAGACGAAATTGTTGAAAGTGACTTAGAAGAAATACAGCCAGAAAACAGTGACGACGATATCAGTGAAGATGATATTCCATTAGCTCAGCGTATTTTGGCACTTTCATTGAAACGTAAAAACAAAAAGACAAGACCAAAAAAGACTGGAAATGGTGCAATAATGACAGCATGTATGGGCCAGCAACTTTGCCACAGTTTCGGGGAACAGAAAATATTCATGTTCAAGGAACCAATCCCATTGAATTTTTTATCATTGTTCACCGCAGACATAATGGATGACATACTCTTTCAGACCAATTTATATGCTGGCCAAAACAAATTAAATTTTGGTTTCACAAAATATGAATTATATGCTTTCTTAGGCATACATTTAGTAATGGCATACATCAGATATCCCAGAATACGGCTTTACTGGTCAAGTGATAATGGCCTGAGAATGGACTTAATTGCAGATGCTATGCCTGTTAATAGATTTGAATCTATTTTGAGATTTTTACATTTCGTAAATAATGATAATCTAAATCAAAATAATACGGACAAATTGCGAAAAATCCGACCATTTTTGGATAAAATTCAAAAAAACTTTTTAGCTGCCACAGATCCAGAGGAATACCAATCAGTTGATGAGCAAATTATTCCACTAAAAGGAAAATTAGGTATAAAGCAATACTTGCCAAAAAAACCTAAAAAGTGGGGTGTCAAAGTTTGGGTAAGAGCTGGAATTAGTGGATATATGTATCGTTTTGAGGTTTACCAAGGAGCTTCGGGAGATAGAAGTCAAATTAGTAAACTTGGAGCGTGCGCTGACGTAGTTTTGCGTCTTACTGAGGACTTAGAGAGAATCAATCATAAAGTATTTTTTGATAATTTATTTTGTTCACTTCCGCTTATTGAAGAACTACATAAAAGATGTATATGGGCAACAGGAACTCTCCGAATGAATCGACTACAAAATTGTAATTCTGTTATGAAAACTGATAAACAAATGAAACAAGAGGGTAGAGGAACTTCATCCGTTGCAAGTACTGAAGATGGCAATATAATTGTTTCCAAATGGCTAGACAATAAGACTATTTACATTGTTTCTAATTGTGCTGGAATAGAACCTCAGAATAAAACAAAACGCTGGTGTAAATCTACTAAGACTTTTATAGAAGTGAATAGACCATTTTCTGTTCAGTTTTATAACAAAAACATGGGAGGTGTAGACCTGATGGACCAGTTAGAGTTTTTATGCATTTTGTGGATGTTCTTGTTGTAAATGCATGGATTTTGTACAAGAAAAATGGAAATCCAAAAAAAGATCTGCTTGAATTTAAAGCAAGCATTGCCAGAGCTTTAATAAATTTGGGAACACAGAAAGAAAATAAACGTGGTAGACCTTCTTCTGGCACACCACCTCCCATTTTGAAGAAAAAGAAACCCAATCACCATGCACCACCTGAAATTAGATTAGGTAATTGGGGGCACTGGCCACAACTGATTGATATAAAAAATGCTAGAAGATGTCACTCTAGAGTATGCCAAAGAAAAACAAAATACATCTGCAAGAGGTGCAACGAACCGCTGTGTCCATCCTGCTTTGAATATTTTCATACCAGTAACTGATGGTTCCGCAAGTGCATAGTGGCCACTATAGTGGACGGACTATTTTTTAGTTATTAAGAAAAAAAATTCTGTTTTAACATTTAATATGCCCTTTTCTAATGTTAATTTTTAATGTTTCGGAATAAAATAATTTTTTGAAGAAAAAAGAAAATTTTCCTTAAAATTATGCATGAGAGGGTTAAGAATCAATGTGCGAGTTTTGTGTATTTTAAATAAACATGTATATTTTTAAATCTTTTTTAGTCTAATTATATAATTTCTGAAATATTACTATTTATTACTTCTAAAAGATTTCAAATTTTCATTTCAGAAATATTACTGTGAAATATTATATTTACAGGACATTTTTACGTTTCAGGCACATTTCAGAAATGTGTCTGGGATGTTTCGTAATATTTATACATTACAAATGTTTCAATGTAACATTTTTGAAATATTTCCGAAATGTTTTTATGCTGTATAGGATATTAACCGACTACTAACTGTAACTAACCAGGATTTTTTGACAGAGGTTCCTGAAAATTTGGACCACGGACGAGAATTAAGTCACTTTTAGATTGACATTAGACTTAAGGTAATCTAAAAAATATAGCTGTTAGTGAATTGACGTTTGAATCACAATTTTCTGGTAACCGCGTCCCTAATTTAACTGCTTTTTCAGGAATGTCAAGCAGAGTAGTTAAATTTGGATCGAGTAAGCTGTACCATTTAATTTGTTTGGTGTGCTCTTTAATTATTAACTCTTAGAGTCCTCCCAGACAACACACCAAATCCCTGAGATATTCACAGAATATATTTTGTGTATATCCAATATATCCACAGGATATCAGAAATATCCCGTGGATCTAATATGGATATCCAAATGTCCGTCTATATCAAGAATATAAAAGATATCCTATGGATATCCAGTAAAATATCTAATGGGTATCTCCCAGACAATACAAGAAATCCCAGACATATCCCTAGAATATATTTTGTGGATATCCAATATATCCACAAGATATTTTATAGATATCCAGTGGATCTAATATGAATATCCAAATGTCCGTCTATATCCAGTATATAGAAGATATTCTATGGATATTCAGCAAAATATTTTATGGGTATCTTTAGTAGAGGTTCATAAGTAACTAATGGATATATCCTATAGATAAAAAGGAAATAATTCCAAACTCAAATGTGACATTCTTGGACCTGTTTCGTCCTTATTAGGACTCTTTTGCAATAAATAGAAATTCTCGACTCCAGTCTCTAATGGAGTCTGATTGCAATACCAATTTCGGTCGAACTCAATTACGGCGGGTTGAGCATGAGTAGATATTCAACGAGCGAAAGTGGTATCGCCATCTATACTTAGCAAGCAAAATCAAAGGTCGCTGTAGTACCTAGTTCAGAGACTAGGTGGAATAAAAGCCAGGCGGGCTATTCTTAAAAATAGAAATAATTCTAGACCTAATAAGGACGAACCCAGTCCAAGAATGACTTTCTTCTTAGTGGGCAAAATCAAAAATTACATCTATTGGATGTCCATGGGATATTGAATACACCTTAAAAAAAATTAATTTTAAATATCTGAACGGTACCATTAGCCACAATGGCGTAATTTTTTAATAATTTGCTATATAATTACTATTATTTATGGACATTTGCATGTCTATAAATTATATCTCATGGATATAAAATAGATACCCACCATGGACTGGACATTCAGTGGATATTGGGATGTCCAGTAGATATCCAAAGGATTTGGTGTTCTGTCTGGGCTGATGATGGCTTAAATGCCGAAAGCGCTTGAAAATATTTTTAAAATTAAACTGAAAATATCTTAAGATATTTTTTTCAACTCTACACATTTTAAATACGCCTTTCATTTCTCCTCAACTTCAGTATTAGGTATTTTAGTCGTGGTGTAATAATACAAATAAATAACTTTTAGTATAAATTCTCAAAGAATTAAGGGTTTATTTTTTTGATGCAGATTTAAAATCAATATTTACCCTAAGTACGGGCCTTAAAGAGTAAAAAAAGAAAGTGCACATAATCGAGAGAGAACGATTTTTAAGCTCAGCGTCAGTGCCTTAAAGAATAAACACAATAAACAATATATTTTTAAATTTTAGTTTATCATTTCTCAAAAAGGAACATTATGCTAATTTTCCGTAAAAGTGAAAGACTGCATATTTAACATTGTATATAATATAGTTTCTTCAAAACTGTGTTTTTTAATTAATTCTTTTTTGCCATAGTACAGTAATATTGACAAAATAGTATGAGAATGACAGGCTGCCATAATTGCAAATACATTCTCCTTTATTTTTGAAATTGTATGGTGGTAAGGTTTATTTTTCTTTAATTTTAATCCAAAAGGAAACATTTGGAGTGTAATTGGGGAATAATAGTGGGAAGAGGCTGATATAAATATTACATATCGAGCTGACCAGATTAAACCTTAGGTCCTGCTTGAACTGAATAGTAAATTGTGTTCATATGAAGAGAGAACGAAATGATGTGGTATCGACATGGTCATTTACTGGTTAATAGCTGTTACCAACCTATGACTCCACCTGTGAATTGTAACACTGATATGGTATGGTGTCGTTTCTTTTTCTGCATTCAATCCAACACAAGAAAAGTAGAACCAAGAATTTCATCTTTCGTACACCGTATATGTAATATAATACAGTCAATGCTAAATAGACTGGCTCAAAAAATTGAACAAAAGTTAACCAATTATTTTATTTAGTTCTATTTTTAGTAATTACCTCACTTAAGTCGGTGCTCTTTGAATTTTTTAACAACTCTTGTCACTCTGGTAAGGCAGTTTTACACTCCACAGATTATTTGGACCAAAATATGAGAACTGGGTCAAAAACGCCTTTTTCTGTGGAAAAAGACATTGAAATATTTTTTTTTTATAATAATTTCACAATCTCGTTATAAATTGCTACCAAATTTTACTGTGGCGTATTACTTTAAACAAGGAGTATAATTTTCTTTATATCATTCTGCATTTTATAAGAGACGCCACACCACATGAGCAATACTGGATAAACCGAGTAATACTGGATAAACTTTTTTTGATGGAACTGTTTTGTAATTTTGACTTGACCAGCTTAAATGCATTTCAATTTAATTCTAGATTTTAAAATGTAATACCCCTAATCAGGAAATTCAATAGCATGGTTTTATAAGCAACACTATCACATTAACATTAAAAATAAATTATCAATTTATTGGTAATGATTTCATTGTTTCTTTGTAATAAATAAAAGCAGGATTTGTACTTTTCCAAAAATTTGTCATTCTATACAATGCGAACTTAAGGTGTTAACCCTCTATTGACTGTACTGTAAAATAGAAAAAATATTTAAAGAGGTCGATTTTTATTTCTGATTAAGCACATTTCTACAATAAAAATGTGACCTAATTTTAACACATTGCAGAGGTTAGTTACTCCCCTGAAAATTTTAAATGGCGACAGGGGTCGACTAATAGCTCATTTGAAAGAATTTTTAATTGTATATTCAATGGTTTAAATAATTTTAAATTTCCTAAACAAACAAAACGATATGACACTGGTTCATCAAAAATGTTCTGGTATGACTTCTCGGCAAAAAAAGTATATTTTTAGATACTTCCCTTAGTTTATTTAAAATTTTTAAATGAATTAAGTAAACACTAATGAAGCGAATTTAAATTTAAACCATAGTAGGGGTAATACTTTTAGTTTCACACTGTACGAATTTAAATTCAAAAGTAGACCATATTATAAACAAATCACTAAAATAAATAAAACATTAGGTCTCGGGCTGACGATTTAAAGTCTAAAAAGCATTTAGAATTCTTAATACTCAGCAAAACGACTTCCACAGCATATTTTTCATTAACAGCAGCACAAAGTAATTGTTTAAAAAAAAATCAAAATAAAAAGTACTCACTGTTAATCCATTAAAATTAATCTTCAAGAGAACAATTTTTTAATTCTAAAATTTTAAAAAGCCTTTTTATAAAAAACAGTTCAGATGTACTATCAAATATTCAAAGTCCTAAATTTATCAACCATTTTATAGTTTGCAAAAATTAAATATTTTCAAAATAAGTTTTTGAAATTTTAACAACGCTGGAGAAAAAAGATTCATAATTTTAAGGGAAGAACTTGGAATAACAACTTTGTTTAGGCTGGATCATACTAATTTGCCAGAAATTGTAAATTCTATATTTTTGCGTTATTAATAATACGTTATAATTGTTCAAAATATTAAAACTCGTAATTGTAAAAAAAATTTTTTGAAACGAGTCTCACTTATTTTTCCAAACACATTTTCTTAATACTTAATGCATGTTTGTGAAACATCAATTTCATTTTACAAAATCTCTTTTCGGTAATAAATAAATCTTGTTAAATTAAGTGTCAGCTGTATTTTTATCATTAAAAAGAATAATTATTAAGGAAGCTCAAATAATACACTACCTAATTTAAAAATTGCTGTCAGATAAACGATCTTTTTAATAAATATATTTTATGATACGATTTTTAACAAACAAAATGACATTTCAAATGAAAAATATGCATTGGTGGAAGATATTTTTAAAGCAACTGTAAATATTTATAAAATAAACAGCAATTCAGAGTCTTAAAGACGTTGAAGCACTGACACATTTCCATTGGTCTTACTGTAATCAACATTATTGATAGGGCTTCTAGAACGACTAGAACTTCTAGAGTTACAACTGCTACTGCTAGCTGATGAAGAACTGCTACAAGAATCACTAGAGTCTGTTTCTGAATCTTCAGAATCAGATTCACTCTCTTTGCTTCTTAGTAGGTCATTTTCTCTCCTTAAACGTTCATTTTCAATGGTGAGTCTTTCAATCTCCTGTTTAAGATCAGGTCGAGAATCTTCAGAGTCATCTTCTTCTAATTTTGGGTTCTGCTTTGTTAACTGAAAAATAAAAATATGTAATATGAATTATTACCAGAATTTTTCATCTTTTAATTTGTTTGGCAGATCAATAAAAATATTCTGTTAATTGGATGTTTGTGCACACAGAAAAACGTTCATGGGTCATGGGGTTGACAGCTCCATCGTATAGTACTTTTTTTAAAAGTAATTACAAACCTTTATTTTTGTAACAACAGTATCTAATACCTATTGAAAATAGTAGACATACTTATATAATTATTATTTTAGGATGTTCTTTAAAAATCCTTAAGTATGTAGGTACATGTTGTAATGAAGTCAATTTTCCTCAATCAATTTATTTTCATTTTTCATTTTTAATAAATATTTAACGCGATATGAACTGTCGATCCTCAGTTAATTTACCAGCGCGAACGCCGATCGAGAATCGTGCGCGGTGGGTCTGAGTCTAAGTGGGATTTCTGATAGGAAAGGGAATCAATTGTTTGAACGAGAGCCGAGATGCTATTAAAATAATCAGTTCGATATAATTTTTGATTGCCAGCAGTTGACTCTAATACGCCGCATTAGATACCAAATCACCGTCGATATTTTTTCCGAGTATTTACAAATCCGATAGGTAAAAAACCTTGTTCCGTTTTTTACGTTGGATATTGACTCCGTATATCATTTTTAAAAACCGAATTAGTTTGTCGGAATAGGAATATGTTTATAGATAGTGTTTAGTTAAAAGATTTTATTTGATTTCTTTAATAAATAATAGAATTTGTTTCTTGGCAAATATTTTTATTTTATAGATAGTGTTTAGTTAAAAGAATTAATTTGATTTAAATAATAAATAATAGAATTTGTTTCTTAGCAAATGATACTGTTTCTTTTGTTTTTATAAATAGGGTTTAGTTAAAAGAAATAATTTGATTTAAATAATAAATAATAGAATTTGTTTCTTAGCAAATGATACCGTTTCTTTTGTTTTTATAAATAGGGTTTAGTTAAAAGATTTAATTTAATTTAACTAATAAATATTAGAAATTGTTTCTTGGTAAAATATTACCGTTTTTTTATAGTTAGTGTTTAGATAAAAGATTTAGTTTGATTTCCTTAATAAACATTTGAATTTATTTTTTGGCAAATATACCGTTTCTTTAAAAAGGGATAGAATTTGAATTAAAATTAAATGATAGGATTTAATTCTGTAATGTTGTAAAACCGGGGATTTTAGACATTTGTTAGTCGGTATTAAGAAATTATTCATTTTCTTTTGATAGATTAAATCGGGAATTAAATTTGATTTAATTGATAAATACTTTTGTTTAGTAAGTACCGCGTTGTAATTAAGTTGGGAATGTTTGTAAACGGAGTTTTCGAGGAGACGTTTTCCCTCTTTTAATAGTTTGTTTATTTCTTTTACCGTATATTTGAATAATCTTAAATAGCATCCTGTCCTGGTCTGAACTGGCTCGTGATGACGATCAGTTCGCCCTTGGAGTAGGTGCTATCCGCGTTATAATTTTTTTTAGTTAATCTGTAAACCGCAATTTTTAAATAATTTTAAATAGTATCCTGTCCGGTTTGAACGGGCTCGTGATAACGATCAGTTCACTCTTGGAGTAGGTACTATCCGCGTTAGTAAATTTTCTTCCCTCCGATAATAATTTGTTTTTCTCTTTTTCCGACAATTTAAATAACTTTAAATAGTATCCTGTCCCTGTCTGAACGGGCTCATGATGACGATCAGTTCATTCTTGGACTAGGTGCTATCCGCGTTAGTTTTCTTTTCCCCTTTATATTCTTCATTTTTTTCCGTGCAAACTGCAAGTTGTAGAAAGCAAAAATAGCTTCATTACCCTGTCTGAGCGGGCTCGTGATGACGATCAGCTCATTCTGGGATAATAGGCTACCCCGGGTAGAAATTTATTTTTATTTTCTTTTCGTGTATTTACTATAAGTAATTCTTTCGCGTCCCTGTCTCCTCGCACTCTCTTCGACCGTTTAGTTAATTTTTCTTCACCTAAATAGCAAAATACCTACATTTTAGTTTAATTCCCGATACCGCGGTTAGACAGTTATTTACCGAGTGAATAGCCAAGTCAATAATTTTTTTTCTTTTCTCTGCGACCGAAATATACATTTTATTTTAATTTAATTTTAACGTCTGATTGAGACTAGTCGTAAATCAATACCGTCCGTTTTTCTTTCTTTTTTTTTTATATTCAGAGTTATATTGACTATCACCACAACTGGGGTGGGCGTTGAAATATTTAATTTCTTTTTTTTATTGTAAATAGTTAATCACAATATATGTGTCAATGTTAACCTGCCGTATTACTGGTTAATAATTTCCTACTTTATTTCCCCCTTATATTTCAGTTAGTGATAAATTCTGTACGAGCCCAAGCAACGATTAAAGCCCGTTACTTGTGGCCTACTATTACCTGTGTCTAAGTGACCTTTGACCCCTAGAATTTTTCATCTCCATCTGTAGCTACCCGAGTACTTTCGACGCCGTTTCGAAAGTTTGTGGAGTAAACCATAATCAAAAATCTGGCGCTCGAGAACCGCCCGTAACCAACGTCATTCGTAAGGAACCGTTTTCTTTGTGGCGAGAAAACCCCTTACAATGTTTAGAAATTATATATTTTTTATATATTATATATATTCTGTATCTGAAATGTAATTTTGTGACTGATTGAAAAACAGTTATTTAATAATTAATTCTGTTTTCTTTCAAACTAAAAATGAAAAAAAAAAAGTATAAATTACATTCGAAAATATTACAATATTACAACTATTTTTCTGTGAATAAATTTTGAATCTACGTTTGACATTAACCTTTAACTTCACTAGGCAACTTTTCATACTTTCTCGTAAACACCGTTTCCTAATTTACCTATTCTGTGCACATGATTTTTTTTTTTAATTAAATAATACACTGTTTCTTAATTACCTATTCTGTATACATGATTTTTTTTTGCTTTTCTGTGCACGATTTTTTTTTTTTAATTAAATAATACTTAGGTACTTTTTTTGCTTAAGTAATAAAAATATATAATAATAAATTAATCTTTTCACTTGTTTTATAAAGAATAGGTACTTGTAGAAAATTTCGATAAACTAAATGAAATTAATAAATTTAATAAATTCTATGAAAAAAATATATACAAGCAATGAAGATCATTAAGTATATGGCCAAACTAAAAGGTGCTTATCCACCAAAGCAACATCAAGCACTTTTTGTTCCTCTATGTTGCCAAATGTAGAAAGAAGATGCAATATATATAAACATTTTGTCTCCATCAGGGCAACAAGTAAAACAAAAATGTTTCAGTTGGTCGCCAGTGACCAAGTAACTGAAACGAAGGGTATTCACCAAGAAAATAAGGTTTCTCTTGCAGTGCAGTTAGGACTAAATATTTTTTAAATGTCATCCGAAGAAAATATTGCGCTAGCTAGGAATCAACATGGCGGATTGCAGCTTCTAGACGCTCTCAGGAGAGAATTTCTGCATTTGTATTATCTTTGTGATTCCAAAGACACTCAAAATTTCAGTATGCTTCAATTATTTATTTATTTTCTACGGATTTGCCATTTTTACACGTTTTAATAATATTATTAGTCTACTTAAATCCCGCCATATTTTTTAAATTATAAATGAAAAATGTACTTGAAAAAAAGATTTGCATTTGTATTTTTTATTTTTGGGATTCCAAAGTACCTCTAAATTTCGGTATGCTTCAATTATTTATTTATTTTCTATGGATTTACCATTTTTAAATGTTTTAATAATATTAATAAGTCATTAGTCCATTTAAATTCCGCCATATTTTTTTAATTATGAATGAAAAATGTACTTGCAAAAAAGATTTGCATTCGAATCTGTTTAATTGCAAACTAATAAAAGCAGACAGTGACAGTCTGTCTCCACCGAATCAACAATAGGTGGCAACTCTAAATTGTCGACACATGTCAACACTTTTTCATTGATGTTTGCCGCTTCCAATGGAAACACACCATGAAGCAACTTTTTAATTTTGTCACGGGGAAAGATAGTGAAACTTACTGGAATATTTTTATAAACAGGCAACAAAAACACAAAAGTTGCTCTATGTTGCTTTGGTGGATATGCACCTTAAGGTGCAATTCCTTACTCAATTTTAAGACATAAAGTTCATATAAACTTAGATCCTAAACAGCTTTATTTTCAACATACAAAAAAAATAGGTTGGGTCCAAGATATTAAGACCTAACTTGTTATATGGATTTATGATCCCAAAAATATAAAAGTCACATAAAAAAATCCCTTATCTCCACCCTCTAGGTGCTATGGAGGGGGTATCAAAAATTAAACATTTTTTAATAAAACAGAATCTACGTTTTTTCTACGTATAAACCCAATATTTAAAATTTTTTTGACAAAATTTTTCCAAACATTTTTTGACCTGGATCATCATAGTTAGGATGTGGGGACTAGCATTTAAAAATTGTTATAGAGGAGATGAAAATTTCATTTTTTAAAAAACTAAAAGGGAAAATTCTTCAATTATATATATTTTTTAAGATTTTAGAATTTTTAACATTCATTATTATAGTGACAATGAACAATAACAACGCATCGGAATTTACTTAGAAACCATCAACAATGGTGTTTATTTTAACAAAAAAAAAAAACATTGATTTGTTCATTTAATTAAGCATTTAGAAGAAAATTGGAATTGACAAACCATTTTTAATGAAATTTTCCGCCTAAATTCATCCTGTGGAACAGGGGTGCACAACATAGTGTCCCGCCAGTAAGGTTTTGGCGGCCCGTTGGCCATTGACTAGTTTTTCCCGCCTACGTCAAATTATACATTTTTCAGTAACAAACTTGCATTTAGGCTGACGACCTTCATTTTTTTTAAGACTCGATCAGCAGGATGGGTTATACATTATAAGCTGACGACTTTTTTTAGGAAAGGTTCGGTAGAATTATAACGTGAGGATTTTTTTTGTTTATAAATGAAAGGTGTCAACCTTTTTTTTTTTTAGAAATCTGAATGGATCAGGCCTCTTTTGGCGGCCCTCGTACAATTACGGTTTTTCAAATCTGGCCCTTTGAAAATCTGAGTTGTGCAGGCGTGCTGTAGTATAGTTACACATTTTTACAATGGTGCCAAATATTGTACTGCAAAGGCGAATATTTTTAATTAATTTGTGTTTTCTTCTCGTACTTTCGTAGATTACTTCATTGGTTTGTATTTTTTTTTTTTTATTTCTTATATGACTTTTGTTGATGTTTTAAATTAGCTGAATTGCTTTCACAAATGCAGGATTCATGTTTAATACTTACAAAAGATTCTAAATAGAAATATATATAGAATTGTATGGATTAATTTTAGTATCAAATTGACATATACAGTGCTTATTTTTTCGTGTTAGGCATACGACTAGTATATAAGTTAACCAAAATTGCAACAGGGCAACAGTCAGTCTTCGACTAGAATTAGAAAATATGGTGATGGGATATTAGCTAAACCAAATATCAGTCACAAAGCTAGCAATAATAGGGATATCATAGTTGTCACATACAAAATAATAATTACTGTATATGAAGTTTCTTACAATTTGTTTATTAGGGAATGTAATGACATTGCAAATACTTTAAATGTGTAGGGTACTGCCTAAATGCAATCATGGGGATTAGGTTTGTAACTGATTTTACCCCAAATATTCTAATCATTTCTAATTATGGATACATTTCAAATATATCTTTTTTTATTTGCCTTTTAATAAATAAAAACTAATTACCTATCCAAGTAAAATTAATGGTTTGGAATTTTTAATATAGGTCTCTTATTATTTATTTCAAATAGACATTGAAAATTGCAATCATTTAAAAATATACCAACAGTAAATTTCAATTGACGATACCCTTTTTATTTTGTTACAATACCACTTCTTGCATTTTCCAGAATTGTTAGAATAAAAAACACATAATTATTTTTCTATTTCACTATTCCTACAATACACACAAAGATGGGATTGACGATTAGATTAATAGGAAAATAAAAGTAGAAATTTGGCAATAAAATTTAAATTCTCTGGATTTATTGGTACACATCACAGGACATAAAAAAAATCAAATTTAACAATTATTTGTTTGACCTCCAATGATATCTGAACAGCAAAATTTTGCTTAAGTACTTTAAGAGTAATAAAAAAAAATACCTTTTATTTATTTTTCACTTTTTAGTTTTTTTTGTGTTTGCAGAACTTAATTTTTTTGATAAAATAAAATTCTATTTGTGAACCAACATAAAAAATAATGCTTTGCTTTATAAACTATGGCCCAAAAAGGCTCTGTTACAAAAATACAGGGTGCTAAAATTTTAGGGGAAAAATTATTATTTTCGAAACAGCTTGAGATATTTCAGTGATATTTAGTAGCAGTGACAGTTAATAGATGTGCATATTTTTCAATACAAAAATAATTTTTGGTAATCTTGTAGTTTTGGCAGGTATTAATGTGCATGTCTGTACCATATTTATATAGTTGCTCTGACTTGTTCTAACAATTGAAATCATTACATAGTTGCCAGGGTTATATTTACTAATTTTTGAAATCTAGGAAAAAGTAAATTCGAGTTATCAGAGATGCGGTCAAAAATAAATTTTTAGGGTAAATTAAAAGGTAAAAATGAATGAAAAAACAAGAATTAAAAACTGGCAACGAAATAGGTGGATATGCTGATTAAGCTCGAGCATCATGGAATACGTGGTATAGTACATGAATGGTTCAAGTCTTATTTAGAGGCTCGCACTCAAAAAGTTTCAATTAGATCTGCTGGTGAGACCTTTTTGTCTGAGTCGGTAGAAATGTCTTTAGGAGTACCGCAGGGCTCGGTACTTGCTCCCCTCCTCTTCATCATCTACGCTAAAGATTTAGGCCATGCAATTAATTCACTTGTCTGTTATGCTGATGACACAAATATTCTCCTAAAAGTCAAAGATGTTTCTAATCTCCAAGCAAATCTGAATTTAATATATTCAAGTCTACTAGAATGGATGTATCACAACAAGTTAACTATAAATAATGATAAAACTGCCTGCATGGTTTTTACATCTAATAAATCTAATCTAAAAATTGGCAACGGAATACATATAAATGCAGCTTTCTTAGAATATGCTAATAATATAAGATTACTTGGTATTTATCTGGATTGCCACTTAACTTGGGACGTACATGTTGAACAGCTTAGCAAAAGATTATCGTCGTCTTGTTTTGCACTTAGTGTCATGACTTAACAATGTAGTAGCCATATATCAAGAACTCTATATTTTGCTAATTTTCATAGCCATTTGAGGTATACACTGGGGTCTTTGTAAGGATTTCAATAGAATTTTTAACCTTAAACCTGGAGAAACCTGCAGAAGTGCCTTCAAAGAGCTCAATATTTTCCTGCCATCGGAGTTTACATCTTTGAGCTTTTATGTTATGTTAGATGCAATTTTTCCTCTTTCACCTTACACAATGCAGATCATTCATAATCTACTCGATATAAAAATTCACTACAGTCTAATCAACACAATATTGCTCTATATCAAAAAGGGGCATTTTTTAATGGATGTATGTTGTACAATTTAATTCCAGATAATGTTAAAAAATGCTCAAACATCAACAGTTTTAAAAAAAAATCTTAAAAAATACATAAACCATGTTAATCCATATACCCTTGAAGAGTTTTTATCATTTCACTAAGTCCAATTTTAATTACAATTTACATTTGTGTTTAATTTTATTATCTATATCATTATAAGTGTGGCTAATGTTAATTATTATTTGCATTTGTGTACTATTTTTTTACTATTATCATTATAACTGTCACTAATCTTAATTTTCATTATTATTATTAGTTGATTCTTATTTTATTTTATTATTATTATTATTATATCTGTCACTTATTTTATTTATATACTCATGTACCTTGACTTGTTTTTATGTATTATTCTTATAAAAATAAAGATATATTATTTTTATTATTAACACGCGTAAACTCCTACAAACTACAAGATTAGGTACCTAACTCTCAGCTTTAATCGAGGAGTACAGACACTAACTGTGATATTCTTAAAGAACAAAATAGTATGCCAATTATTTTTTCCCACTTTTGAATTCTGCATTCAATTTGAAACATAAATTAAATAATAATAATAATAATAATAATAATAATAATAATAATAATAATAATAATAATAATAATAATAAATCTTTATTGGTCCTTTCTGATCACTATACAATGATGTTAATGGATTTTATGTTTTTAATATCAGCTGGCAGTTTATTAAATAATTAAATTCCTGCATACCAGGAATATGTTTATAGAGAGCAGATACATGCCTAACTGTATGTAACATATTGCCATTACAAGTGGGATAGTTGTGACAATCATGGTTCCTGAAAAATTTAGCTTCATTTTTTTTGTATATAGGATTGTCTAAAAAATATATATATATTGAGGGTAGAGTGAGTATGTGATATTCAATAAAATGATCCCTGCATGTTTGTCTTGATTCCAGATAAGTCTAATTGCTCTTTTTTGTGCAATAAATACTCTTGTAGCAGCAAGAAAATTTCCCCAGAGTGTAATATTGTATGATATGTGAAAATATACAATTGCATAAGAGATTAATTCTAATGCATAGGTAGGATTCCCCACTTGATCATTCACTGTTGGGTTTTAATTAACAGTAAGTGGCGCTGGGAAACAGAGTACCAAGGCTAATAACAGCAGTTGATACTGATAACACACAAAAAATCTGTTTTTTGATTTAAACGTCACGTATTTTCGTAAGGGAACATTTTTTTGGTAATCTTGTAGTTGAAGGGTCTAGAAATGCGCTTGTACAAAGGCTTGTACACACCATTCCTGTTCCGGCTAGTTCTGACAGTTGGAATCATTACATATAGTTGCCAGGTTATATTTAGAACCAGCATATTGAAATAACTATTTTACTTTTAATCATCTAGGTATTTACCAAGTTTTAGATCGATTAAAAATCCCATAAAAAAATGTTCTGAAGATTTTCAAGTAATTGGATCGTTATTTTTAATGTCAATAATACATTTCAATAGTGATAATTACAAAATTCAAATTTGTGTCAAATTCAAATTCTAGACGTCAGTACAGTGATGTAAATATGGGCATTTCTAGACCACATACTACAAGATTACCCATTTTTTGTCCATAGTTTATAAAGCAAACTACCATTAATTTTTCATGTAGATTCGGACCCTTAAATATTCGCATTATCATTAAGGAACACACCCGGTATACTTATGAATTATATGAAATAAAAAACCAAAAACGTAAAAATGTTACTATTTGTCCAAATAAAGAAACGTTATTATATTAATATTATAAGGTAAAACTACAGCTCATAGAATAATTTTTGCTAGATGATCTGGAAAAAGCTAAGTACTTATGTATGTACTCTAAATTAAATAGTAATAACACTTACTTGCTCAAGTTTATTTTCGAGTGCAAGATATTCCTCGATCAACTCGGATTTTGACAAGCTTTGAAGTCTTTCAGCTTGGAGTGTTTCATATTGGTCATCAAAGTCTTTAATTAGAAACTTTTGTTCATCATCAGGAGACGAATAAAAGTCTCCTTCAGAGTCGACACTAAAACTGGAATCCCTAGTCCTTAAAGTGGGCGACATGAAATTTTTGTCCAAATCTTCGACTAGTGCATGATCCTCTAATAGAAATTGGTTACTATTATGTGGTGCCTCTGGTTTCACTAATTTATTCGCTTTCCTTGGGTTTTTTAAATAAGGATGTCTGCGTTTTGATTTCCCGCGCCGAGTTTTCCGTTTTTTTGGCGGAAGTTCACCTTCGGCTGTCATCGTAATAGGTTCGGATGCGCACGCAGCAAGTTGTTCATTCTGTTCGGGGACGTCATCTTGGATAAGCTTGTCACTCGATTTTAAATCCAAGTTATTTTCCATTATATCTGGCGTTAACTCGCTCATTTTAGGGGATCAAGTAGAATTATTCACAAACTTGCACTTGAAACATGAACTACGGGGTCTTCCCTGGGAACACTCTCGATAGCAACTGAACACGAAATGCACACAACTTCAACAAAATCGCCATTTTCATTTTCAATGCGTTGTTTGTTTTCCATTTCCAGTTTGCAGGGGGCGCTATCGTCCATATCTTTAGCCCCTTCCCTTGTATAATGTTTCTCTTCTAATGGGAATGGGGATAGGAATGACCTGTTTAGGGGAGTGGAGAGTAATTAAGTATTTGTTTTCTGTTTATGATTTTACGCAATATTAAATTACCATATATAATTGTTAAGTAAAAAAAACAACTATTTTGTGATTTTTACATTCACATTTACTTTTCCTTTAGATAAATTTTTGGATTTTATATACCTACCTACCTTTTAGGTATGTAACTACCTATTGGGCCGAAATAAAAAAAATGTACTCTGTGAAGATACTATCGAAATAATTTTATATGAACAAAAATCTACAATAAATAAATAGATAATTGTAATACCTACAAATGCAACGTTTTTTAAAGCCATCAATATTTAAGTATATATAGGTATGGTCTATACCTTTATATTTGTCTGCTTTAACATTTCTTGTGAAATTTTCAGTAAATAGCAATAATGACAAAACTTAGGGTGGAAAACGCTCTTGAATTTATTTTGAACATTTTTAAAAGGAATTTAAAAAACATTTATGCGCTATTCTGTATACTAAATCTTTAAAAATTTGATGATTTTTGTTTTAATAAATATCTAGTAGTTTTAAAATGGGATGTTTTTTTTACCTATTTTTACTTTCCTATTTGTATACAGATAAGGAAACTATAGGAATCATGCGTGCGTGCGTAGGTACATATATGTGCGTGTGTGTCTGCACTCTGCATCCTCCATAACTCATGAACGAATAGGTACTAAGTGTTCTGTGATAGGTACTAAGAAAAACACCAAATTTTAAACTTAAGTTTTATTCCAGCTTGCGGTGAACTGATTGGATTTTGGGTAGAGTCGGAACGTCTGGAGGGATAGGTATATACTTTATAGGGGGTAATTTTTATATTTTATGGAATATCTAAAAAGTTACTTCTTATATTATTCTCCATAATTTTTGTCCTAAAATGGTGCGTAATCAAGAAATTTTACAAAATGTAAAAATTCAAATTTTTAAGAAAATTGTTCAAATAAAAGTTGTTATATTATTTCCTATAATTCTTGTTCTATACATATGTCTGTAAAATTTCGAATTTTGAATAAAACTCTAAAACGGATAAAGAGAAAAACACCAAATTTTAAACTTAACCTTTTGCTGCGTTTGAGAATCCACATCTGATGCATTTTTTACATCTCGAGCGTTTTTTTATCCACATCGGACACATCTGTCCCATTACATTTACGTATACTGAACCACGTGATCAAAGATTTTTTACATCTCAGATGCATCCGATGTGGATTCTCAAACGCAGCATTTCTAGCCTTCGATGAACCGATTAGATCATGGAGGAAAGATTATGATTAGATTTTTGACAGAGTCGTAACATCTTAGGGGAGAACTTTATAGGGAGTCGTTTTTATATTTTGTGGAATATATCTCTGTTAGTTACGTTAGCAGAAGAAAATTCTTTGAAAAGTTACTTCTAATATTATTCTCTATAATTTTTGCCTCATACAATAAAATTTTCCAAAAATGGTCCGTATTCGAGAAATTTGACAAAATGTGCAAAATTCTGATTTTTAAGAAACTTGTTAAACTAAAAGTTGTTTGCGATATCGATCTCTATAATTTTTATTTTATACATGATTTCTCTAAAATACACCGCAATGGGAACATTTGAGAATAAATGTAAAATTTAAATTTTTGAGTATTTTCGTTGGCAATGATAATATATACAGAGAAAGGTTTCGAGTTAGATGTACGAGTATGTGGAAAATGTATATTTAGTTTATCGTCTAAAATTTTACAGAGGTGCTACAATAGGTTGTACACAAAATAACCGGAAAAAGCCTGTAATAACTAGATAGGAAAGTCATGTTGTAACAAACCAACTATCTAAAGGACCACCGTTCGTCACCAAATGCAACAACCAACTAGCCTAAGGACCATTTGTAACTTCTGATAGTTCTTTATCCCCCCCTTTCAAAGCCAGGCATTTGAGAAGCTTCGGCGTTTCTATTCCCTTAGGACTAAAGAGTCTAAAATTAGTTGCCAAGAACCGCTCGACTATGCTATTAATAATTTTTGTTCTTTTAATTTAATTTTTTTATTTTTATTTGCTACTGGTGAATGGATGTTCCTTCTGGACTCCAGGATCCTTTGGCTGGTGACAGTGCTGCCTTAATTCCTTAATAGTATATTAACAACATGTAGCTACCCAGACAGCACACCAAATCCTTTGGATATCTACTGAACATCCCAATATCTACTGAATGTCCAGTCCATGGTGGATACCTATTTTATATCCATGAGATGTAATTTATAGACATGCAAATGTCCATAAATAATAGTAATTATATAGCAAATTATTAAAAAATTACGCCATTGTGGCTAATAGTACCGTTCAGATATTTAAAATTAATTTTTTTTAAGGTGTATTCAATATCCCATGGACATCCACTAAATAATCAAAGTTTAGGCGCGAACGCAAACCATCGTGGATATCCACTACATGTAATTTTTGATTTTGCTTACTAAGTATAGATGGCGATACCACTTTCGCATCTACTCATGCTCAACCCGCCGTAATTGAGTTCGATCGAAATTTGTTTCCCAATCAGACTCCATTAGAGACTGGAGTCGAGAATTTCCATTTATTGCTGAAGAATCCTTATAAGGATGATTTTCTCCTTAGTGGGCAAAATCAAAGGCAGAGTGTTGAACATATTTCGAGTGTTGAAATATTTTTTATCTCTGCTATTTTCTTTCGACGTTATTCAATAATCATTGGTTACTTTTATGAACCTCTACTAAAGATACCCATAAAATATTTTGCTGAATATCCGAATTCTTCTATATCCTGGGATATAGACTGACATTTGGTTGGATATCCATATCGGATATCCACAAAATATATTCTGTGGATATCTCTGGGATTTCTTGTATTGTCTGGAAGATACCCATTAGATATTTTGCTGGATAATCCATAGGATATCTTCTATATTCTGGATATAGACGGACATTTGGATATCCATATTAGATCCACGGAATATTTCTGATATCCTGTGGATATATTGGATATTCACAAAAGATATTCTGTGGATATCTCTGGGATTTGGTGTGTTGTCTGGGTAACTATCTTAAAAACATTTACAATATAAAAAAATACTACTGCGGGATGTAAACATTTATCACGTAATGAAAATATGGAAAATGTTTTTAATAATTTTTATTTTTAATTTATATTTAAAATATTTTGATTAGATCCCAGGCAGCACAAATAGGTCCATTGGACGTCCATTCGATATACAATTTTGGATGTCTGGACGTCTAAAACTAAGTTTTTCCTGGTCTCCTGAGATCCAATGGAGTATACAAATGGCACACTTTAGACCATTCAGAGGATGTCCTATTCTGGCTTTAGTTTTATTTTTTTTTATTTGTTATTATTTTAGTTCTTGTTAAATCCAAAATCATATTTCTCAATCTATCTATCTATATCTTATTTTTTTTATTATTATTGTATTTTTATGTATTCTTTTATGAATAAACATTATTATTATTATTATTATTATTATTATTATTATTATTATTATTATTATTATTATTATTATTATTATTATTATTATTATTATTATTATTATTATTATTATTATTATTATTATTATTTTTATTATTATTATTATTATTATTATTATTATTATTATTTTTAATATTATTATTATTATTATTATTATTATTATTATTATTATTATTATTATTATTATTATTATTATTATTATTATTATTATTATTATTATTATTATTATTATTATTATTATTATTATTATTATTATTATTATTATTATTATTATTATTATTATTATTATTATTATTATTATTATTATTATTATTATTATTATTATTATTATTATTATTATTATTATTATTATTATTATTATTAATTATTATTATTATTATTATTATTATTATTATATTATACAGTAATGTCATATTATTTTGTTTTCACTTCAATAAAAACGTACCTACCCTTTAAAATATTACTTTGTATGTTTTCATCCACATACTTTGATTACTATACGGGGAAAGAGAGAGGTCCGACACGCCCAACATAGGGCGCGGCCATTTTGAACCCTTATACACAGTTTATAGCTAAAGAATCAGATCGCTCACTCTGCGACGGCACTTTTTATCTCAATGTTCCAGTTTATACACTGCGCAACTCAGATAATAAATATATGACAACCGCCTATAATAAAACAGCAGTCTTCTGCGTATCCTGAATTTGTATCCCTGGGGTGGATGTTATTTTGGAACTTTTAACTGGTCCGAGTGAGCTAACTGATTCTTTAGCAATAAACTGTGACTCCAAAAATAATATTCACTGACACTGACAGCATCAAGCAAAATATCAGGTGCGTTTTAATCATCCGCTTCTGCTTCCGGAATTGTCGGTTCAGTCGTTCTAACCTGTCATATTAAAACAAGAAAACCAACAATTCCGAAGCGGAAGCGGATGATTAAAACGCACCTATTAAAAATATTGCGCCAAGATGTAGGCAACACGTAATAAGGGTTGAAAATGGCGGAGTTTTCTATCTCCTTTTAAAAGGCACTCAGAAAGCTGCGCAGTGCGACCATTCTCCGTATAGTAAAAGAAAATAAAAGTATGTGCTATTTTCCACATACTTTAGGTGAGTTCGGGCTGCGCACTCCAGAGTGGAGTGTAGTAATTAGGCGTAAACGGAGTGCGAATATGATTTTACTCCTTTAACTCTCGGAGTGCAATGTCAATTGTCAATGTGACATACCAGTACTTAAAATTTAATCGTACTTGTCAGTAACGACCGTATAAGTTTCTTCCATATTAATGATATTCACGGGAACCAAAAAAAAAATTATTTACTAAAGAATCACTCACAATTAACTTATTATCAATTTAAATCACCTTATGCGCATGCCCGATCCACACTCCACTCCACCATCTCCGAACGGTCAAAGAGGAACTTTTATTTTAACTCCTTCCGTACCCGAACGCCTTAGGTACTTTAGGAGTGAATATAGTGAAAAGAGTGCGTAGACCGAACTCACCATTTGATTACTATATGAGGCAAGAGAGAGGTCCGACACGCCCAACATAGAGCGCGGCCATTTTGAACCCTGTGACACAGTTTACAGCTAAAGAATCAGATCGCTCACTCTGCGTCGGCACTTTTGATCTCAATGTTTCAGTTTATACACTGCGCAACTCAGATAATAAATATATGACAACCGCCTATAATAAAACAGCAGTCTTCTGCGTATCCTGAATTTGTATCCCTGGAGTGGATGTTATTTTGGAACTTTCAACTGGTCCGAGTGAGCTAACTGATTCTTTAGCAATAAACTGTGACTTCAAAAATAATATTCACTGACACTGACAGCAGCAAGCAAAATATCAGGTGCGTTTCAATCATCCGCTTCTGCTTCCGGAATTGTTGGTTTAGTCGTTTTAACCTGTCAGATTAAAACAAGAAAACTGACAATTCCGAAGCAGAAGCGGATGATTAAAACGCACCTATTAAAAATATTGCGTCAAGATGTAGGCAACACGTAATAAGGGTTCAAAATGGCGGAGTTTTCTGTCTCCTTTTAAAAGGCACTCAGAAAGCTGCGCAGTGCGCCCATTCTCCGTATAGTAAAAGAAAATCAAAGTATGTGGCAATTTTCACATTTAAAGTAACCCAACGCAATCGGTTTATGTACGCTACTGCTAAAGATTCCAATACGAGAGAGAAAGCTTACATTAGAAAAAGAAACAATGATTTTATATTATTAACGACATCAACGTATAGATTTATGTAGTGGTAGCCTATCTGTACCATATATTATCTAAGTTGCAGATCGTCTTGATTCCAGATTTCAAACACTCTGTCTATCCCTTTTCGTTACATTCGAAACTGAGCTTTATCTTCTACGCATTGTTCTTAGAATAAAACGAACGAGCTAGTGTCAGTGTCAGGTGTCAGATTGTGACATTGTGTGGTTATTTGTCATTTTTTTGTTTATAATTAAATTTATCAAATAATAATTACGCCCCTACTTAACTTTTTTTTTTAAATATTTCTTATACTCAAGATGATGCAACAATATATGAAAGAATTGGAACAAGTAAATATATATTTTCATTAAAAACAATGTGTTTTTAATTGTTATTTTTAGGAGCCCTTTGATGCAGAAGAATTTGTAGAAAGGTTAGCTTGGAGAACTTTAGCTGAATCAAAAAATGATGGAGATGAAAGTGAGATTAACCCGGCTCTCTTATACGAATCGTTTGTTCAAGCCATAAAGTATGAAGTATATATTTACAATTGTTTTTTTTTTAACATTAAGTATTTTTAGAGATCTCAATTTATTACATGAAAGACAGCAGAAAAAGTGTGAAAAATTAGAAGTAGCCGTTAGAGAAGATGAAGCGACATTTTTTCAAGAAATATATAATTTATTAGAACAAAATAAGGTATGTTTTTCATTCAGTATTTCCATTTTCTTGTAGAATGTCATTTCATACCTTAAAGCTGGATTTATAAACTACGTTCAGTTGGCGCTCAGTTCGAGTTGACAAGACAACCACAAATTCCACAAAATAAATTATATTTTGTTGTTATTTTTGTTTTAATTATATGGTGTTGGTTATAAATACATTATATGTGTCATTCTGCTTTGTTTATGTTGAACTCGAACTGAGTGTGAACTGAACGCGAACTGAATGTAGTTTATAAATCCAGCTTTACTCATTGACTAAAAATAATTAGAAAAATGATTTTTAAACATATATATCTTTTCTTATTTGCTACTTATTTTATAGATGAATATAATTTTGTAATCCCTGTGTATATTCGTCGAATGTCAAAAGAGGTTACAATAAAATTAGCCACAAAAATTGCAATTGATTAGCTTTTTCCTGGAATAACAGGTAACCGAGCAGGTAACAAAAAGTGGGTATTTCTTAAGTCAAATCCTGTATTTAAAAATCTATCATATTAAAAACCTGTAATTTTTAGGAATTTTCTACAAAATTGTTGATACACCAGTAAAGAAACACCTTTATAGGACTAAAAGTACAGGGTGATTTATCAAATTTTGTTGACACACTATTACACTATTAAATCCTCGATTAAATCACAATGTAATCATTAAATTGGCTAGTTCTACACATGTTAATATTATAAAAAATACACAAAAGTCAACTAAAAATATGGAGTTTCACATTCATTAAAAAAATCGAATCACTCTGTATAAATATCTCTTTATTTAGTCAAAAAACTAATTCTATTTACATATACAGCATACATAGTAATAATAAAAAAAAAATAGTACAAGTACAATAATAATTTTTACAAACTAATTCTTTTCACATATGCAGTATATAAAGTAATAAATAGTACAACATGGAGTTTTTTATAAAAAATACATTACGCATACGAAAATTAAATTTAGAAGTAAACAAATTTACACTAATATATGTATCACACTGAGCTTATTCTTACATGAGATAGTTTTTTAATTCTCTTTTGAAAATATTTACTGACGAACTTTTTTTGATATATTCTGGTAAATTATTAAAAGAATTTATACCTTTGTGAGATACAGAGTTATATGTACTGCTTTTTCTACATCTTTGAATTCTGAAATTATCCTTATTTCTTGTGTTATAATTATGTACATCCATACTATTAGAGAGCCTATCCTGCAGATACACTGGTGCATGTCCAATTTTGACTTTAAAAATAAAAATTAATGTGTAATATAGTAATAATTTTGTTATTGGAAGCCAATTTAGTGCATTTAACATACTGTTTATAGGAGTGTACTTCGAACATTTTAATATTATTCTCATGGCACGGTTTTGCATTTTTTGGAGACGACTTATTTCATTTTGGTTAAGTAAATACAAAATTGTAGGACAATAATTGAAATGTGGCAATATTACAGTGTTGAAGATTGTTAATTTTGACCATTGGCTAAGATGTGACGAACATCGTCTTAAATAATTAATTTTAAAGGCTACAGTTTTAATAACTTGATTTGCATGATCCTTAAATTTTAAATTATTGTCAATGGTTACTCCTAAATAAACAAATTTTTTTACTATTTCTAAATTTTCATCATCTAATGTTATATTTAAACTATCAAGCTCACGAAACTGCTTCTCTATTTTACTAATTGTCTCTTGGGATATACGCGGCAAATTTGGAAATTTTTCATGAAATAAGCGAGCAACTTCCATTTTAACACTGACAACTATTGTCATGCAGTCAGATAACAGTTTGCTATAAGATCAGGCGTTTTAAACAAAAGTAAACAAAACTATTTAAGTATACCTTTGTTTTATTTCACATCAGTAAAAAGAAACGCTGAAATAGTTTTTGCTTTTTCATTATCAAGACCTAAAGGGGAAATAAGTATTGAGTGTGTTGTAGCGAATTTCTGTAATCAAACATTTTTATTTTGTTAATGTTAATTTTTGCAATGAATCGGAAAACATTTAATATTTCCGAAACAGTTAGGTATAGGACATAGTACATATAATATATATCTAGAATTTTCTGAAGAATCCAAAAATTGAAACATACAGGGTGTTGGATTTAAAATAAGAAAGTTGGTATTGGCTACTGTTACATAACACACTCTGTATAAAAAGTTTTTTTTGAAAAAAACTGCGCAACTAAAAATACTAAATGACGTGTCCGAGCGTTTTACCGAACATTTATTATATTACCAAATTGATTCCATTTTACTGTTCCACACTGTATGTTAAATTCAGTGGGAGAATGGTTGGTTGTCAGCGGATCTCACCGAAGTGGACACGATACATTGGCGTACAAAATTATTTTATAGATGTTAATAACAATTTCGAGTAAATAGTTTAATAAATTGTGAATAGCTGTTGAAATTTTGTAAAATTATAATTTGAATATTATAATACATGTTTAATAATTATTTATAATCCATAAATACATGCGATTGTCCGGTTCCGCCGATAACAATTTAAAATTACTTATTCTATGAAACGACACTGGCAGGTAAACATTACTGTGAAATTCTCGGAGCCGCCCGACGTGGTTTGACGTTTACCCCCTCTCTACCTACCAAAAGACTTTTCAACTTTTACACTCTCTATAGCACTACATTTAGCTATATTGTATTCTTCTTTTTTATTTTTAGCAAGCCATGGATACATTTCAAGAACTAGATGGCAAAATCAATCATGTTGCTACAAAAGTTCTTCATTTGGGTGATCAATTGGATAGTGTCAATGGTCCCAGATCTAGAGTTGTTGATGCTTTAAAAATAATGTCTCATTTAAGTGAATTTTTATCAAACGAACCTGTCTCCTCAGCTATTTTTACGAATTGCGAATTTGTAAGTAAATTTTAAATAATAGTAATGTAAATGTACTTATTTTTGTTTTACTTTTAACTCAGATCGATGAAGCTGCAGATATGATTCAGAAGTTGTATTTGATATCTCAAGATTTACCTCCAAAGTAAGTGTTGTTTTAAAAATATTGTTTTGTCTGTGGTCATAAATGAAAATAGTAGTTTGTGCAACAAGCGTGGATATGATGGTCGTATCACAAATTTAGAGGGTATTAAGATAAAATAACTATTTTTAAGTTAATTAACACAAACATGTGAAATAATGAATTTTACTAATAACAAAATTAAAAAATTAGCCTCAGCTTTGATTTGAACCCCGTACTTTAGAATGGAATCACTTCACTCAAGCTGTTCCACTAACAACGTTTACATTTTTTTATTACTGATCAGCCCTTTCAGCGGACAAATTCACAATTACTCAGTGGATGTATTCACCACTGCTCCTGGACTAGAAATATTTAAATATATTTACATGCCATCATCTTTTTAAATGTTTTTAATTATTATGTACTATTGAACTACCCTGTATAGCGTATAACTTATATCGTTGTATGATGTATGGCAAGTAGGGTAACTATTTTTTTTGTTGAGGTACACTAGAAACGGTTTTAAGTATTTTTTGAATAACGGTTTTAAATATTTTCTGATATCATCTTTAGTTCATGAGATATAGCTATTTGATCTCATCCTGTATATTTGAGATTCAGGATGAACCATATTTACTTCCCTTTTCTCATAAAAGGCCGATGGACATAGAAAGGACACTGGATCAGACCAATAAAAACATTTTTTCAATATAAATTTTGAACAATTTGTAGCATTATTAAAATTTACAGCTTCATTTTTCTATTTAACGAGAGATTTGTTTTGTGTGAGGAGGTGGTTAGAACTAAAACATAAAATACCTGCTTTTAACGTACTACGATGCACATAGGGATATTTGAACGATTTACGCGGCCAAAATTATTTTTTGGTCTATATCGATTCTAAACCATATTATTAAATAAAATAAAGGTTTTAATATTTAATTAACCTATATTTATTAATAAAAAATATAGATATTCAATTTTATCTAACATTCGTATACATTTTCTCTTCGCTTTCTGAAGAATTACCAGCTTTGCAGACATTAGTAATTAATTGTTTCTGGCAAAAAGACTTAATTTTTCTTCTTTTAACGTTCCTCATGCTACTTAAGAGGGGGTCTGAACTTAAGCAGGGGATTAAAAATATCCCTGTTAGAATTTTCTTTAGAGAATTTTCGCGCGAAGTCTTGGCGAAATGCTTCCGCGACTTCTTCAGACAGCTTGCCCAATAGGCAACAATGCAGTTTTTATTATAACTGCACCATGAATAAGTATTTTGTGCATCGTTGGTGTCATTGGGTGTCAAGGGTACAGCTGCACATATAAGCGAGCAGCATCTAATGTGTATTTGTCATATTTTTCCGGATCAATTATATATCCGCTCGAAATCGCTTCTAGTATGACCTTTAATTTATAAATTAGCCCGTTATTTTGGAAGCCACTTTCGGGTCTTCAATAAATCTTCGGCTCGTGTTTCCATCATTTGTGTTGCCAAAATTTGCCTTTGGTATATCCACAAACAAACCAGTTTCATTGCGAAATCTTTTCTGGATTTCCAGTTTTCTTTCTTTTTCAATATTTTTTTTTTTTCGTTTCTGTTTTTCTCTCTGTATTTTTTCACTGGCAATTTATAAGCCAAGTGGAGAATGCTTTCAAAAAGACTAATCCTTGCATGTAGAACTGACAGCCCAAACTCTGCAGCTTCATGATTAATCTGGTTTTTAAAATCTAATTGGTTGAAGTCATTAGATGTTGCACCACATATGTAACATCGGCTTGTGGATTTTGTACCAGTGGCAGCATTACATACCTTACTGTCTACCATTGTCATAATGAACACATGTTTAACCAAAAATTGTGTTCCATTTAAGTCCACCTTTGTTGCGTTTAGCGACTTTTGTGTAACCACGGGAATCTCAAAAGTTCAGTTTAGCCATGCATCATTGTATTTGTAAAATACGTCTTCCTTTTTATGTGCTTTCAACCATCTTCCTTTCACTTGAGACTTAAAGGGTACGTAACTGCGTTTCAAACATCCAATTTGGTCTTCGGTGTATCCTTCGCACGAGAAAAAGTTGTTCTTTTAAGACAGGGGTGCCCATACTTTTTCTTGGGGAGATCGACCTAGCAAAAATATTTGACTAGGAGATCGACATTTAAACCATACATCCCACCAACTAAAACCAAAATATAATGAAACCATCATTTCAGCCTTTTGAACGTCCACTGCTAGACATAAAGGCCTCCGTCAATGATTTACGCGACGAACGGTCTGCGTTTTTTGCATTCATCGAAGGCGCGCGATCCTGCAGATCGTCGGTTCATCGTGAAGGAGAAATAGTTATCAAAAAAGAATTAGAAGTAAAACTGCATTAGTGATGTTTATTAAATTTTTAATCATCCAACACTACAAAAATAATAAAAAATATTACTGATAAGTAAGTGATAAAAAAGAAAAATTATTTTAACGCTGATGTCGAAGCATGACATTGGTGGTCCTCCGCGAAATTTTCATAATTAGGGATGTTTTCTGTTAATGCTAAACGCAAACAGGCTGTCAGGTGGTCATTTGTTAGACGTGTGCGATATTTTGATTTTATTATTTTCATATGCGAAAATGCAGACTCGCACAGATATGTTGATGCAAAGAAAGCAGTTATTTGTAAGGCAATTTGTTTCATCAATGGATATTTTATTTCGGATATTGATGACCAGTAATAATAAGAATCACTGTTGCCGGCTCTAGCTTTTAAATTTATATCCGAAATGAGCTTCAACATTTCATCCTCAAGAGCAGTATATTCGATATTAAAATAGCGGCTACAGCTAGAAGAGATTTCATGAACATTTGTGCAGGTAAATGGGTAAAAGACTGAAATGATAAAATATTCTCCATTTTATTAATATCTTCAAAGCGTCTTTCAAATTCGCTCAGAATTTTTGTCACTTCGTTTTCATATGACACGAAACTTTCAGAGTTTTGTTGCAATAGCAGGGTTGGAAAGTTCCTGCAGTCTTTGTTTTTAATTTCTTCCTTCAATTGTTTAAACTTACGCTTGAAAGCATTTATGGAGGACATCATGTTCACAATATTTTTGTCTTTTCCTTGCAACTCCAGGTTTATATCGTTGAGGTGCTTTGTAATGTCGACTAAGAAAGCCAAATCGCTCTACCATTTTCCATTTTTCAGCATTTCAACATCGTCTCCTCTGGCTTCTAGAAATATTATTATTTCAGGCAGTAATCTTGCAAGGAATCTTCCACGACTTAGCCACCTTACATCTGCGTGAAGACATAAGTCGGTGTGCTCGAATCCGCTACTTTCCAGTTGTGCTTTGAATAATCGCCGCTGCAAACTTCTCGCTCGGACGGAGTTTGCTACTTTGAAGGCTATCGTCATGACATCTTTCATGTTTAATATTTTTCCACAAAGTGCTTGTTGATGAATCACACAGTGAAAAGCGAAAAAGATCGGAAATTCTTCATTAGCTCGACACAGTGCGATGAATCCGTTATGGTTGCCTGTCATGGCTGGAGCTCCATATGTGGTTATGCATACAAGTTTATACAGCGGCATTTGTGGTTCTTGTGTGTACTTTAGAAATGAATCATAGATATCTACTCCTCGAGTACATTCTTTTAGAAAGTCTTCTTTAACGGTCATATCTGGAAAGACCATTCGTATGAAAATACACATTTGCGCCACATCTGTTGCGTCTGTGGATTCATCAAATTGGAGTGAAAAGTAAGAGCAGTCTCTGAGGTCATTTATAGTTTGGCTTTCCAAGTTCTTGTTTATTGTTTCCACACGTCTAGTCACGGTTTGCCGGGATAGTTGAATATCTTTAATAGTTGAAATTATTTCGGCTTTGTTTTTGAAATTTACGAACAAAGACAGCTGCTTCGAGAAAGCATTCTTTTATCATCACTCCATCATCAAATGATTTCTCATTTTTAGCTAAAATGTGGCTTATTTTGTATGATGCAATAGTAGCCGCTTTGGACTTCTACAACGGTTTTGTAAACATGGCTTGTTCACCTGCCAAACAACGCTTCATGTCTTTCAATTTAGATTTTCGTATATCACTGTGACGTGGAAAGCTATCTTCATGTTTTTTATGTACGGTTTTATAATGTCTCTCCAAATTACCTCGTTTTGGTGTGGCGATGGCAAATCGGCATATCAAACATACACATTTTTCTTTTACCATAGTGAAGAAAAACTCTTCTTCCCACTCAGGATTGAAGTGATACGTTTTCGATTTCTTCGGCCCACTCATTGTTTCAGGGATTCACGGTTCTCCGTCTACAAACAATAAAAAACACACGTGTAGCAACTTAAGAGCCTGATAGCATGAATTAATAATTATAACTATGTTTTATACATGATTTCAGCAAAAACATACATAAAATTTTTGACTTGTTCCTAAAGCACTAGTATCCAGGAACGCTAAAAATTTCAAAAAAATATGACAATAATCGCATCTCTTCACAAACAATTAATATTTTGTTGCAGAAATCATGTATAAAACATAGTAATGAAATAACTCATTATAATGATGTAATTAATAGTTTTTTCTATTTACCTTTTAAATAATATTCAATTTACGATTTTGTCGCCTTTTAGCTGCTATCTTGTTAACTTTCGCGGTGATACGTACGTGACTGCACTGAATGACGCTTATTCGCTCACTGCCTGCTGTTGCTGTCGTCGTCGCGCATCAAACGACTCCCCTGCCGGCGCGCCCCCGCACCGAAGGGTAGGGTCAGATGTTGTGGTACAGTCTTCATAATTCTTTATACTTTTTTTTAACAATAAATTACCTGTGTCATTTCATAAAAATTTTTCCTCGGCGATCGACTTTGAAAGCCTTCGCGATCGCCCGGTCGATCGCGATCGACCTTATGGGCACCCCTGTTTTAAGAAATCTAGTTTTTCTTCTCAAACTAGGCAAATCTAGATTCTGCGTGCGACAGAACAAATATTTACGGATCACAATTCTTACACCCGAGGTACTTTGTGAACCTAAACAAAAATAAATTCTTTAAAAATTATTTAAATCAATCATAATTTTTAGATTATTGTTTATTAATTTATTATAATCCATAATCATAACTAGGAGAAAAACCAAAAACTAACAATAGGGGTCAAAGCAATTAATGGGATTAAGTTACTACGAGTAAGAATGTGTTACCATTACTGGAATTATCTTACATAATACTAAGAACCACTTAAAAGATTAAGTAAAATTGATCATTATATTCATATAAATTTTAACAATAACGGTTAAAGTAATTTAGTGGTTAATGAGTTTAAATTAGTTTAATGTTTTACCATTAATGGGATTATCGCTCAGAATACTAAGAATCGGTTAAAAGGATTAGGTAAAGGTGAATTATTGATTTCTAATGGATCATTAGCAGATTAGCTAAAATCTATATTAATTTCAAGTGTTTGTAGATAGTGCCTTATTTACTAAAAATTATCACGCAAAGACTGATTTTCACTAAAAATATATTTCGCAAATGTATTAATTTTTATTTTTAATATAACTATTTTATTGTGCAAAACACTTGTGAACCATATAAAAACTAAAGGCAAAATTAATCGTATAAAAATTAAATTTTGGTGGTTGTCAATATATGTATATTGGTCAAACGGGCAGTATTTTCAAAAAGCGTAATCCGAGGCGTCCTGAACATCGTAACAGTTATAACAACTTTACATTTGCCAATCATATTTTGGCCAAAAACCACTCTTTTAGCGATAATTTTTAAAAGTTTACATATAGAAAATAAGGATACTAAAGTAAGAACTTCAAATAAATAATTTTAAAAAATTCAGCTTATTTGCTAACAGTCAATTAAAAATCCATAATTCACCTTCTTTTTGTAAAAAGCGCTACCATATTTTGATTTTTCTTCTAGTAATAAGTAATAGATGTTTTCGACAAAAAAATGCGAAGTGCTGAAAAAGTACGTAATTTTTTAATTACTTACTACTCAAAGCTCTAACCTTTCGTATGTAATTATGCCCTCCGAACACGCGGCCAAAAACGTTCTACGAAACAAAAAGAAAGTTTTAGAAATAGCAACATTGAAAAACATTACCATTATCGACGACAAAACCCCTACTCAACAACAGATTCTTCAAAACTTAAGAGATGAATTAGAAGCTAAAAAACGGGATGGCGAAAATAACCTAACAATTAAATATTATAACGGTATTCCAAAAATTGTGAAGACAAATCCCTTTCAATCCCGCTAGCCGACAACCTCCACAATTTAACGATTGGACCCTTATGTATACTAACCTGGATTCTCTAACTGCTAAATTCAATAGTTTTTTGTGCTCAGTGCAACATTTTTCTCCCGCCATTATTCTAATTTCTGAAACTTGGCTCAAGTTGTCTATTCCCGATTCACTTATTAATATTCTTGGATTTACAATTTACAGAAGCGACCGCGCAAATAATGTTGGTGGAGGGGTTTGCATTTACTTAGCGTCATCCATCACTTCAACTCTGTCACCGCCTTAGATATCAACATTCCCAATATAGATTTAATTTCGTTAAAACTATCATACAAATCTTTCTCAACCACTCTGGTATGTTTATATTGTCCTCCCAAGAAAACTTCTCTAGAAAACGAACAACAGCTTTTTGAGGTACTTTCAAACCTATCTATTTCCCATGACAATCTTGTGGTGATTGGGGATTTCAACTATCCAGAAATTTCCTGGCCCCTTACTGCAGGTCTTGAAGTATCGCAAAACTCTGTTTCACACTTTATAAATTTTATTATAGACTACACTCTTGAACAACTTATAAACGAACCTACCCGCTTTCGGTTAAATCAAGAACCTTCAACTCTAGACCTTATATTAACAAATGACGACCAACTTCTAATTTCTCCATCTGTCCACTCACCTATTGGGAAATCTGACCATGGCGTTATTATATTTAATATGCAATTTAACATAGAAACCCCTACTTCCGATAGGGACGTAACCTATAGTGTCACAAACTTTAATAACGTAAAGATAGTCCTCTCCGAAATTGATTGGAATCACTTTTTTAGAAGTGCCGTATTAGTAGAAGATATGTGGACACTATTTCATACAAAGATATCTGAAATTGTGAAGGCTAACACAAAAAACAAAAAATGTCCTCAGAACAAATTAAAACCCTGGATCAATGGACAACTCTTAACTTTAATAAAACATAAGAAAAATATGTGGAAAAAATTTAAAGCAATCAAAAAACATGATGATTTTGTTAACCATCGACGTTTCGCAAACGATTTAATCAATGTTATTTATAATGCAAGAAGAGAATACGAAGAATATATCGCTAGTAGCGATAACCCCAAGAAGCTATTTAAACACATAAGATGCTCTCTATCTTCCAAAGTATCAGTACCGCTTCTTAAAAAAACGGATGGAAACTTATGTAATAATGATCAAGAAACAGCTGAAGCTCTGGCCAACCATTTTTCACAAGTGTTAGAACCCACAGGCGACATCCCAGTTAGTCACGATGCCCGAACAGCAACCTCTTTATGTAATGTCGAGTTCTCATCTGCAATTGTTAATGAAACTCTCAAAAAAATTCAATCAAATTCCTCACCTCAAATTCCTCACAATTTATCCGCAATGCTTTTAAAAGAATGCGCATCTTATTTGGCTTTACCTCTATCCATTATTATGACATCTTCCTTTACATCTCACACACTTCCTTCAATGTGGAAAAGTGCTTCGGTGACACCTATTTTTAAAAAGGGTGACAAACCAGTCCATCCAACTATCGTCCAATAAGCCTCGTCTCAATTGCCTGTAAAATAATGGAATCCATCTTAACCAATTATATGTCTGATTTTCTCAAGAGCCATGACGTCTTGCCAAAAGAACAACAGGGTTTTATTAAAGGCCGATCCACATTAACAAACCTAATGACCTGTATAAACGATTGGACTACGTCTGTGGACAATAAAGAGCCAGTCGATGTCGTCTATCTTGATTTCGCTAAAGCCTTTGATCGTGTTCCCAAAAAGAGATTGCTTTATAAGTTGGAAAAGGCTGGCATTCGCGGCTCTTTACTTCTCTGGATAAGTGATTTTTTGTCAAATCGCATCTTCAAGGTAAAAGTTGGACATATGTTCTCGTCAGAGTATCCAGTTCTAAGTGGTGTCCCTCAAGGCTCTGTCATAGGGCCATTACTATTCTTGGTATACGCTGCAGATCTAGGCAAATACTTAAATTCTAATATTTCGTGTTATGCTGATGACACTAAGGCCCAGCCATACTCATGTGCTATGTTACACGGGCCGCAATATTTTTGGATGATGACCTTTTTTTTAGGACATCTATCTAAAATTAGTTAGTGGGGACCTCTAATAAATAAAACACAAAACATAAATATATCCCGTTGTGTTACTGCAAAAACAAGATAATTCACATTTTTAGAGTTTCGATAAAACACTATTCAAACGTTTAAAACTGAATGAAAAATCAGTAAAAGCTTCAAACAGTTTATTAACTTCAATGAAGAAGGTATTGAAAACATTGTTCACAAAGTATAAACTAATAATCTATCAATAATTGGTAAAAAAAGAGAGAGAAAACGTCACTCAGCTTATTTTAGCTCTACATGCTAATCATAATTCAATGTATGTATGTTTCACTATCTTCAGTCGAAGTTTCAGTAACATTATTGGATACAGGTAGATTGTGATAATAATGGTGAAATTCATCATTGAAAACATTGTTCACAAAGTATAAACTAATAATCTATCAATAATTGGTAAAAAAAGAGAGAAAAACGTCAGTCACTCAGCTTATTTTAGCTCTACATGCTAATCATAATTCAATGTATGTTTCACTATCTTCAGTCGAAGGTTCAGTAACATTATTGGATACAGGTAGATTGTGATAATGGTGAAATTCATCAGGTGTATCTGATTTTGCAAAATTTTAGTAAATCTTTCTTGTACTTTTTTTAAGTACCTATTTTCAAAACTTTATTTTAACCCTTTATGCATCCCTCTGAATAAATACTGTGCGAGTTTGGCATATAAAGCCAGAGATGGCTCTAGTCATAAAAAAACAAATGGCGTGGGCAAAATGTTGTAATATTTCAATAAATACAAAAATAAGTAGCAGCAAACCACTCCCAAAATACGGCTACGTTTTCACTGGAAATCGAAATCACTACACATTTTCTCGAAAATTCCAAAATCATCATCATTCCAAAATCATCATCTAAAATCATGGTCGAAATCAATTCGTCGCTCACAACCCGAAATGGTGAGAAAAAAGATCATCCTATAAAATTAAGGTGGATTTTCAGTAAAATCACCTAAATATTACATAAAATTTTTTTAAGTGATTTCCGAAATACAGGTACGTTTTGACCTTATTCCTTTCCCCTCGGTTCTGCCCTTTTATCTTGTTTTGGCAGGAACACTATTAGAATCGGACTAAGTATATTTGGCAAAATTAGTTATATGCCTATTATCTGGTTTTGATAGACACATTTATCAATTGAACACAATGTTATGATTATGTTTTGATATAAATGCCACTCCATCTTGTTTTTCCATATTATTAATGTATTAACATAGAGTTAGTTTTTATTGGCTATCTGTTTATCATGAATATAGACTTCTTTCGCACTTGTAGAAAGTGTACCTACTTAACTCGAAAATTCCAAAAGTAGAGCTATCTGTTTTTGCAGTAACTCCACAAAATTCCAAACGTTTATTTAAAAATTAGCATACTATTTAGCGCTGCGACCAATAATAGTGTTGCGGGCCACAAAAAAAGCTTGGAGGGCCGCAGGTTGAGTATGGCTGCCTAAGCTATACTCTAATCCTGTGACAGATTCTACCCAGCTACAAAAAGACCTTGAAACTATTTCAAACTGGTGTGACACCTGGCTGCTTCCTTTAAACGCGGAAAAATGTGTCATCCTGCATATAGGAAAAAATAACCCGTGCGTGAACTATTATCTAAACGGTAGTGCGTTAGCAACTGTGAACTCCTATAACTTCCTGGGATTCATTGTGAACTCTTCATTAACGTGGTCAGAGCACATATCAGCGGTATGTAAACGTTCGAACTCAATGCTCTACCTATTAAAAAAGTCCTTCACGCGTGTGAACTTTCAAACATTTTCTAAAATTTATACAACTTACGTTAGACCGTTGATGGAATATGTCGGACCTGCGTGGTGTCCTGATCTGGTTTCTGACCCAAAAAGATTGGAAAATGTTCAACGCTACGCTACTCGAATACCTTTCGGCAGAATCAGACCATCGTATAAAGAACGGCTTAACATGGCGAATTTGTGTTCATTTTCCCACAGAAGATTAAGAGGTGTTTTAATTATGACAGAATTATTCATGGTACTTTTTCATCCAACCTCTATAGTATACTCCCACGGAATATAGATGAGCGCCTACGTGGACATGGGTATAAGTTGAGCAAAGAAAATTTTAAAACACGTACCCGACAAAACTTTTTTGTAATAGAGTTTTCTATATTTGGAATAATTTACCCTCGAGTGTTGTTGGCGCACAGTCAGTAAATGTATTCAAAAACCGACTCGATGACTTTTTTAAAGAAAACTAAAAGTTTATTTTTAGTGCTTTGTTTGCATTATGTTATTTGCTAATTACTTATTTAATAATTGTCTTTGTTATTAAACTTGTAATTTTGAACTTAATAGGATTCATTCCTCAGCCCTAATTTATTTGTAATAATAATAATAAGAATTATAACAGGATATACCTTTATCGTATTGAACTCAAATCATCGGTCAAAAATATGCTATATTACTTGTAACTTTCAATACACTAAGACAATCTTAAAAATTATAAAAAAAAATATTACAGATAGTGTGTCATTACCTGCTATACTAAGTTCCATAACTTTTTCTTTAGAAAAAAAGTAAAATAATAAATATTCACTGTTTAAATTAAGGTTTTCACTCGTATGCTTTCACATACACATATACCAACTAAAACAGTCAAATTCAAACTGCCAGTGAAGAAACGGGGTGCACTGAAGGAAAACGGGAGGGGATAGATAATGAGCTCTAACTAGTCCCCTAACCCAGGTACTCGTTTTTATTTAAAAATTTTGCATTTTGTAAAATGATGTGAGACAAAATGCATATATTGTGGCTTCAGTTTCGCTTTTATTTATAACCTCGGTTGCCAGCTATTGGAGTGTTGCTCGAATTTTGAATTCTATTGGTTAGACTTCGCGTCGGTGTTACTGACTCCTTAAAATTAATCGTTTAAAATTATTTCGCTTGCAATGTGTAAGTGAAAAGCATTGTGTCAAGAGGGATATAAAAGATAATACTATGTTTCCTGTGTCTGTGTTAGTTACTTTGCATTTAATCATATTGATACCTTTTTGCCAGACTATCGTGAGTGAAGTGAACAAAAGTCGCTTACGTTAGTCTGGCAAAAAGGTATCGATATGGTTGAATGTTTTTAGTTTGTACTCTATGCCAATTAAAATTCGAAGAATGTTAAAATGCAGTTTCATCTGATTAATTATTTTATCGTCTATTTGTTATATTAATTGTAAATGTTCAAATACGAGTAGATGGTTGCATTTAAACATTATTGTACGTTATTAAATTGTATAAAATAATTATTATGTAATTCTATAGATTTGAAGCTACAAAACGGAAAATAGAACGAAAATATTCTGATATTGAAAAAGCCCTCATAGAAGAATTTGTAGTTGCTATGGACAATGAAAATTTAACAAGAATGAAAGAGATAGCTACAGTTCTTTCACAGTTCAAGGGATACTCTCAATGTGTTGATGCTTATATAGATCACAGTCAAATGGTATGTACCTTAGGGAAATAATTCTATAAGATAACTACGATAAATTTTGTAATAACTGCAAAATAGTTGTGAGAAGTTCGTAAATTGCTTGGTTTATGAAATTGTTTTCAGAAAAATTACTGATTATGTTTATGTAACTTAGTTATTAATTAAGAACTAACAGCAAGCTGGGAACTTGTAGCTGATGACTTGTCATAAAAGTTCTAAATGAACAAAATAGAGGATATATTTATGAGGATTTTGTGGATTTTAAAATAAGCTGAAGCTGCCTTGATAAATTTAATTTTACTATTGTTAAGAAATTGAGAAATAATTATTTTACTAATGGAAACTTTTTTGTTTTAGGGCTGTTTGTCCAGCAAAGACGTTTTTATTAGTTTTCTGAATCTGTGTAAATACAACAATGAAATTATCCAGAAAGTTTTTAATAATCCAGAACAAGTTATGGCTAAATTTGTATTAAACATATATCAATTAAAATTGGTGGAATACATTGATGACAAACTGAATTCTAAATTAGGAACTTATAATTACTTACAGACATTATATGAATTGTATTCAAAGTAAGTAAATTTTATGTTCACCTGAGATATACATTTTTAAAATATTATTTAAAATATAAAGAGATTATTCTAATCCAAAAGTAATTACCACTAGGCTCATGATATCTCCAGGGGTTCTCTATACCTTTTGTGAGTAAATACAGAAATAATTATTTTTATAAAAAAGGAACAGCTATGCCGATAATCAGGAGTTGACAATTAGTAAATAGAAGTTAAGTTAACAGAAAGTCTGTTCAGGATTTATTTTTTCTTAAAATAAAATTTCAAGCGGACTATTAATTGTAGGAAAAACAAATTAATATGTGTCTAGTTGGCTAATACCATGATACTAACAATTTCTATACAATCTTTTTATTGTATCATCAGCCAGTGCCTCGTTTAATACTTTGTAACCTCAGTTTAAAAAAGTAACATCTTAAAATAACGTATTTTTGAAACGTTTAGTTTATGTCAGTTTTTAAAGAAGATGTGAAGAGAATTTTGTGAGTTCTAAACGGAAATAACAATATTTATCATTTTTATTTATTCAAATAGGTACACTACAGAATTATTTTTCTAAATAGAACGCATTAAAATACTTATCTAAAAGCAACCAAGTATCGATGGTTTAATTCTTACACCTCGTAATCCACAAAGAGTAAATTTTACAGCAGATGCAAAAAACTCTCTCCTGACACATGTATCGTGCGGGTTAGGACTTCTTAAAAATCGCGGGAATCAACTAGAAATAATTTTCTATTGATTAAACGTTAAAACATGAATTCGTAAAAATTGTGGGTTACGACTTGTTATAAACATAAAATCGTTAAAAAAATTGGAGTAAAGCTTAATGTAATATAATTCTATTTTAGGACTAATCAGTTATCAAATGATTTAAGTGTGTTTAATATGGGAAATGATAAAAATTATTTGAGAAAGTTAACAACTAATATTTTTAATAAATATATAAATGACTATATTACGTAAGTATTACCTAAACTTTATTAAATTTTATTTGATTAACAATATATTTTATATTATATTATATTTAATATACTGGAGTGCAAAATTAACTGGCGTTTAAAAAAGTTCCAAGACGTTCCTAATTAAATATTACATAAACAAAGTTTAAAAGGAAAATTTATTACAAATCAAGAATCACACAAAGAAAAAATAATCAAAAATACCAAAAATTAATAAATCTGCAATCAAAGGAAAATTCATTTTTTTAATTTTAAACATTTTTAAATAAAACTATATTTAGTAGGGTGTATTGCCTCTATGGGCCTTAATTACGGCTCTCATTCGATCAGACATACTTTGGATTAAGACAGACCATTCTTTCGTCACGAACTGCTTGCTCCAAGTCATTAATGGTGTGAAACAACATGGTTACGTCGAATACGTTGCCCCATAATATCCCATGCATGTTCTATTGGATTTAAGTCGGGACTCATTGGTGGCCATGGTAATATAGGAATCCTAACTTCATCCAAGTAAGCCCGTGTTTATTCTTGCAAAAAATGTCTCCAACAAATGCGATAAATGGTACTACATGATCTTCCAAACATTTAACTCACCTCCTCGAATTGTAACAAGTTCTGTATGAGCCTTTAGGGAAATGCCTGTCCACACCATTAGACCACCTCCACCAAATTTAACTCTAGAAGTAAAACAACATTAATAATAATTTTCACCAGATCCTAGATCGCTCATTTGATGAGTAGTCCAGTAAATACGTAAATTTACCTGGAAAAATTTGCGGAAATTTTGATATTTTGTGATTCTACGTATTTTGAGCTGCTTTTTCCGAATTTTTATTTTGCCACCTCGTATCTTTGCCGCTGTCGCCGCCATATTGCAATAAATTGTAAAAAAAAGATTTTTCAAGATATCTCGTTACTCGTTGCTTTTGCAGTCAAAATGGTTATGTAGTAAATTAAACTACATCATTTTCTCTACCAAATTGATCCTTATCATTTTTTTCATAAAACCAACCGTTTTCGTGTACGAGAATCACAAAGTTGAGCAAGTACGCAGCGTGCAAAGCAATACGATTTTTATTCATTGAGCCTACTGCTCGAATCTAAAAGTTGGCTTCACTAGGATTTTGTTCCTCGTACACGGAAGCAACACTTTTTAAAGTTTTTGAAGGCGCTCCGTCAAGCGAGCTGCAACCTCATCGATAACGTCCTTTCTAGCGGATCTAATGCAGATCGTCTCGTAGTCATCTTCCACCTTATCGAACTCAATTTGAGTTTCAATGTATCGATGATCACTTTGGATCATATCCTCATACAATTTCCACTGTGTGGTTTTATTTAACAAATATCCGCTTGTGATAGTAACATCAATATTATCCTCCCCGTTTACCGTGGAAAAGGTATAGGAAGAAGTGTCAGTAAACCATTCATATCAGAAATCTTTTATAGCTTGTTTGCCTTTCACCGACTAACTCCGACACGATTTTTACTGTTTTAGCATCAGCCTCTGAAAAAGTCATTAATTCAGCAAACATGTTTCATCACTTGATCAGCTACTGTATTTTAAAGCAAAACAAATTGTCTGTTCGAGTGGCACGGAAGCAAAATTGAGAAATGTTATACGATTAGGTGGCTTTCATTTATTGATGTCGTTCATGTGAGCCATAGGGTATAATTATGAATGGTAGTGGATTAACCGAGCTTCTAAGTACAATTTTTGCAGCGAATTCACTTGAAAAGATGTTATCTGGACAGGGATTCTTATGTGCGAACTCAACACGTAACGAATCAAATAGAGAGAGAGACATTACATATGAATCGCATTCTGTAGAACGAAGATAGTCGTCTCAATACGTGCCGTATTGAAAGATGAGAATCCCAATGCACGTCATGCATACTCTCGTCCGTGCAGAGCACATGTGTCCATCTCGCAAAATTGATCATGCAAGAAATTGATTTATCACCAGACCAACATGCAGGACTGGAAGCAATTCTTTGCGATTTCGACAAGTCTGTAATACTTGGAGCAGACCAAGAAGAATGCGCCAAAGAATTAGCTTCAAAATTTGAAAATCATCTATTAACGTGGTCCAACTGCTAAATTATGGGTTTCTTACTTTCGCATGGTATCAGTTATGAAACAATTTATTAAGGCCGAAAGAAGCGGAAACTGGGACCTTCATCTTAATAATATCCAGCAAATGTCGCCCTATTTTCATGCCAGTGGTCATTTTTTGTTCGCTAAATGTGGCCATTTATATTTACAGGATAAGTATAGTTTAAAAGCAAAGATGAAGCCTACAGAATACAGCTCTTTTACAGATGGAGGGCGCTTCACAATTAAACGTTCTGACAAATTTTGGTGTGGCACATGGACAGACATGGTTACTCTGAGAAACGATTAATGCAAACGATGAAAACCGTAGGTGGACTAACTCGTGGGCGGGGAGTCCAGGAGAGCGTACTTTCTAGGTGGACTATGGGAATGTTATTTCTTGCACAATATTTGTGACGCGGTTAAAATTTTTTTTAATGTAGAGTTTAGCACTTCGGAACAGCATGTTGAATTGAGAAGTTCCTGGATTAATCGTGATAACAAAGACGTAAAAAAATTAATTAGTGGATTGATTTTCCCAACATGTCAATAAGAACTGGCGTCATTTTTGCTGTAAAACAACTAGTAACCAGATATCTTCAAAAAACTTCTTTTTTCACAATTTATTACAATATGGCGGTCACGGCAGCAAAATTACGAGGTGGCAAACCCGTGTTGATATCGAGGCACCAGACAATGAACTGCGCACGGATTTGTTTGGAAACAAGCCGTATTTGCTCATATCCAAATTCGTGTTGATCTTAAAGACGAAATCGAAAAATCCACGTCCAACCTACTGCAATCTCTCGTAGAAAAAATACAGGTAGACCCCCGAAAGCTTATGAAGGCCAAATAAGAAAACGTCCCCGTTCTCATAATATTTCTCTTAATATTAACAATAATCAACCAGTTGCAAAAAAAAAACATTAGAACTTACCTTCCTACATAATGAAAATTATTTTGATTTGTTTGTGAAAATAATAATTATTTAAATATAAGTATGTTAGCAACAAATAAGTATATAACTAGTACCTCATATTATTTGTTCTGTGCCTAGGTAGAAAACCCCCAAAAATTAATTAAAACATTTTAAAAGCAATACAAAATTTTTCGTTTCTGACTTTCTGTAATTTGAACATGAATCGCCACATTATGAGTTAGACGCGGCTGTGACGTTCATTGATTTCAATAGGTATTGTCAGCAATGCTCCATAATAAAACAAATAAAAAATAACCTGCACCAGTCACAAAAAGTATCGCATAATCTAATAATGTTAGGTACCTACTACTAATTTTCTACTACGAAAGATGTATTAGACCATTAAAACACGTTTTCTATACATATACGTATAGACTATACCTACTACTTACCAATTTTTTCCTCATTATTTTATGTGGACATAAGTATACAAATAAAAATTAGTTTAGTTAAATCACTTTTATATTACTAGAATATTTAACACAATTTTGTTCCATTGCTCTAGACGTAAGTTATGCGATCCTTTTTGTGTACCGTCTCCATGTTCAGTACCAAGATGCTCTTTGAAATGAAAACGGAAACGTGAACATGTACCTTCATTCATTTCCAAACAAATCCGTGCGTTGTTCATTGCCTGGCGCCTCGAAATCAACACGGGTTTGCCAATAAATATTGCAATACTTTCCCGTGTTTATTTCAAGATCGCGTCGGTTTGAATTGAACACGGAAACGTAAAATCGCCCCCAGGTGCGCCCCACGGTTCGGCGGCATTGTTCATAAGCAATGTATACTCTTTTGACTCCCTGTTTGCAGAATGACCAGGTCATCTGCTCTTTTGACTTCATGTTAACTTGCTGTCAAATGTGAGACATAGGTACTTCACCTCTGTTGCAAAGTTTAGTTTTGTGTTTAGGAGTTTCTTGAGGTTTTAATTCCATTTTCATCCTTTTCCTTATGAAAAGGACCATTTCTGTCTTCTTAGGATTGATAGACAATGAATGGTCCTTGCTCCACTGGTCTATAATTTTGAGAGGTACTTGCATTCTTTCGCAGATTATGTTCTCAAAATTCCCTGTTTGCAGAATGACCAAGGCATCTGCTATTGTGTAGTAACTGTCATTATTAAGGTGGCTGATGAGGGTGTCGAGGACCATGTTCCACAGTGGACATCCCCTCGCACCAAGCCTCTTATATTTACATCTACATTTATGTTTACTGCTCGCCTTGAGAGCATGTTATGTATCCACCCACTAACCGTCTGTTTGTGTAACATTCCTGTTGGTTAGTGAGTGTATTATCTTTGGGAAGGTGGTTTTATCAAAAGCACCTTCTGTGTATAAAAACAGCCAAGGCGGACTTCGTATTGTCCACTGATCTCTTCATCCGGCCAGCAACTAGATGAAGGGCTGAATCAGTAGATCTGCCTGGGGTGTATGCATGTTGGTTTGGGTATAGTGGTGTTGTTGTAATCACTGCATTCCTTATGTACCTTTCGCATAGCCTTTCCAATGTTTTCATGGAAAATGATGTCAGACTAATTATTGGTCTGTATGTTTTTGGGACAGTGTAATCCATCCTTCCAGGTTTGGGTGTAAATACCACTTTTACCTCTCTCCATTTTTTGGGGATATACCTCAGTCAACGAGGATCTGAATATACCCACCAGGTGCGGCGTCAGTTCTTCCAGACCCCACTGAAGTAGGGCTGGATAGATACCGTCAGGTCCTGGCGATTTAAATAGAGATAAGCTGGATATTGTCCATCTAATTTTTTCATCGTCTATAATGTGTTTGGCAGTTTCCAATCATAGATACGTACTAATGCGCGCTTACCTTTAGTGAGCTATAAAACCACAATGACGACCAACTATAGTTGGTGCACCGTCAGTCCCAACAGAAACAATGTTCTTCCATGGAATAGCTTTGTCGATAAAAAAAAGTTTCACGGCTTGAAAACTCGATTCTCCTCTTGTATCAGTCTCTAATTATATCGAACATATCCTAGCAACAGAGCTTCATTGCTGGATAATGTAGACTCGTCCAAGTGGAGAGAGAATCTTTTGGTCTGTAAGAAATTGCATAAAACGTTTTCCACGTCTCGACCCATCTCATCTATTCGTCTCTTTAGGAATTCTCTTTATAATATCATGTGCGGGCTTGTGCAATACATTGTTGAGGACCTCCGCAATAATGGCGTTTCTCCGACTTCTCTAGTTTTTCTTTAAGTGCTTAAAAGAATGGCAGCATGTACTCCTGATAAGTGGTCCTCCATTTTTGAAGGCTTCATACCATCGTTACTGAATACACATATGAGCCACACCGGAAGTGTTGATTTGATAGATATGGAATAAATCCAAACTTCAAATAGTCCAAATTGTATTGTCAGCATTTTTTTTTCGTGTTTGCCATCATAAAACTCGCAGTAAACCTGCAAATAAAAAAAATATGTTCAAGAAACTACTTAGAAAAAAAAAAAATAAAACTGTTAAATTTTTTAGGTATACTCACGAACTTACTCATTGATAAATTTGGATATCGTCACTGTAGTATAGAAAATTTGTATTAGGTACCAATCAACGTAAAAAACGAATACAAAGAAAACTGAACATTTATAATTTTAGGTAACGTTTCTTAAGGTTTATATGGACCCCCGGAAAAAGTATCTACACGTTCAAAATTTTTGAAAAAATTTGTGAATGTATATACAACTTTAAGTATTATTTTACCAAAAGTTGATCCGGTTTGTATCATTTGTTCTCAAGAAAAATCGGAAAATTTACTTTTTTACAAGAATAAAACAAAGAAACCAGAATATCAAGAGAGGTCATTATTTCATAAAATAAATTAGTTTTGGTTAAGAAACTTACATAAATTTTTTGAAAATTTTTGAACTTGCAGAAATGACGTAATTGAAGAATATATATATTTTATTAACAAAAATTAGATTTAAACTATAAAAATGAATGTAATATTAAAGAATATACCTTCAATAATTATATTTAAAGACATTGACCTCGAAACATTAATAAGTTTTTTATAAATTTAGTGAAACATTCAATTAAACAATAACACTATTTTGAATTTGCTCTTTCAAAGTCTTATCTCTGAGAGGTGCTGCCATCTCAATTAGTACTTTCTAAAATTGCTCACAGAGAGCACTAAATTTCCTACATCAGGCATCTAGTGATAGTCAAGTATTTGTTTGCTGTAGTGTTGTCAGGATAACATGAAAGCTCCCTGCAGCTTCTTGTTTCATTCAATATTTCCTTGAACTTCACAAGGGAATGTCACTACCGATTTTGTCAGGCCAATAGTAGGGCCTGCTTGGCTAGTGAATCAGCAAGACAATTACCTTTCAATGTGACGTTCTAGTACCAACCCTGAGTAAATTCGTGGTCTGTCCAGGGGGAGTACAGCATGTCTGCTAACTGTATAGATGGCATGTTCCTTCCAGTGATATTGTTTCTTGTAATTTCTTTTGTTGCTATGAGAATTCCCATGAGCTCGGTTTGAACTACACTGGCATTACTGCTCACAGCCCATTTTATGTTTAGATTTAAAGATGTGAAGTATATTCCACATCCTAAGCCTTGTTTTGTTTTAGAACCGTTGTTGTAGGTATGATTCGTACCTGCCTCGTCCGGCTCTTCGATTTGTTATAACTTTAATATTATTGTCACGCTTCGTATAAATTCACATTTTTTCAAATTTTAATTAATTATTTAAATAAAACCCTGTACGTAAAAGTTTGTTTAATTACTTCGCGAATTGGTTTTAAGTTGCAATCATGTACAAAATTGATTATTTAATTATTATTAAATATTAGTTTAATAACAATAAACTATGCAGAAGTTATATAGGTAACCTCAAAGAGACACACAGGGCGTTTTCCACAATAGAGGATCCTCTTCATCGGGTTCATAAGAGAGCCTCCTTGTAGGATATTCCCAGTAGCGGTTCCTGATCACTGAGACTTCGATCGAAGCCTCTGGATCTCCATCGTAGAAAATTAAAAGTCCGTTTGTATTTTAAATCGCGGTTTTAATAAATTGTTGTTACATGTGTCGCAGATATTGCAGTTGGTAAGCTAAATTGTTTTAAAGATGGTGGGTCGATGGTGTAGCGGTCTAACGCGCTTATATTCATTTATAGGCAAGTTTATGAGTCCGAGACTGCTGGGCTTCGAATCCCAGACCAGACCATGTGGATTTTTAATTAAATTGCATGGTTCGATTTAGGATTTGATGTTGATGTGTGCCGTATTAATAGAAAATTCAATTTCTATTGATATAACATGCAGATTATAAAATCGCCATACATTATCGTCTCGATGATGGTGGGTGAGGTTTTCCGGGTTTTCCTCACCTGTAAGTCAAATGGCACCATCAATCATCCTTAAGTCGCCCCGGAGCGCCACGGCAAATAATAATAATAATAATAGCCGTCCCTTCCCCTACACAAGTCGTTCAGTCGACTTCAGGGGTTGAAATTCACTCGTAAGGGGGTGAATTAGGGAGAGTATTATTATATTATTATAGTGTTGGTCCATATTTGTGTATGTTCAGCTGTGAAGTATTTTGTAAAATTGTTTTGTTGCACAGAAATTGTTAGCCCTTAAGGTAATGGAAGAGGCATGATTTACAATTAATATTCCCTGGTAAAGCAGTCTAGTCAAAACAGTCAATTACTATGGTTGTAGTTTGTACGACTGTTGCCTAGAACAACGTGTTATTCGGCTTATATCTTAAAACTCATAAATTGCCGAATATTAAATATCATATTTTCTAATAGAAATACTATTTGTTTTAGGAAAACATTGTGTTTTCTTCAGCCCTTTTAGGTCCTAATGTCGAGAGTAGGACCCTGATACAGTTAAGGACTACGAAGCCAAGTTCAAGGCAATATGATTAAGGCTCTAGTGATATAATTATTGAATGGTCACCCCTAAATTCATTAATTGTGACATATTTTATTAAGAAACATGCAAAACGTGAGAATATAAAAAGAAGAAATACCCAATTTTACCAAATTTTCTTGCAAAGTGTTATGTCCTTTGCTAATAGATGTAGTAGCCAGAAGATTTATCTTTGAAGTTTCTTTATTTGTGGTTATTGATTTCACAAATCCACAATTGAAACATTTAAAGAATAATTTTGAATTTAATCCTATACTGAATTCTCTGACAAATGCTAAATAACCAGTTTTTTGTTATGCATCATTTATGACTTTTCAGTGATCTTATATCACCAATGAAATGATGATTCGTCTATCAGAGATGAAAAATGGATACAACGTCATTGTATTAGCACTTTGCCCTATACAGGAATTTTCAATGAAAATTATCCACTCTAAATAATTTTAAAAGTGAGGCTTTCATGAAAAAATACAAGACCAAGTCGAAAATCATATAAAGGGACAATTCTGCTCGTAGTATACTCGTTGTAACTTTTACGGTCTCCTCCCCGGTTATGACCACTATTCTTGTTTTTTTTTTTAATGAAACACCCTATATATTAGTAAGACAATAACTCAAAACCAATCCCATATAAATTAATTTTATTAAGTTAAATGTTTTGGCCTTAGGACATCATCAGTTCTAAAAATTAAGTGATAAGCGCTTACAAAACACTACTAGGACGTCCCCATAAAAAGGTTAAAAAAATACACGTGCATGATTAAAACCGAGCCCCAACAAGGGTAAGGTAGTGGTAAGAAATATCATATGTGGGACATGTTATGTTATGTTGAGAATGGGGTGTTAAATTACTGCGACCTAAAATATCTATTGTGCCCCCTTCTGTCGCCACTGCACTGGGACATGTTGATAAATGTGAGAATATGGCGATGAATAGTGTTAGCCTATAAGTTTCTTTATGCAAACCTTTTTCAACTTGTACAATTTCTATCATATTTCCCACATATCATATCTCTTACAACTGCCTTTTTAATCATACACGTGTATTTTTTTTAAATATTTTATGGAGACGACATCTTATATTGTAAGCGCTTATTACTGTATTTTTAGACCTGATGATGGCCTAATCCCGAAACCGGTTGTCATTTAACTTCCTAAAATTAATTTACGTAGGATTGATTTTGAGTAATTTTTTACCTTTAAGGTACATATTAGTTAGTTACTCTGTATACTATTACATTTTTCTATTCTTTTATACTATTCGATTTCAAAAATGTATACCTGAGGTGTACATTAAATAGTTTGGAAGTTGCATTTCTTGAGCTTCTGTTTACGTTCTCTCTTTCTTTCCCTTTCTATTTTTTTTCTTTCTATTCTCACCTTTAAAATTATGGATAGTTTTCATTTAAATTATTTAATATTCATTTTATTATTAAATAGTACCCAACCATAGCGCGCGAACGTATCCTCCAGTCAGTTTTTTTTTTCAATTTTTTGACTGCGCCAACTGAGTCCATTCGCCAAACCACATAGATTATATTGTTATAATTTTATACCATATTTTAAGGATAATGCGCTCACCCTAAATAATTTTATTTCAGTAAAGTTCATAGTTGACAATGATTGAGCGGACCAGTGGAAGACTTAACAAAAGCTCGCCAGGTCATATCCATCTCTTAGCTGGATCGCTTGGGCCGTCCGCGCTCAACACCTCACCTCCCGCGGCTTACAATATAAACAAATAAAACATAATTGTATTGAAGTTTGACAACGTTCTTCGCATCGAATCATGAAGATCTCCCGCGTAATCTATTATTGTGCTAGCAGTCTCTTTTGGCGGCGATATAAACTAACGAAATATTATTCTATCACAGATAGAACCCTGTAACTTTAATAAAGTGTATACTAAATTTGATTCGACAGGTAGAGCCATCTCTAGAGTCAGAAACGAGTGAAGAGGTGGGTCCATATAAACCTTAAGTAATTTCTAAAAATATAAAAACGTTTTTTTGGTACTTACTCTGTTACAGGGGGTGGGTGGCTCAGTGGCAGTCTCTGCCTGCGGATCCAAGGGTCCCAGGTTCGAATCCCACCGTTGACCAGGATTTTTTTATTTAATTTAATTATTTAAAATTATTCTGATGCCTTGGTAGGATTCCCCACTTGACCATTCACTGCTGGGTTCTAATTAACAGTGCTGTTCCTGAAGTGGCGCTGGGAAACAGTAACAAAGCCTACACAGAACACACATGATTGAGAGTTTAAACACAAACTTGAGACTGGCATATTAAGTATATATACCCTGTTACTTTTTCATAAACTGCAGAAATGTATGGTAACTAAGCACTTTGTAAATTATTTTTCAATCACTTTATTTAACTATGTAATCACTTTGTAATCTCTTGAAATAAATTAGTAGATCAGTGTATTATCATTCAAGCTCCAACGAATTTCAAAACGAAAATGAACTTTCAACCTAAGTGCAAGCTTGTTATATAGTAAAATATCAGGAGCATGTTTGTATTTGAAATTGATCATGATTTCGTTCGTGTTAAATCGCGTAAATACAGAGCAAGTCAAAACGTGCCTGAAAGAGTTGTACGCTCTAACTCATTATCGTGCATGAACTTGTCCACGCTTATTGACTTTTTGAGTTTTTTAAAAGTACAACAATGATACTTCCTACTAAAATATTATTCATTCTTATAAGTTGGTACACGTAACATAACTTATACAGTATCTTGAAAGTTTCAAATAAGAACTTGTGTTAATTAATAGGGGTCGATTTTTAGACCTCGTCGACCCCCAAAATCAGTTTTCGTTTATGTTGACCCCTGGGAAACCGATTTCGATCCCAAGGGGGCGGTATCGACTACTTTGGGAATACCTGCTGTAAAGTAGGATTGCCACCTGTCCTTTTTTGAAAAGGACAGTACTTTATCAAACAAATCGTCCTTGTGACTTTTAAAACTTTAAAATGTCCTTCTATCCTTTTAGAAGCTCGTCGTAGAAAAAGGACCTGAGGCCTATTTCATAAAACTACTTTGTAAATTTACGACTACAAAATTTTTGTGTTTCATAAAATAGCATCGTTAACTTTGCAGATTATTAATATTTTCAATTTTCAAATTGCTTCTCAAATTTTACTTTTTAATTCATCAAATTTCTCTTTTATAAAACATAAATTTAGTAAAATATGCAAAGTGCAAATTGAAATAGTTTTATGAAATAGGCCCCTGGTTTTTTTAGTAGAAGGAAGGGGGTTTATTAAAAATATAAGCTGAAGAGGAGCTTTTTTATTTTAGAGGCTTGCTAGAAACACTGTTTTTTTCCTTTATTCACTTTTAAAAAATGTAATCCCGCTGTAGAGCAACAGCTTGTGCTATTTCTTTTTTTCTTAAATTTTTGAGAAAATAAAAAACAAAATCTAAAGCCAGCCTGGCAAACGCGTAAAATGTCAAAATAATATTAAAATAATGCTGTTTAATTTTAGACACTATTTCACATCATCTAACCAGGTTCGAACCAGAAAGAAACGTTATCGTTAGTAAGATATTAAATAAAATTCCAAAAAATTAAATACTTTTTTTATCTAAAATCGAAGAAATACATAAAAATCTGTTTGTTCGATTAATTTTGCACTTCAGTGTAGTTAATATTTAAAGTTCCCTTAAAAAACAACTAAATTAAAATATGCGTTTTAGAATGGAACTCAAATGCCTGAAAGACAGATGTTCGGCAAATTTACAAAAGTACTATGAGTCAAAAAATCATCAAAAGAAGCAGATTCAATCTGGCGGGTAAGAATATTAATTTTCAAATCATGAGTGGTACTATTTGTAATGAAATTTTAGTTTCCAAGACCTTAGAAGAGATTTACAAGCAGTGATAGGTACAAGAGCAAATATTAATATAGCCCAAATAGAAAATTATGGTGGCGAAACTTTCTTGTCTGAGGAATTGGCTATAACAATTTTCCAAGACACTAAACAGGCTTTTCAACGTTGTCAGTTGGTAATAAAATGCACTATTTCTATATACATATTTTTAATATAAAGTACTTTTAGTTATCGAAAAACAATGACAGAGCATCAAATGCAACTCAAATCTTAGACAGACTGATAAATAGTTTACTTATAGAGCATGTCGATTATGCCGTAGAACTAGGTTTGCAAGCTGTACCTGTTGGGGAAGGATCCAAAAATCCTCCTGTATTATACTTTTTTAGTGTGGTACACCAAAGCAATAATATTACACATCTTCTTGAAAAACAATTCATGGATTTAGTGGTTCCATTAGTTGAGTAAGTATAGTAGGACCAGACTTAACAAAAAAGCGTTTAATTTATTACTTTTTTCTGCAATTATAACTCATTCTTCTCAATTGGGCGACCAAAGCATATCTTGTTCAATACCAGCTACTTATCTTGGCATAAACTGGAAAGTTCGCGCATCGCCAGTCACACATTTGGCGGAGCAGGCACACTACTTGTTATTTTATCTATGGTCGGAACCGTGACTTCAAGAGAAGTAGTAGTTTTCGGGAGCTTAATTCAGTCAATTAATGGCCGGTTTCCGATATATCTCGTTATTGAAAGAATAACTATCGGTCCGATAAATTATCTAAAGATAACTATCGCTCGATAGGACTTTAACAATTTAACGTCGTGGTGTTATTTTTATATATCGAAAAATATTGTCATGAAATTCATAATCCGACCCTGTGTACGCACGCAACCTTAACATGGCAACCGACTCGTGATCGAAGCAACGCTGACGTGTGGAAACAGCCGGCCCGCGTCTCGAATATACAAGAATACGACGGAATGCCTGCCGCTGATGTACTAGAAACAGCTGGAACGGCGGGGAGTGCCGTTTAGTCATACAAATGGAATGTTCGAGAGCCTCTCGTATCTTCCAGTAGCGGAGTTGGATTAATATAAATAGCCGACGTATCGGCGCCCACTTTAGTTGATTATTGACAGTTTAATATAGAACAATGTATTGAAAAGTAAAAGTGTAAAAAATAAATTAGAATTGTTAGTTAGTGTCTAAGTATAATATAAATTAAATAGTACGTCTGAAATAAATTGTAAATAGTATGTTTTTAAATAAATAAACTAAAAATAAATTAGACTTTCGTCACATTGGTGTTAGAAGTGGAACTATAAATAAATAGTGAACAATCATGGCTAAAAGACTGTATCATTTAAAAGTGATCGAGCTACGTCGGGAGTTAGAAGATCGTGAGTTGGAGACGACAGGGAAGAAAGCAGAACTGGTAGAGCGGCTTAAAGAAGAATTAATAAGTGAGGGTTTGGATCCGGAAACGTATCTATTTTCGGATGACGCTTCTTCTATAATTTCTTTAATTTCTTCCGATATATAATCTGTGAAAAACACAATTTCCTCTTTAGAAACCAAAGTTTCGTCACTCCACCATTGAGGAAGCTACCTAAATATATATTATAAAAGTAATATTGTAACAATCTGTTATAAGGTAGAAAATAAATAAAAAAAAAAAAAAAAAAATATGACCTCTATGAAAACCGATATTTCTTTCCTCTATTAAAAATGATATTTCCTCATTAGAAACTAAAGTTTCTTTAGACATTACTTCCTTAGATAGTAAAGTTTCTTCCTTAGAAGAAAAGGTGTCTTCTGACATATCTTCTTTAAAAACCGAAATTTCTTCCGATTTAGAAAACAAAATCTCTTCTTTGAAAGATGAAATTTCTGCTGATGTGGAAAATAAGATGACTTCCGCTGAGGAGAAAATAATGTCTTCCGTTGAAGAAAAAATAAAACAGATAGAAAAGAAGATAGGACTGGAACATTCAGACCCGACCAAGGACGGTGAAATAAAGTGTCATGAGGTAGAATCGAAGTTAAAATTGGAAGGAGCTGTAAACTCTGCTCGTGTCAAAGCTCCAACCTTCGACGGAAAGATGTCATGGACCAACTACTTTAAACAGTTCGAGACAGCTGCGAGAGCAAACGAATGGTCTGAAAGAGAATCTGACAATCGCCCTTCGAGGAGACGCTTTAGACGTCCTTCAGATTATACCCGTGGAAGAGACAGATGATTTTGAGCAACTCAAAAAGAGACTAAATGTGCGATATGGTCACGAACATTTGGAGCATCTATACCAGTCACAGTTAAAGAATCGCAAACAGAAACGAGACGAGACTCTTCAAGAATATGAAGTAGATATTGCCAGATTGGTGCGATTTGCCTACCCATCAGCTCCGGAAAACATGATGGAATGTTTAGCAGTCCAAACATTTGTTGATGGACTCCGTGACCACGAGATGCAGAAAACACTTCGCTTAGCCCGCCACAAAACATTGGTCGATGTCTTGTCTGCTGCTTTAGAATACGAGGCAGCTACGCATGCTTCTGGTGGGTACAGTAAAGTAAGGACTGTAAAAGAAGAAAACGTAGTAGATAAACTCGACCAACTAGTTAACATAATGAAGACCTTTACTGATAAAAAGATAAAGACAACACGCGCAGGAAAACTAGAGCGGGTCGGCCTAGAGGGGGCAGCTTCGACCCGAAACCGTTCCAAAGACCCTCTCATACTGATAGCCTCTTTAAAATGTCGCGATGATAGTGTATACGTAGATGGCGAAGTAAATTGTAAAGAGTATACACTGTTGGTGGATCCTGGAGCAACTAGGACCATTATACGACCAACAACCATAAAGAACTGTAAGAGACTTCTACCAACAAGATTGCGACTGCGGACTGCCACAGGTGAAAGTGCCAACATCCATGGGGAAACCCCTGTTCAATTGGGAATTGGAACAGAAAAGTTCACTCATACTGTTATTGTCGCTGATATTGAAGAAGATGTGATTCTTGGAATTGATGTAATGAACTTACATGGTTTCCAGTTGGACTTTAAAAACAGAGTGATCAAAGTTGGTGCCGAAGAGGTATTCCTACATCCATATGGGGACAGTACCGTGACAGTTGCTTTACAGGAGGATACGGTGGTACCTGGCAGAAGTGAAACCGTTATAGTAGCACGGCTTCAAGAAACTATGGAAGAAGGAACACCTGTAATGATGGAACCTTGGAACCACGATGAAGAGGTTGGACGAGGCATTCTGATCGGAAAGGGGTTGGTCACGACTGCTAAAGAAATTCCAGTTCGTCTCATAAACGTTAATGATCACCCGATTACCATCAAGAAAGAGACCAGAATCGGAACTTGTGTACCAGTAACTTCCATATTTCGTCAGACAACAACTTCTAATAATTCCAACGACAAATTCGAGCAAATGATTGCAGTTGCTGGTCAATCTCTGAATCAATCAGAGAAGAAAAAAATAAAGGAATTTCTTCGACGATATCGTGACATTTTCGTACCAAAAGGAGGAAAATAGGAAGAACTTCTGTTGTAAAACACAAAATTGACACTGGTGACGCCAGGCCGATTCGTCAATCAGCTCGAAGATTACCAAAGGCCAAGAGAGAGGAAGCTGAAAGGATTGTTCAGGAGATGAAGAAAGACAGGGTGATAGAACCTTCTACCAGTCCATGAGTCTCTCCGGTAGTCCTGGTCCAGAAAAAGAATGGAACTACGAGGTTCTGTGTGGATTACCGGCAGTTGAACAATGTAACCAAGAAAGACAGTTACCCTCTGCCTCGTATCGACGATACCTTGGACACATTGGCCGGAAGTAAACTATTTTCTACCTTAGACTTAAAGTCTGGATATTGGCAGGTGGAAATAGACCCAGTAGACAAAGAAAAGACAGGTTTTACCACCGGATCAGGTTTGTGGCAATTTAATGTCATGCCATTTGGACTATGTAATGCCCCTGCGACATTTGAAAGACTTATGGAGAATGTATTGATAGCGAGCAGTAAACATAAGTGTAGAAGATGTAAATATGAGGTTTGGTTGCAGGGAGGGGTGCTATCACCTCTACTGTGGAATATGGTCCTCGACACCCTCATCAGCCGCCTCAATAATGACAGTCACTACACAATAGCATATGCAGATGACCTGATCAATCTGCAAACAGGGAATTTTGAGAACATACTCTGCGAAAGAATGCAAGTAGCTCTAAAAATTATCGAACAGTGGTGCAAGGACCATTCACTGTCTATCAATCCTAAGAAGACAGAAATGGTCCATTTCACAAGGAAAAGGATGACAATGGAATTAAAACCTCCAGACCTCCTAAACACAAAACTAAACTTTGCAACAGAGGTGAAGTACCTAGGTCTCACCTTTGACGACAGCAAGTTAACATGGAACTCGCATTTAGAAAACAGAATCAAAAGAGCATACATTACAGAGTCGTCGCAAGGACTTACACGGCTATCATAAGACCTATGCTAACATACGATGCAGTTGTCTGGTTACCGAAAACCCAAAAATTAACAGCCATCTGCAAACTAGAACAAAATCAAAGAATGGCATTTCTCAACATAACAGGAGCCATGAAAACAACACCGACCAAAGCCATGTTAGCCATTCTTAGTCTCACTCCCCTTGATATTTACATTAGGGGGGTTGCTCTGACGATAATGACACGCCTCCGCACGGTTGGAATAGAACCTGATTAGAGGGTCTGGTGAGGCAAGACGTCGCTTTTGGCAGAAGGCGCTCGATACACTTCCATTGCTTCATCTCACCGAGATATATCTTCCATAAGCCATATAAAGTTATAATAGAACAAATAGAAGAGCCGGAAATGGCAAGTACGATTCATACCTACACCGACGGTTCTAAAACAAAACAAGGCTCAGGATGTGGAATATACTCCAGATTCTTAAACCTAAACATAAAATGAGCTGTGAGCAATAGTGCCAGTGTAGTTCAAACAGAGCTAACGGGAATTCTCATAGCAGCAAAAGAATTAACCAGAAACAATGTCACTCGAAGGAACATGCTTATCTATACAGACTGCAGACAAGCACTACTCACCTCGAACAGACCACGAATTGATTCTGGGGTTAGTACTAGAATGTCACGAAGCTTTGGCAGAAGTGGTCACCTTAAGATGGACCAAAGGTCACGCTACATCAAAAGGTAATCGTCTTTATTTGTGGTTATTGATTTCATAATTCCACAAGCGGAACATTTAAAAAATAATTTATAATTTAGTCCTACATTGAATTCTATGTAAAATGCTAAATAACCATTCATGACTTTCCAATGATTTTATATCACCAATGAAATGACGATTCGCCTACCAGAGATGATAAATGGGTACAACATCATTGTATTAAAACTTTGCCCTGTACAGAGATTTTCAATGAAAACTATCACAAATAATTTTAAAGGTGGGGCTTTTATAAAAAAAATACAAAAATAAGTCGAAAATCATATAAAGGGTAACGTCGTTCTGCTCATGTATACTCATTTTAACTTTCACTCTCCTCATGTTTTTCAGTGGAACACCTTGTATATTTGTAAGACAATAACTCAAAATGAATCCCTTAGGTATAAATAAATTTTATTAAGTTAAATGACAACCGGTTTCGGCCTTACCCATACAGCACAGACAGATTTCGGAGATGTTTCAACAATGTTACATTGTAACATTTGCAATGTTGTATAAATATTACGAAACATCCCAGAAACATTTCTGAAATATGCCTGAAACGTAAAAATATCCTGTAAATATAATATTTCACAGTAATATTTCTGAAATGAAAATTTAAAATCTTTAGAAATATTACATAGTAATATTTCAGACATGTATTCTAGTTTTTTTTTCTTCTAATATATTATTAGACTAAAAAAAGACATTTAAAAATATACATGTTTATTTAAAATACACAAAACTCAAACATTGATTCTTAAACAAATAAATAAATATGTTTCAAAGAATATTTCATAAAATATAGAAGTGAATTGCTTCATTTCCACCAATCCCTTTAAATGAACTAATTTGAAACAACTAGGTTTTTTTTAATAAATGCTCCAAGTAAAGAAACATTTACGATTATTATAATCTAATCATTGCGATCAATTAGCAATTTTATTTTTACCTAACTTATCTAGGGATGAAAAACTTGATAAACTAAGATTCTACTCAGTCTAATTATTTTGTTACACTGCCGTTAACGTATAACACTTAACCGCACTATACTCTGTTTTAATTTAACATCATTGAACTAACTCAAACGGCCTGGTTTACTTGAGTCTTCTTATTAGATTGGCATTGTTGAGGAGCTGGATAATCACAAGGTTTTCATGTTGGAGTAGTCGTTGTTGGTGACTACTGGCAAATTTTTGTATTGTATTTTCAACAGTCTCCACTTTAAGGCCCCTATGAAGATCAGTACTACGGCAGTACCAGGATGCATCGACGATGTTCCTTAATACTTTATTCTGGAAACTTTGAATAACTTGGATGTTACTTTACTGGCATAGCCCTAAAGCTGGCAAATTGCTTCATTTCCACCAATTCCTTTAAATGCACTAATCTGAAACAAAATATAGGTAATTAAAAAGGATTTATACAAATTATTTGATTAACAATAGTTTTATTAATATTTTTTAAATTAACTATAATAAAACAATACTCATGTCTGAACAAAACATGTAGATCCACCTAAGCAATCATTATTTATGTAGTTCTCCACAGTTACCTTGCATATTACATTTTTTTTATTCTTTTCTACTATTCAATTCGCAAAATGTATACCTGAGGTGTAAAGTAAATCGTTGCCGGAGAGGCTAGCTGCGAGCTTAGTGTGCATCCACATACTCGCAACAGTTAAGCAGTGATTCTCCGGTCACGTCGTGGATGGGTGACCGCTGGGAGGTTCCACCATGGGCCGTGTCACTATGGGACTTATCCGACTAGCGGTTAACCACCGACGACGTGGAATGAATGACGATGAATCAGGGAGTGAATTGATGAATGAGAAAGTAGTAGGACCTTCAAATGGTGGTACAATAAGCCGCAGGATGCAGTGCCGCCAGGCTATAGACGGATTAGGGTATAGCACGGGAGATCCGAAGGGTGTAAATACAAAAAAAAAAAAGTAAATCGTTTAGAAGTTGCATTTTATTTTTTGAGCTTTTGTTTCCTTCTCTTTCTTTCCATTTCAATCTCCTTCTTTTTTTCTTCTATTTTTCCTTGTTTGGTCATAAAAACCTCACCTTTAACATTATGAATATTTTCCATTGAAATTATTTAATATTCGTTTATTAAATTTAATAGTATCCATAGAACGCGAACATATCCTATTGTCAGTTCATAGTTGAGAATAAGTCCAGAGCCCACCATGTCATAAATTTTGAATTGTTTGGTCATGAAAACCTCACCTTTAAAATTATGGATAGTTTCCATTGAAATTATTTAATATTCATTTAATTATTAAATAGTATCTATAGAGCGCGAACGAATCCTACTGTCAGTTTATAGTTGAGCGTACCAGTGGAAGAGGTAAAAAAGCTTGCCATATCATATTCATCTCAGCTGGATCGCTTGGGCCTCCCTCTCTAATCGCCTCACCTCCCGCGGCTGATTTATATTGGTTAGAGTGTCTGAGAGGAGGGGAATGACAGTGCTATGATCTAAAATATTCAGGGTGTGTCATTTTTTAAAAAATCACCCTGTATATTTAAACCTGCGATTTTTTTGTATGTATTTAAGATTCTCTTCTCCATAATATTTTTAATTTGTTTTAGGAATACGCCAAAATATAATGACTGCTTGCAAAAGAAAAAATTTGTTTTAGAAGATATTGAAAGAAAAATTAATACAGGATTAGATAGGTTAGTCAGATACAATTTTTTTATACATAATCTATTTTATAGTAGGTAATTATTTTTTTAAATATTGTATTGTGTTTTAGAAGTTTAAATGCCATATCTAATTGGGTCAAATTATATCTCCAGTCAGAACAAAAAAAATCCGATTTTAAACCGGAATCTGATGATTTTGATACAGTTGCTTCTTCCGTAAGTTCAAAAATCGATTAATTTATATACACAAATCGCATTTCATTAATTATATTTGATTATACAGTGTGTCTACTTAAGTTGGAACCATATGAAAAAAAAAATTATTATTGATTTTAGGAAAAAAGTTATTCTTAATAAAAATCCTGCATGACCCAAAACTTAAAATACAGTCATCAGATATCAAATTTTTTAAGCCGTATACGAGGTTTGTCAAAAAATATGAATTTTGCTCAAGAGTAAAGTACGTTTATTTTTGAAAAAATCGAAAATTTTCATTAAGAAAATTGCTAAATTCTTCACAAACATCAAGAAAAGGAAAGTGTATCATGTTTATAGTAAAGAAGAGAAAGAAAAAATTATGGATTACCGTAATTAGGGGGATCAATGCAAAATCTAGAAAAAATCTGATTTTTTAGATAGATCGGTGTAATTGCATATTTGAATGTAATTTTCAATTCTAATCAACGTTTCTTAATGAAAATTTTCGATTTTCGATGAATCATCGTTGAGTTCAGCATTTACAAGATATTAAATTGCATTTGCTTGAACACCCTCCCTACAGTCTCAATCTAGCTCCTTATAATTTTTATTTATTTTTGGAAAATCAAAAAATCAATTGAAAGGACTGAAGCTAAACAATGATTAATTGGTTTTTTGATTTGACTGAATGCCTAAATATATTAAACAAAACTAAGTTTATTTTCAAAAACAAATAATTTATATCGAAATCTCAAAACTTTTTAGGTCCGTAAGTATGTATGTATTATACAAAGGGATTCATTCTTTTAGGCCTGCAAAAATGTACTTAACTATGTGAACAGTATTATAAAAGAAATTAAAGCAAACTTAGATGGTAATAACGTTACGGCGATTCTCCAAGAACTAGGCGTTCGATTACATAGAGTAGTTTACGAACATATGCTACAATTTCAGTATAATACAGCAGGTTGGTATTTAAAAAATGTTTTAACGTTTTTTTTTGTTTTTTTTTTAATCCTTAAATAATAACTTTTTTAATCTAATATAATTTTATAATTTATTTGTGAAAATTCTAAAAAATCAAAATTTATAAAAAATGATGGCGAAACCTGAAAAGTGTGTAGCTCCACATTTTAATGAATTGCAGATTTTAGCGTCACTATTAGCTAGCTTGGTATTCTATCACTGTAGAAAATTTTGTATCATCCTTTCCTGAATTAATTGTTTTACAAACTAATTACTTATCTAAGAAGTCCCCATTGGACTGTCTTAATTGTTTCTATAGGAAAGCATTACAAGTTGGCGTGAAGATTTATTACACTGTTTTACACTAGCACTAACATTAACGTTCACTGCACTAGCTCAAATGGCTTCTTCCTTTTGAGACTTCTGTTGAGTGTAGAGTTGTCCAATAATTGCAGCGCTTCTTCGTTGACGTGGAAGTGGAGTCGACCCTCATGCTTCATCCCTAGGTATTTGGCCGAATCGTGACGCGGAATAACGTCATTGTTTATTCTTATTTGTTTTTGTTCATTTGGTCGAAGAGTAAAATCAACATGCACTGATTTAGTTTGATTTATTTTTATTTTCTATTTTTTTGTCCATCGATTAATTATGTTGCAGGTTTCCTGAAGTTTTCTGAGGTCTCTGTATTAGTTCCGCCAACTGCCAATATTGCAGTGTCATCTGCAAATGTTGCTATTTTAACAGACTGTTGTTGAGGGATATCGCTGGTGTATAATAAATAAAGAACCGGTCCTAGCACACTGCCTTGTGGGACACCTGCTTTAATTTCTTTTATTTTGGAGTATGCCTCGTCTTGCTTTACTCTAAACATTCTTCCCGTTAAATATGATTGTAGAATGTCGACTTATTGTCTAGGGAGGATTTTTTCAAGTTTCTGTATTAGGCCAGCGTGCCAGACCTTGTCAAATGCTTGGGCTACGTCAAGAAATATAGCTGAGTATATATATTTTTCTTCGTAAGCTTTTTCGATGATATCGGCTATCCTGTGTACTTGATCTATTGTCGAGTGTTTGTTTCTAAAACCAAATTGGTGCGAAGGGATCAGATTTTTATTTTCAATTATTGGTTTTAGTCGTTTTAGTAACAGTTTTTCAAATAACTTAGATATTATCGGTAACAATGATATAGGTCTATATGACGACACTTCATTCAGAGGTTTTCCTGGCTTAGGAATTAGGATAACTTCAGCCATTTTCCACGCATCAGGTATATATTTAAGGCGAAATGCTGCATTTATGAAGTATGTCAATTTAACAATAGCCTTCCGCGGTATTTTCTTTAATATTTCTCCAGTAATAAGGTCATATCCTGGGGCTTTCTGTGAGTTGATGTTTGTCTGAATTTCTTTCGTAACTTCATTGGGAGTAAGTAGCTTAATTTCAAGTTGTTCCATATTATGGATGGTCTCATTAGGAGTGTCTTGATTTTCATCTAATTGGAACGTCTTTTGTAGGTGGTCAGCGAAAATATCAGCTTTTTGTTGATTGTCTCTTGCCCATTTGTTATCTGCTATTCTGATAGTAGGACAGTGTTTACACGAATTTTTCATCTTTTTAGTTGCCTTCCAGAGTGAATAATCAGTTTCTTTATCATCTGTTAGCCCTACTAGGTATCTGTTGAAGGATTCTTCTTTGTGATTTAGAATTTCTCTTCTCAGTCTTTGGGTAGCCCTATTTAATATATTTTTATCTTCTGGTGATCTTGTCATCTGCCATTTCTTTCTTAGTTTTCTTTTTTCTGCTACTAGTTCTCTTATCTCGACAGGATAGTTTTTTCCAGCTGTTAATCTTCTTACTTCTGGTGTGTTCATCCATGCAGCTTGCTGGATTTCAACTATAAACCTTTCCAGTTCTTCATCTAGCTGATTTTTCGTTTTTAGTGTTATGGTCAGTTGAATAGTATTTGTTAAGTCCTCTTGAAAACCTTCCCAATTAGTTTTCCGATTTGCTAAGGTCGGTTTGGCTTCTCTTTGAATAACATTATCATTTAGAGTAAGGATTACTGCAGAATGGTCTGAATCCATATCAAAATTTTCTTCTACTTGTGTATAGTTTGGTGAAATTTTCCTCAGAATAAAGAAAGGTCTGGAATCTTATTTGGGTCGGTGGGCCAATAGGTGGGTTTTTCAGAAGATTGGTATGTACAACCAAGTTTTGATGCAGCTTGGTGCAATTCTTTTCCTTTGACTGTGGTTAATCTTGAACCCCAGTTTGTGTGTTTGGAGTTGTAATCTCCACCGATTATAAACTTGTTACCTAGTTTTTTGAGTACATTGAGATAATTTTCTTTTTTCTGGTTGTATCTTGGTGGGCAATAGATTGCAGCTATTGTAATTTTGCCCCCCTTAATGTTAATGGTGCTAATGGTTACCTGATTTTCTGGTTCTTGGATGCCTGGTTCCTCATAGTGGGAAATGTTATTTTTAATAATTAACGCACTTCCTCCTCTTGCTGAATTTGATGGATGGATAGTGTGATAGAAGTTATATCCTCTGAATTTAATGTATGACTCTGTTGTAAAGTGGGTCTCAAAAATCAGACATATATCTATTTTTTGTACGTCCAAGAAAACTTGGATATCAGTTTGTTTTCGGAGAATACCATTGGCATTCCAAGTGGCTATTCTAATATCTTTTTTGTCCATTGGTGGTTTTGTTATATGTTTGGGGGTTTATTTAATTCTTCTAGCTTCTGGATCCTGTCAGAGAGTGAATCTATTCTGGTTATTAAGGATAATAATAATAATTCATGAGTAGTACTTTCTGCTAAGCTGGTTGACTGTGAAGTATGCTGCGCAATTTGTGGCGTGGGATTCATGGTTGGTTGTGACCTTTGAATTGGTTGCTCCTGTGAGTTTGTTACCTGAGAAAATGTTATTTCATTTCTGACAATAGGAAAAGCGTTCTGCCTCGTCATTATTTTAGGTTTAGTGATGTTATCCTTCCTTATCTGAAAGGTTTTAGCTACCTCACATCCTCTGTAGTTAACAGGATGTTCCATTAGGCAGTTTATACACTTCGGTTGTTGTTCTGGACTTTTTACACAATCCTTCGTATGATGTTTTCCTACGCACTTTACGCATCTTGATTCTCTTTTGCAAAAGTTGTGCGTATGTCCAAATAGCTGGCAGTTTTTGCATTGCGGAACTAGTTTTGACTTTCTTATGGTTTCTATTCTAACTCTTAGATTAAGGATTGCTTTGATTTCGTAGATTTTCTTAATATCTTCAATATTTTCGAATGATAGCATGAATAGGGGCAATGGTTTTTTATTTAGTTTACGAGTGTTATCCTCGGTTAATTCTATTTCCTTCTTTATTATATGGACAGCTTCTTTACATTTTAATCCTTGACTTTGCAAGTCTTCAACAATATCTTCTGGTTTAGATGTGGATGGTAGACCTCTAACCATTACTTTAATGTCTCTGTTCTGTTTAACTTCATAGGAATGCCAATTTATTTTTTTGGCATTCAAGGTTGATATGACATTTTTGAAGTCTTCTTCTTGTTTAGTATTAATTTTAAACTGGTTATTGCTTAGAGCTGTGGCTTGAAAGGAAATATTATTTTCTGCCAGTGTATGGCGCAATTCTTCATACTTATTGATGTTGCTTGCTATTATCGGTGGAAATTTCACTGTTTTTTCGACTGTTTCTTTCTCTTGTTGTTGATTTTTGCTACCTCCAGGTTGGCCAGGAGATGTTTCAGGAGAGGCTTTTCGTTTTTTTCTTCTATTGTTTCTGCTTTCCGCTGTTATTTGTTTTTGCATATTTTCCATATTGTTTTGCATTTGTTGCAATGCACTTTCTAGTTGCTGTTTTTCAGCTTTTTCCTGTATCCAAGCATTGTACAATGCCTGTTCATTCTGACTTCTAGCTTGATTTTCATGGAATAAGGCCTGATATTGTTGGGCTAGGAGATTTTCTCTCACTTCCATCGTTTCCATATTATTTGTTTTAGTTACCTGAAGCAGGTCCTGTTTTTTTTGCTCCAAAAGCACTTTGGCAGGTGTCGATTCTGTTTTATTATTTTTTTTTTACACATTGTAAAACTATTTTTCATGGCACATTATTATTTTTATTTTTGTTCTTAAACATTACGTTTAGCAGTCATTGTTGATTTTTTAAACACTCGCGATTAAAAAATATTTACACTACATAAACAAACGAAACTGACCTAGATACGGAGTAATGTTAATAAACATACATCCTCACTTATCGACAGCCGAATATAAACTGACTAGTTCAAGTGATTTATGGATGTAGATCAAGATATTTCCAAGTCAACGAAAAAAAAAAAAAAATACAACGAGTTGCTAACGAATTTACAGCAATTGAATGAAGAATCTCTAGACGAATTTATCGGAATCTCCAAAAGAAGGCTAATAGATAAGAACGGAGAATCGAGCGACACCTCCAAAAAACCAGTTAAAGATAACGAAGGATATTCCGAAGTTTTTTATATAAAAAAAAAACAAAGCAAATCCAAAACCAAAATAATAATATTCCCTCAAATAAAAATACAGGGAGATCCATAAATTTCTCACCACACATGAAAGACTTTTAACAAAAACAATTTAATAATATGTTCTATATTAACACCAATAATACCATTATTAGTAGAATCCAAATGGCTGATTTGTGGGAAGAAACAAGACCAAATAATAGTGATATAATATTAAAGATAAAAATGGCTATCTGCTAAAAAGTGTTACTGCAAAATACTCGGACATAATTTAAAAAAAAAAAACCGTTTTTTGCCTCTACTGTAACATTTATTAAAATCGAGTTACATACTTTTCGTGTTTCGCCGTCGTAATGTATCATTTATAAATTTCCATTGTTATTTTTTAGGTGCCATGGTGGCTATTTGCGATTTAAATGAATATAGATCGTGTACAAAATTACTAGGTCCTTTAGTTATGGAACTGTTTGATACTCTACATGCTTTGTGCAATCTTTTACTAGTCAAACCTGAAAACCTTCAGCAAGTATGTTCAGAGGATTCGTTGGTAAGAAAAGCAAAAAAGAACATTTACAATATATGGGCCCATGAAATTTTATTAAAAATTATTAATAAATCCAGACGTTATAGTCCGTCAGATAGTGATAGGTTTAGGTGCCCCATTTACGCATACAAACCTCGAAAGGAATATCTTCAAAGTTTCGTTTCATGTTGTAAAGTCAAAAACGTAAAAATGTGACTTAGTTCCTTTTAATAATAAGCGATTCATTTGTATAATTGTTTATGGGTATACATATTTTTTTACGGATTGAAGGTAAACGATGAATCCATTTTTTAACACTGGAAATTAATTCATAAAATTCAAAGATAGGGAACACAGTCAAATGAAGTAAAATTTTAAATTCTCAGAGGTCACCCAAGGTTAACGATTTGTTGTTAATGATAAATTTTGTCTACACCAATACGTTATAATATCACCTGAGTAAGCGGCCATAAAAGACGAGCTCACTTAGCATCGTACCGTAGCATCGCTGTGCCAAACAAATTTAACTGTTTAATTATTTAATTAGTGATGCGTCTAATTTAGAACCGGACAATAAGATATATAGATTCGGCCTAAATTTTTCTTGGATATAGGGCAAAACTATAAATAGCAACAGAAAGAAGATTATTAATATGAAGCGATAATAAGAGGGAGATAGCAGAAGTAGGGCTTTGGCAATCCCACTATTCTTCGCGACACCGACCGATCTCATCTGTTGACTCCAATTGCACATTCAGTCTAGACCAGATCGAGTCTATACCGCGTGAAGATAAAACAATAGATTCTGGTTTTCGTTTTAAAATAACTAGGTATTATTATAAATTTATTTGTAGTTGCATTTGAAAATAGGCCGATTCCTACGGATAATACAATTCGTGCAATTATAGCAAAATTTCATAATTGTGGCTGTGTTATTAATTGCATTAAGTATTGTCTCTTTAGACAAACCATGTCGAAATCATTTGACAGAATTACGGAAAATTAGGAAAACGCAAGTGAAGTTGACTCAAGAAATTTTTCAGGGCTACTATTTAAAATGGATGTAGTTTTGCTAGATAAAATATTAATTTTTAAAGAACCGGTCATTAAAGAAACCAAATGGAAGCTTCACGGAGAGTGAGGAGGAAAGAGCTCGCCTCTTACTCGAAACTCACTTTCCTGGAAGCACACCTTTTCTAATAAGGGACAAAATTAAGGTAAGCAGGCTCCCAAGAGAGGCCGCTGTAGTGGCCAAACACATATGCAGCAGAAATCAGTTAAAGTGGGCTGTAAACACTGTTGAACCATTTAAGTATCCAGGTGTGGATGGAATATTTCCTGCCCTGCTTCAGCGGGCACAGGAGTAATTGCTACCACGCATAATCCGGCTATCCCGGAGCAGTCTGGAGCTGGGATATATACCAGAAGCATGGAGAAGGGCCAGAGTCACCTTTATTCCAAAAGTAGGGAAAAAGGATACCACACATCCTAAATCCTTCCGACCAATCAGCCTCACATCCTTTGTATTTAAAACAATGGAGAAGGCTGTTGATAATTATATCAGAACGGAAGTTCTGGAGAGGGTGCCACTCCACCACAGCCAGCATGCGTACCGAGCAGGAATATCTACAGAAACTGCCCTGGTACAGCTAGATGACTGACGTAATCCAGGATGCACTGACAAACAAAGAAACGGTCGTGTATGCCTTCCTTGACATAGAAGGAGCTTTTGACAACAGGCCACACGAATCTATCAGAAAAGCAATTGCATACACAGGAGTAGATAACATCACATCTAGTTGGATGGCTCAGCTGCTCTCTACGAGAACTGTAGATACACAGGGCAGGGCACCATCTCCACCTGTTTAACCAGAGGATGTTCACAAGAAAGAGTTCTATCTCCACTAATAAGGAGCCTAACCGTAGATGAACTTCTATGCAGATTGACTGACCTCAGCATACCCTGTCAAGGTTATGCCGACGACATAGTCATATAGTCCAACGAGGACTAGAACATACCAAAAGATAATGCCGTGAAGTGGGACAGTATAAACCCTACAAAAACAACACTAGGCCTTTTCAAGGAAAAGGAAACTTAATCTCAAAAATTAGACGGGATAGATATACAAAGGAAAATATCTAGGCCTAACCCTGGACAACAAACTTCTCTGGGAAACACATGAGAAGGAAGTAGTAAATAAGGCCACAAAAGCCCTAACGGTATGCAGAAACATTGCGGGTAAACGATGGGGATGTAACCCGAACACACTGCAATGGATGTATACTGCAATAGTAAGACCAATTATCACTTACGGGGCTATAGCCTGGAGTAACAGAACTAATTTAGCTCCTACGAGAGCTAGTATCTCAAAAGTACAAAGACTAGCCTGTGTTTGCATAATCGGTGCAATGAGAACCTGCCCTACGGCCGCAATGGAGGTGATCTTAGACCTCACCCTTCTACATTTAATGATAGAGAATGTGGCAAAAAGGACACGATATCGAATGATCAGGAACGGAGTAATCAGACGAAAGTCTACTTGCTTCAGGACCAGAGATACCTGCTAGATGCCCTAGGATAAAATGATAAAGAAGTACATTTTTGTGAAAAACTTCAAAACCACAGAGCTTGGCTGCAAAAACGAATGGAGCCAAGAACCCATCGCGCTTGCAACCGAAAGACATGCTATTCAGTGGTATACGGATGGTTCCAAAACCATAGAAGGACACTGGAACAGGAGTGTATGGGCCGAGAACCAAGCACTCCGAAAGCTTGGAAAAATACCCAAGCATCTTCCAGGCGGAAATTCACGCAATCGAGAAGTGTATCTAGTTTAACATCGAGAGAAACTATCGTGGGCAAGAGATTATCATCATGTCCGAGAGCCAAGCAGCCATCAAAACGCTGAGCTCTTACGTAATCAGCTCAAAAATGGTCTGGAGATGCCTAGAACAATTGAATGAGCTAGGCGAGAAAAATAGAGTTACTCTCACTTGGGTCCTGGGACATTACGGGGTACAGGGAAACGAGATGTCAGATAGTATCGCAAGGAAAGGGACTCAAACACCCCTTTGTGGGACCTGAGCCGTTCTGCGGTATCAGCAGTAACATAATATTAGGAGAGATTAAATATCAATTGATCAGTAGAAGAACCGATAATTGGAACAATCTCTTGGGGGCTGAGACAGGCTAAGATACTTCTGGGTGTATATAACCAAAAAAGATCGGAAGCCTGCATCTGCCTGAGCAAGAACAGGCTACGTATTGTAACAGATCCTTACTGGGCATTGCCGACTAAAAGGGCGCATTAGTAGAGTAGTAGAAGATAGTGAATGCAGATTCTGTGAGGAGGAGGAGGACGAAACCTCCATTCACATTCTAACTGAATGTGTAGCACTCCAGAATCCAAGGGCACTATACCTAGGAGCATATCAAATAGAAGGGGGATATTTACCTCACTTGAAGCCACTCCAAATCCTACACTTCCTTGAGAAGATATGATTGGAAGGGTCGTTATAGGCATTGAGACATTTCCTTGCTGCATTAGCGACAGAAGGGGACACAATAGATCTTTTAGGTCGCAGTGTATTAACACCCCAGTCCCAACATAACATGTATGTGTAGCGCTAATTTTTAACACTGTGTCCGATTTTCATAACTTTTTTTGTTAGTAATATTATATTGTAATACTATTGTTTCTTTGCACAATTCACTATATTTTTAATTTATTTTAATGCAAAATAAATTTAAAAATTTGTTTCATAAGGTATTTCACCGAATATATCTAAAGGTCTAGTTTAACAATATACATTCAAAATCTTAAATTTATGTCAGCAGTGTGTTACATAGAAAGAGTTTGTTGGTGATTATCTTTCTTCAGCAAAGATTTCATCATGGCTGAAGTGACAATGAACTTGTAATATGACTAGTGAAGGATGCGATATAACAGAAAAGTCCTATTGTAAAATTACTTGGTTGTAACATATTTGGATTTTGTACACGTTTTAAAGAGAAAAAAAAAACACCAAAGATTTTTTAATTTTGGCCAAAAATTTTGAAACTTCAGCCAACTTTAGACAATTTTGCTAAAATTTGGTATGGTTCTAGAGAATAACAATAATAATAATAATAATACTCTCCCTAATTCACCCCCTTAGGGAGCGTTCAAGTATTACGTAACGAATTTGGGGGGGAGGGGTTTTGTAAAACGTTACGATGCGTTACAGGGGCGAAAGGGGGGTTTGAACTATGCGATACGTTACATTATTATTTTTTAACCCTTCAGAAAAGTCGCGTAGAGAGATTCTCTCACACATTTTTTAAAACGTTTTTTTTTTCTCAAAATTTCAAATGGAGTGACATAATTGTGATTTTTAGGTAAAAATAGTCACTTGGTGGGGGGAGGGGTACAGAAAAACGTTACGGCGCGTTACATGGGAGAGGGGGGTTAAAAATATCCAAAAATTGCGTTACATAATACTTAAACGCTCCCTTACGAGTGAATTTTAACCACAAAAGCTGAGCTTGTGCGGGGAAAGGGGCGGCTATTATTATTATTATTATTTACCGTGGCGCTCCGGGGCGACTTAAAGATGATTGATGGTGCCATTTGACTTACAGGTGAGGAAAATCCGGAAAACCTCACCCACCATCATCGAGACGGTAATGCATGGCGATTTAAGAGTAGAACCAGAAATTTTTGGACTCTTTAAATTTCCTTAAAGCAATAGTAAATTTAAAATTTAGAATAACTAACTTGTTAATTACAAAGAGTTACTATTGATAAGACTCGAATTACAGACTTTGTAAGTTTCAATTTTTGTTTTAATAATCGTTACCGGTTTTTTCAAAAATCAGAATAAGGTAGTGGAACCATTAGCTGACACTTTAACAAAAAAAAATCAATGTTTGCTGCTTGTTTTTGATTTCAAGCAGATATAAGTTAATGGCTTAGCCGTCTGTTATATTTTTGTTCATATTAAACATAAATGAAGGTAATTTTTAAATATTTTTGGAATTTTAATTTTATTATGATTTTTTTTTTATGGACATATTGATGACACCAGTAATAATTGACACAATTTAATAAATATAAAAACATATTTATTGAATAATTGCCTTGCTCCAACTGCAAGTTTTGGACAGAATCTGTAGCTGGTGGGTGCATTAACAGTATAAGCCAGTTACATAATCGTCTCAAAAAGTAACATTGAGAGTCTGACAACATTATAGTGAAACATAAATCATATATAATCTGCATATTTTAAAAATTCTGGGACGCGGAAAGCCCCTCTCTCATTGGCCTTGAAAGGTTTTTCTATTATCTCCATGATGTCTTGGTACTCGTACCATAAGCTATCTTCTTTAGAAGGCCACTTCCAAGTGTTTGCTAGACATCTTTGCATCACGCTGACAAAGACACTACTCTCCTTAATTTCCTTAATAATTCCGGGAAAATAATCGTGTTCATATCTTATAATTACATAATTGCCAACAGCAAAGTTTTGCTGCACTGGATTGGGAATTGGAGGCAAGTCGTGGTAGAGTTCATCTTCAGATTCCAAAATTACCTCCCGACTTGAATCTGAGGGTGACGATGATAAAACCTTTCTTTGAACTTTTTTAATTTTTTTAAAATGATGGTTTTTGTTTTAATTTTTCTTCTTTTCAGTTTTCGTTCAGCTTTAGCCTTTTCGTTTTCTTCTTTCAGTCTTTCTTTAGATGATATTCCTTCCACTTTTTTGAAGTCGCTACAGCTGGCAATTTTTCCTTTGATTTTCTTTTTGTTTGCTTCGAATCAGACTTTGGCCAAAATAGGCAACTTTTGAATGAGGTTTCTTTCAGAGGAGTTCCTTCGATTGCAGACGTAGATGGTTTGGGCTCATCTTCATTTTGATTACAGGAACTAGATACTCGAGGTTCATCTGGTGGTGTCTTCATGCGTACTTCGTTAATAGCTGGCACTTGACTTGAATATTTTCCTGTTCTTCAATTTCGTTATCACTACTATCAAATAGTTAATTTTCCCGTTCTCTCGACCAAGATATTTTCTTTTCATCATGGTCATTTTTAATAGCTTTTCAAACATGATACAGAGACTCATCTTTTGTATCACCATTCCACTGATCATTAATGGTACTTCTAAATTTAATTAGTGTTTCATTTTTAATGAATTTTTCAAAATAAAGAAGTTTATCCTTGCTGTAAATTTTAATAACTGCTCAGGAGGATTGACATTTTCTGATTTAAAATATTTTTTGTATTTGATAGCACTTGCACTGAATGGGAATAGCCCAGTGACTTTGAATCCATTAGCAAGTATATCTGGCGTAATTGATGAAGAAACTGCTTGTTCCAATATAGGAGCGAAATCCTCCTTTTTTACTTTAGCTCCATTATTTCTAATTTTCCATCTCTGAACGGCATTTCTCCAAGCGCTTTTTAGGTTTCGGAAAACGGCCACGTCCATGGGCTGGGTAATATGGGTTGAATTGGGACACAGAGCTACCAGTATGATCCCATTTTCTGAACATAACTCACTTAGGGGAAGTGTTAATTGGCTGGAATGCCCATCAACGAAGAATATTATGGGCAAAGTAATGTTATTTTCTTTTAACCACGGTAAAAAAACGTTACCTACATATTCGTAAAATGTTTGGCCAGTCATCCAGCCAGTTTCACTTTTACCAATTGCCCATCCTAATGGCATTTTATTAGCTACATGTGGAGGGATTCTTTTATACTGGAATATTACCATAGAAGGTGCTACCATGCCAGCAGCATTAGCATTCAGTAGGGCTGTCATGCATTCTTTATCATTATTAGCTGTAAAACTATACACTGTGGATGACCCCTTCTTGACTAAGGCCTTGCTTTGTTTCGGCGATAGAAAAAATGCATACTCATCGGCATTAAAAACCCTAGTTGAATCTTCTAGGATGGGCATATAATTGTTTTCCTCAAAGTAAGTTCCTATTTCTTTAAACCAATGACGAATTTTGTCTTCATTGACAGCTGTCCGTCCAGAAGACAAATTTTGAGATACTCTATTGCTCACTTCAGGATGTCGCTTTATAAATGACGCATACCACTTTTTTCCTGGTCTTGACAAAATTATTTTCCATCATATTTTCTTTAAAAATCATTTCAACAGATTCAATCAATTGTAATTTAGTTGCGGGAAATCCCCGATCTGCAATATGGAAAAGCCATTTAACCAGCGATTCTTCTTCAAAATCCGTTAGATTCGTAGGGGGGCCCTTTCTACATTCTCTTCGATACTTTCCAGTTTTTTTGTACAAAAGTGTTGTTCGATGAACACCATAACGCTTACTTGCTGTAGCAATTGGCATACCGTTACCAATATCTTGCAAAGCACTGCGAAGATTTTCTTGGGAATATTTCATGCTTTTATTTTTACACATTATGATTCAGAAAAAAAAATAAATATTACTTCTATTAGAAACCATGAACCAGTAAGTAGGTACTAAGCCCATATCTGATAGTGCATGACCCAATACCTGACAGGGGTGTCAGCTATTGGAAGGGATACCAATGTTAAAAAAATTTAACTACTCAGGGGGTCAATTCTCGACTTGTAGGAACCTTTTCCTATAGGAATTTGTGACACTTTCCTACATGTAGACAAATGTCATAAATTTCCGATGTGTAGAAAAATGTCAAAAATTCCTATAGGAAAAAATTCCTACGAGTCGAGAATCGACCCCCTGGTGTTTCTAAATAAAAAATAATTTAAAGGGAAGTAAAAAGCTCAAAGTTTGTCGACCACATTAATTTATTAGGTTGCAAGCGCTTTCGACCTAAAAGGTCTCAGGCAAAACATTTTTTGTAAGTGAGTAGGTACAATCTGCAATCATAATTTAAGGTATAACAAAACGTTTTTTATAGAAATGCTAGGTGTCTTACCACTATGTCTCCACAGAAAAATAAGTATGTTGAATTAAAATGTAAAATTTAAGTAAATTGTAAAATGTAAAATTGTAAAAAATGGCACACACTGCCTCCCTCATTCGAGATTGGATCCAGTTCTAGTTTTGAATTTCATCTGCCTCCATCTGATGAAGGTGGTTTCGAATAAGATAAATTTTGAAGTTCCACATGTGTGCTTAAGGCACCATGTGGAAAGTGTTACTTTTTGGAAAGGTGAAATACAGCTACTCCCCCTGTTAAAACTGAATCATATTTTTATTTTGTAACATTCAGTATATGTTTTTGTTAACTTGATTCCTTTGATTATATTTGTCAATATGATATATGTTTTAGAAGTATCTTTTCAATAAAAAGTCAAATCGATTTTTTAATATCTGGTTTTTTATAAGTTTTACTGTTTCTGGTTCTATTCCATATTTGGATCATTTTTGAAAATATATTTGAACGGTTAGTTCATTTTGTATTTTACATTTTTGGTGACCCCGACGTGATCCCATCGAGATGGATAAGACCAAGAAGTATTTTGGAGTTGGGTCACGTGATCCCATCGAGATGGATAAGACCAAGAACTATTTTGGAGTTGTATGTGTTTCTTTCCAAAATATTTGCGATGAAACGGAGACGATTCTTAAGAGCAAGGAACCTGACCAGAAGGTGTTAAAATGCAATGTTGAAATATTAGAAAAAAAGGTGTCTTCCTTGGTTGATCTCCATGATCAGTTAATCGGTTATATGTTGGATGAAGCTTGTGATGAGAGAGTTATTCTACAAGAAGTAGAGATCATGGATGATGTTAATCGCAAGTATAAGTCCATTAAAATTTCTGTAGATCAGCTATTTAATTCAGATGCGATAGAGTCAGTTAAGAGTAACAAAACAAGTTTAAAGTTGCCAAAGATAGAATTTGTTAAATTTTGCGGCGATATTAAGAATTGGTTAACATTTTGGTCACAATTTAAACGTATTGATGAGGACGAGGACATGGCTCTAGAGGATAAGTTCCAATATCTTATTCAAGCTACAACACCAAAGTCTAGAGCCCGACAATTAGTAGAAAGTTATCCACCTACTCATGATAACTACCCAAAGGCCATCGAAAGTCTTAAGTCTAGGTTTGGTCGTGATGATTTACTTGTTGAATTTTATGTTAGGGAGTTATTAAAATTAGTTCTCAATAATTTAAATATCAAAAGTAGCTTAACAAAATTGTTTGATAGTATAGAATCTCAATTACGGTCTTTAGAAACTCTAGGTGTAACATCCGATAAATACGCAGCTATGCTCTATCCTATGGTAGAATCGTGTTTACCAGAAGAAGTCTTGAGGGCATGGCAACGCAGTAATAATTATGATATAGAATCTAGTTCGAGAAGTCACGTTTAGATGTTTTAATGATTTTTCTAAGAAAGGGGGTAGAAAATGAAGAGCGTATTTCCTTGGCAGTTTCTGGTTTTGTTTATATTAAAAAGAAACCTTCATTTTCTAATCAGGTAAACAGATTCAATATTCCTACTGCATCAGGTCTTCTTAATCAAAAAAAGGATTTATATTGTATTTTTTGTAATAAAAATCATATTGCTGAAGATTGTAATGAGCTGAAAACCTGGTCATATAATCAAAAAATAAAATTTTTAACTGATAAAGGTCGTTGCCATAAGTGTTTGAAATTTGGACATATTGCCAAAAAGTGTTATGTTAAAGTTTTTTGTTCGACTTGTAAAGAAAGACATGCTACGATTGTATGCAACAAGAATTTGGTGAATACAAACGTAGGGTCAAATTCAGTTGATCAAGTTGACAGCCTTACAGTTGATACCCTCTCAAATAATACTTTTGATGGAACTTTTTTGCAAACTCTAGTTGTTAAGGCCACTAACGGAGCAATATGTAGATATGTTTGGGCAATTGTTGACACTGGCTCTCAACGCTCATACATCAGTAAATCGTTAGTATCTAAAATGGGTTATGAGTCAGTTGGGGTAGAGTCTGTAATACATGCACTCTTTGGAGGCTATGAGTCCCACCTTGTTACTCATAATATTTATAAATTGAATCTATACTCTGTTTTTAAACTAAGAGGAGCGAATTGAAAAGACGCATTTACACAGGGAAAAGTAACTAGATTTGTTACTAAGAGCGAGTTTCGAAATATAGTGTTCAAAATTTTTGAAATAATTATTTTTATCGGCCTTAGTCGGTGAACGGCCAATGAGCGGTTAAGAAACGAATAAATGTCATAGAAGTAATATTTTAATTGGTCCCAGACAACGTTCGCAAATTTCACATTATTGTGATCTGAAATGTGTGTCTAAAACGAAATGTCACTGTCAAATTAAAGTCAATATGGTTGTTGATTGATGTCAGAAATACTTTTTTCTTGCTTTTATAATCGACTTTTTGAAAATAACTATGATATTTTTAAAATGGATATTAAATACTTAAGAAAATTGTTAATGGAATATCCAGATGTAGCCAGGTTAGTATAAAATATAAAGATCTGTTCACATTTTTAAGGATATATTTGTTATAGGTATAAAAAGTAAAAGTTAATCAGTGAATGACAAGTGGATCACAAAGTAACTGGTACCTCTTCTATGAGTAATGTGGATGTTATGGCTTATTTAGTGTTAACCCATGGTTAATGCGCTAGAGGGCAAATAAGGGCATTCAAAAGTTTACAGGCCTATGACTCAGAATTTGTTTTGAAAACTGGAACCAACATTTTCATAACACTACATGTCAACATATATTTTTTAAAGTGAACTATTCATACATACCTATGTATTAATTTTAAGTATGTTTAAAATATTTTTTTATGAAAATAATGTTAACTCATTGTGCCCAATTAAGATTATCCCTAAATAAGTAGTAGATGGTGTTTTAAATATTATAACAATTTTGTAAATAGTTTTATTTTATTCTAATAAATAAAATTTGCTTGAATATTTAGTTACATTTTAATCGTTTTGGTTAGAAATTCATCAATTTTTAGTTTTAAAAAATCAATAATAAAATTATTTTTTCTAAAATACTTCGGAATTCATCTCTTCATGGTAATCTTCCATCTTTTTACCTTTAAAAACCAATAATGCATTTTCTACAAAACCTTCAGAATCAGCATGTAAAATAATAAGGTGTCTTCCCTTTCTTGTAAGGCTTTTCAGGAATTGCTACCTTTAATAGTACTCAGTGTAGAAGGATCCATAATTGTAGATTTTCAATACAATTGCTTACTGAAGAACTATTATTTTCGAAATAAAGTAAAAAACTAAGTAATGGATGAGATATCAAATTATAAAATGTCAGAACTGTCAACAATATCAATTATTAGCTGATGTTCATGCTAAAAAGTAATGTGTGAAACTGACTGTAATCTGACCAATCAGAAGGCTACAGAATAGCCAACTTAAATTCAAATCGCTCCTCTTAGTTTTAAAACCAGAGTATAGTGAATGCTGATGGAAATTATTCTTGTAATTTTGATGTTTTAGATCAGCCTCTTATATGTCGAAATGTTGTATGCGTCAGAGATGGTCCGTGGTTAAAGGAGGATGTAGCTGGTAGGCTGTTTACTGGTAGGAGGCTTGTATTGAGTAGCGGTTTAGTTGCTATGGAAACTCGTCTTGGTTGGGTTTTGATGGGTAAAGTTCCTCGAACCCCGGGAAATATTCACTCCAATTCCATGGTAGTTATTTCACTCTTGTCTATGGATGCAAGTATTCAGAATTTGTGGAACTTAGACGTTTTAGGTATAGCCTCTCCAGAGGAGAGTATGTCCACGAAAGATAAGGAGCAAGTGATGTGGGAACAATTTGTAAATAATATTAAGATCGACGGTGAAGGTAGGTACGAAGTTGGTTTGTGTTGGGTAAATGATCATCCACCTCTGCCTTCCAATTATAGTATGGCTAAAAGGCGTTTAGACAATTTAATGTTAAAATTAAAGAAAGATGGTTACTACGATCTTTATGATGAAGTTTTTAGGGAATGGCTGGCTGAAGGAGTGATCGAGGAGGTTCCAGAAGACAAGATAGGTAGTGTTGAAGTGGGACATTATTTGCCACATAGGCATGTTATTAAGTTGAGCAGTCAAACTTCAAAATTGCGGCCTGTTTTTGATGCTTTAGCCAGAATGAAGAGTGCTCCATCCCTTAATATGTGTCTAGAGAAATGTTTAAATCTTTTAGAGTTGATTCCTTCTATCCTACTACGTTTTTGCCTTGAGAGATTAGGTGTTATTTCTGATATCAGGAGAGCATTTTTACAAATTAGCCTCATGGTAGAAGATAGAGAGTATTTAAAATTTTTGTGGTATGATATTAATGGGCAACTGAAGACGTATAGACATAGAAGGGTTGTTTTTGGTGTTACATGCAGTCCGTTCCTCTTACATGCTGTCATACAATTCCATTTGAAGAATATCTTAGTTGTAACTAGGAAAGGTGTTGACGTTTTTTCAGAAGATGTTATTTTAAAATTATTAGAGAGTTTTTATGTTGACAATGCTGTTACAAGTGTAAAAGATGAGGAACAATTGAAATGTTTTATGTCTCAGGCTACCCAGGTAATGGACCTTGCAAAATTTGAACTTCGTTGTTGGGAGCATACTGTCCTTGGTGATCAGGTTTTAGGAAATGTAGTTTCACCTGTTTTAGGTTTAAATTGGAATCATCATAGGGATACATTAATAATAATAATAATAATAATAATAATAATGTTTATTCAATTTAAAGAAAAAATACATTTTAGTAGATACAGAAGTTTAAAAAAATAATAAATAAACATTCATACATCCGCTGAGACACGATTGTGTCTGTTAAATATGGAATGGTTTCAGGATATTAAGTTGGATGTGGTTACGAAAAGATTAATTTTATCAATAGCTCACCGTTTATTTGACCTATTGGTTTTTCGTGCCCTGTTCAACTTGTTCCTCGAATTCTTTTACAGAAAACTTGGGTTCAGAAAATAGGCTGGGATGTTGAGGTACCTGATGACATTAAGAAGGAATTCTTAGACTGGGTTGGAGATTTAAGTATTTTGGCTTTTTTAGAAATTCCCAGATGGGTTTTAAAAAATCCGGTTTCTGGCTTAATTCATCATAGTTTTCATTTATTTTGTGATGCGAGTCAGCAGGCTTATGGATCAGTAGTGTTTTTAAGGACAGAGTCAGCTAGTGGAGTCGTTGTAGAGTTGGTTGCGGCAAAGAATCGTGTTTGTCCTATCAAAAAATTGAGTATTTGTAGGCTGGAGTTGTTAGCGGTTACTCTTGGTTCGAGGTTGCTGAGTTTTGTTTTAAAAAAATTTGCCTTTTGGAAAAGTTGATGTTTATTGTTGGACCGATTCAACTACTGTTCTATCCTGGATTGGTAGAGAAGATATGTGGAAACCATTTGTTTGGAATAGGGTAAAAGAAATACGTACTCTCACCAGAAAGGAAGATTGGTATTATGTTGCAGGGAGTTTGAATCCTGCCGATCTTGTTTCGAGAGGTTGTTCTCCTAAAAAGCTTTTACAATCTTCTTGGTGGGAAGGACCGAGTTGGTTATTGAATGTTTCCAAGTTGAGGAAGAATTAGTATCTAAGGAAAAAAGGAACACCCTTTCTTCATTATTAAATGCTGAAGTTGATTATTCAGTATTTTTCAGATATTTTTCTAAGTATTCACAGATCGTGAATCTTTTAGGCTGGATAAGGAGGTTTATGTATAATTGTTTAAACAAGAATAAGAGAAGGCAGGAAGGGTATTTATTAAAGCAAGAGAGGGACGAAGCTGAAAAATTTATCATAAAATGTATTCAGAAAGAAAGTTTTAAAGGTGTGGACGATAGGGATATTGTATGTTTGCATCCTTTTTTAGATTCCGATAGTATTATAAGAATTAAAACTAGGATTCTTCAAAGGGACGATTCAGTACATTTTTTGACTCCTATTTTGTTACCCGGTCAGCACCCAGTAGTTCAAAGAATGGTATATCAAATTCATTGTAATAATGGTCATGCTGGTGTGCAAACATTACTAAGTATTTTAAGGGAAAATTTTTGGATTGTTAAGGGTAGGAAAAATATTAGGAGAATTTTATTGAAGTGTACCGTTTGTCGTAGATTTGATTCTAAAAAATTCGATACCCCTTCTGTTGTTTTACCTAGAGATAGAGTGAAAAATGCAAGGGCATTTGAAATTGTTGGAGTTGACCTGACTGGACCTTTATTTTTGAAGAATGGTGATAAGGTTTGGGTGTGTCTTTTTACATGAAGTGTTTATAGAGCTGTTCATTTAGAGGTTGTTTTAAGTTGTTCAACAGAAAGTTTTTTGAATTGTTTGAGGAGGTTTATAGCAAGGCGAGGCCGTCCTTCCATAATATACTCCGACAACGGTACTAATTTTGTAGGATGTGAAAATATTTTAAGTTCTTTAGATTGGGATAATATTCATCAGTATTCTTCTGTTGAAAAAATAGAGTGGAGATTTAACCCGCCAGCTGCTGCATGGTGGGGTGGGTTTTGGGAAAGACTGATGAGGATTTTAAAACAAATTTTAAGGAAAGTTTTAGGTAAATCTAGTTTAAATTATGAAGAGATATCAACTGTTATTTGCGATTGTGAAGCTATTATGAATTCAAGACCGTTAACTTATACTTACAGCAGCAATAAAGATTTGTTACCATTAACACCTGCAATGTTCATTCAAGATATTGCAGAGAATCAAGTTCCTGATTTAGATAAAGCTGAATCAGTTTCTCTGCAAAAACATTTAAAACGTAAGCAACATTTAGTTGAGTGTATTAGGAAAAGATTTAGGAATGAATACTTAGGGCAATTAGTATTTTCTAATAAAAAGTTAGGGACAAGATCAATAACCAAAGGTGTAGTTATTTTAATTGAAAGTGAAAAATCTAAAAAAATAGATTGGCCTTTGGGTATTATTCAAGAGGTTGTTATTGGAAAGGATGGAAAAGTACGTATGGTAACAGTGAAGACATCGAAAGGAATTCTTAGTAGACCTGTTCAGAGACTCTATCCATTAGAAGTTTTTGCCGATGACGAATCTGAATACTTGAAAGAAGTATATGACATTTTGGATAATAACACCGATTTACCGAAACAAGGAAATGAAGAATTGTCGGATGATGAGTTGTCAGCGGCACCCACTCCGAGAAAACCCGTGAAGACTACTAGGTGTGGGCGCGAAATTAAAAAGGTCGACAGATATGGCTATTGAGTCTTCTTTACCAAGATCAAGACTCATGGTGGGAGAATGTTAAAACTGAATCATATTTTTATTTTGTAACATTCAGTATATGTTTTTGTTAACTTGATTCCTTTGATTATATTTGTCAATATGATATATGTTTTAGAAGTATCTTTTCAATAAAAAGTCAAATCGATTTTTTAATATCTGGTTTTTTATAAGTTTTACTGTTTCTGGTTCTATTCCATATTTGGATCATTTTTGAAAATATATTTGAACGGTTAGTTCATTTTGTATTTTACACCCCCTATCCCCAGTACAAAAGGGGTAGACGAAGTCCCGCTCGTGTACACCTTTAAGCCTAAGCTTAAGGGGTATCATTAAATATTAACTTTTTTGGAAAAATTCACTTATGACACTTTCGTCATCCAACGGTGAAGTTAAATGAAAAAATGGTGGAGATTTACGACATTTGACAACTGACATATGATGGAAGACACGTAGTTACAATGATGGTTGAGCTAATAATAATTAAATTTGACATCAGTTAAATTGAATATGTTAAATTAGTTTTGTGACTAATTCTATAATATAAATTTAAATAATTTGACTTTGGTGTCTTGATAGGATGTCCAAGACTTTGGAGAGGCCACAAATAAGCTCTGCTGGTGTTATGAAGTTAGAGCGACATTTGATTTTTTAAAAAAGAAGAATTTGACATTAGATTGAGGTTAAGGAAATTTATAATAAATATGAATTTTTTAAAAAAGGGGGCTATTATACAGGGTAGCTGTTAAAGATGGAACCAAACCTATAGTGCTTAAACGGTTTAACATACAAAACCTAAAATTTCAGAATTTCAACTAAATACATTTGCTCATATTTTAGCATAAAAATTATTTTTTTTATAATTACAAAATTTTAAGCATGGCCGCCATCTTGATTTTTTAAAATAATATCCTTTCTGTTCACGTGTTTAAACCCCATGTGTGATACATTTTTGTAATCAGGGTGTTAAACCCTTTCAATTGGTATATCACATGACCTATGTTGCAATTTAAAAAAATCAAGATAGCGGCCATGCTTAAAATTTTGTAATTATAAGAAAAATAATTTTTGGGTTAAAATATGCGCAAATATATTTAGTTGAAATTCTAAAATTTTGGATTTTGTATGTTGAACCGTTTAAGCACTATAGGTTTGGTTCCATCTTTAACAGCTACCCTGTATATATTATTAAAAGTAAAAAGTTGAAGGATTTACAAAGGATTTAGGAAACTTGTAAGGATGATAGGATTCATTGTAGTTGTTGAATTGAAAATACTAGAAGGTTAATCTGGAAAAGGTAGGCTTATATGTAGGTTGTAATTGATCATTTAAACAAACCACATCTGGGTTATTAATATGTTGATGAATGTAGTACATTTCAAGTAAGTCCAGCTTAATGCCTTTGGGGCATTGGATAAGAAGAGAGGCGTTATCTGGAAAAGTGAAGTTATGTTTAGTATAGAGAACATGATCAGCAAATGTAGAATTGGTAACTGAAATATTCGAGGATTTATATGTTGATAGTTTTGTAATGTTCTAAAATTCGGGTTTCTGTCTTTCTTCCTGACTGGCTGACATTGCAATCATTACAATTTAGTAGATATACCCCTGGTTTATGGAAAGTGGGTACAAGATCTTTATTCCGTACTAGAAGTAAGTAAAGTGAGTTGGTACTTTTAAAGGCTGTTTATGTTGAATTTTCTGAATATTTTAGCTAGTTCATATGACACACGGCCCAAGAAAGGAATATAACCAGAATAAACCTTAGAAACAATGGAATTAGAAGAATTAAGTGAGATGGTGGGATAGGACAATCTAAATTTATTGAAAAATCTGAAATACATTTTGTTGAGAAGCTCTAAGGGAAAACCATTGTTGATAGCAAGTTGTTTAATTAAATCTATCTCTTTATTAAAGTTTGATTCTGACAGAGGGATGGTGAAAGCTCTATGTAGAAAACTATTAAAGGAAGCTTTTTTGTGTGACAAAGGGTGGCATGAGTCGAATGGTATAAGGGTATCTGTAGTGGTAGCTTTTCTATATATAACAAACTGTAATCTATTGTTTATTGTGTCTTTGGTAATAAATAAATCTAGAAACGGTATAGTGTTATTTTCAAATTCTACAGTGAAATTTATACGGGGATGTAAGGTATTTATGTAAGTAAAGAAGGAATCAAACTGTGCTAAGGAACCCTTAAAAAGCATAAGTATGTCGTCTACATATCGTTGGTAAAAGATTATTTTGTCAGAAAATGGATTGTTTAGAATAAGTTTTTCTTCAATATATATAATAAATTTATGTGGTCGACAGACTTTGAGCTTTTTACTTCCCTTTAATCTACTTCGGACCACTTTGAGATATGGATAATATTTGGAATTTAAAAAATAATTAATTTAGGTGTGACATTTTGACTTTCTATCTACATTTTACTATTACCAATTTCTGACATCACTGTCAGCTATAGGGTAATGCCCCTCTTCTAACCTACAAATTAGTCACTACCTATTTCTCTGTAATAATAGTTTATTCTAAGACACTATTTAAGGTATAAAAAATTAACTTACCTTGAATTGAAACAAAATTTCACTAAAAGTACGCTTAAAATTAATCTGTCCTTCTTAACAAATCTACTAAGGAAATCCGTTAAAACGCGGGTAACAATAAAGTGACATAATAAAATCTACTCACAGTAAATGACAGTTTGGTGTAAGAAATCAAGGATCAACATAATAGTAGTTCAAATGACTAATAACCGCACTCAGTGTTGTCAGAACTTAGAAGTTTTTCTTATTTTTTCATATTTTCTATAAAATTGTCAGCTATTGGGGTATGTCAGAAATGGGTTCCATTACCTTAATATTTTTTTACCTGAATGGTGCAAAATGTGTTTCCGTGCAATCTGGTTACAATTTTAAATTTTTTTCGTTGCTTTGTGTTATTTTGCGTTGATATATTGATTTTAATTGTTTATAAAATGTATGTATGTTAATGATTGAAGTAAATTATAAGAATTCATATTTTTGTTTTAGGCCAAGTTGGACCGAACAATTCTTCACAACTTTATCCAGCTGAGAAGCGATTTTAAAGTTCAAAAACAGACAATTCTCAAAGTCTAGCTTTAATGTATTTTTTTTTTTTTTTGTTTAAAACATTTTATATTTATGTACAAAATAATAAAAATTAAGAAACTAAACCATTTTTATCATTGTAATAAGTTTAGCAAAGGACGAACTACTACTTGCATCGCTAATTCGGTAATAATTATAGAAAACAGTTCAAAAATTATTTACCTAATTTTCGATGAGACAAAAGGTACTAAAAGATACCAAGATATATGAAGTAAGAAAACACTAAATCAATTTTATCTATGTAACAGCAGTACCACCATTAGCAATACAGCGTAACTACCACATTATATCGAAAAATAAGGAGTTGCTAAGTATATAGTAAATTCTCCTAATAAACATTGTGAAATTATTGAATACGAGAAGAGACGCCCAATGCTCTCTACATACAGCAAGAGGGCCAGGGTAAAGACTCAATTATTAACACTTATCGTTCTCCCTGAAAACAAGTTAAAATATCTAGGGGTTTATATGGATACATATCTTAAATAGAGAAAAAAACAACCGTTGTATCAGAAATAGTATGGAAAGTAAATTCCATACATGAAAAGTGAAACTAAGGTTCTTTCGTTCGCTGTTGGTGCAGTGTCCAACAGTGTAAATTGCACCAGTTTTACCACCTTATTTACCTAGTTTACTTCTCTCCTTATTCCTTATACACTTGTTGAGTGTAATTCACTTCTGCCAAATAGCTGGTGAAGGAAGTATCCACCAGTGGACATTACAACGCCGATCGAAAGGTTAGTAGATTTTACAACGGGCCAATCGAAAGGTATGGTGTCCGTTGGTGTAGTTCTTTCCTATCCAAAGGAACGAACGAAGGAACCTGTGTCGAAGCTCATGCGCATAACCACAGGATAAAGAACAAATCAGAAAAGAAACATAGGGCTAAAACAGGAACCTAGCAACCGAAGCCACACATTCTTCATGGTGGAGCATTGTCAAAATTGAACCGTAGATTTGTTACTTGTTCGAAGTGCAACAGTGCACACTTTTATAGCAGATGAACGAAGCTGTCACTGTTGTCGCTGTTAGAAAATCAATATTTTTTTTCCTGTCGTGTCTTTATTTGTCGTTTTGGATTTTTGGTTGTTTTTAGCGAATATTCTGATAAATTTTACGTTTTTTTAGTGGTTTATTTTTAGTTTTTGTTGATGTTTTTAATTATGGAGTTGTTAATTTAAGACTTTATTGTACGTAATAAGATTAGGTTTATAAACAATGCCGCGTCAAAGAGGAGGAGGATATACTTGTATTTATCGTGGATGTACCTCGAGAACAGGTGGCAAAGAAGGATTGTTCACTCTTGTGAAAGATCCAGTGAGGTAGGTATGAAACCTTGAGGGTGAAATAGGAATTGACCTTGCCATAACATGGTAGTACAATGATTGTATGTATTTTACAGACTTTGAATTGTGGCTTAAGGCAGCAAATAGAGAGAACTTATTGGGAAATGGTATTGAAGACTTAAGTAAAAATTACAAAATTTGTGAACTACACTTCCAGGATAAATTCGTTTATCAGTCAGGAACAAGAAAGCGATTATTTGCAAACATTTCCAACAGTATTTCCCCATTTAGAACCTACTAAAAGAGTCACAGTTTTGCAAGGTAAATAAATACAATTTATAGTTAAATGTTACAAAAAGTTTGCTACTCGTCTTGTCATTTTTTTACATTACATTTAGTAGTTTAAAAAATAAAATGATAAGTACTCAACCCATACATTCCATTTTGTAGAATTACCTCGGAGGCAAACTGCACTATGTCGACATAAAACAACTTATGCAAATTAAAATAAAGTAGTTTTAGTAGTTAGGTTAGTAAAAAATATAAATATTGTGACAATAAATGGATGTCTAAATGCATATCTAGTTGAAATTTAATAATTTAACAACATTCAAACTTCTGTAATAAAAAGTTGACTAGAATGACAGTGCAGTTTACCTCCTAGGCACAGAAATATATTCACATTTTATAAAATTATTTTAAATTTCATCTGGCTAAAAAGTGTGACTCAAACATTTAATGATGCACCTTCTTGACACTAGTTCATCTGATAAAAATTTGGTTTCTCTTTCTTTTTTTAGAGGAATTTGTTGTTCATGGCGAAGAAGGCAAAGATAATTTGTGTCTACCCTCAACTTCAGCAGAAGTAGAATTTATTGAACAAGTGCATAGTCAACCATCTGTTTCTCTACCTTGTGTAACAGCACAAATTCAAACGAGTAATTTGTTATCATCAAACACTCCAAGAAAGCTGAGACTGCGACTGAAGATAGCAACGTTGAGAAAACGTTTGTTTGGTGCAAAAAGAAGAAAAATAATTACTCATTATTTAATATTTTTTTATAAGTACCGTTTATATAATTATTGTATATTTTTGTTGTATATTAGGATATACCTATTTTAATAAAGCTACTTATCTATGTATTATAAATTAGGCTTGCTCTATAAATCTGTGTAAACAATTTTAATTATTTGAATTTTTAAACAATTCTATTTTAATAAAATACGTGCAAGTTATATAAAGAAATTTTGCCATATCACATAAATAATAGTGACGTTGTACAGATATCATATTTCATGTAGATAATTCTTGTTAACATTAGATTCATTCTTGCTTTAACCTCTGTCGAGTAAACCACTATTCCGTTGTACAATAAAAATAAAGTTTTGTTTTTAAAAATAAGTTTTAATACTAAAATAACTTAACTGGCGCAGTCAGTAGGATAGTTCGCAGTTCGATTTTGTGAAGCCACGGCATCGAGACCGATTCCAATTGAACGTGAGTTTTAACTCTTTGGCAACCAAACCTACCCGGAAACCGCTGGCCCCCTTCAGAAGTTGGTAGCAGAATCACCGCAGGGACAACTACTGGTAAGTACCGAGTTTTCCTATTGCATTATCCTTAGTTTAGTTAAAATAGGTAAATTTTCCTGGTTAGAAGATTTATTCTACTATAGGTTAAGTGAATGAATTTTGAAATAGAAGAATTGATTGCTAATTTTAATAATCTAGTACGAATTAACGAAACTTGCGAAGAAAACAATTTAATAAATAACGAAATGGCTCAAAATCAAAATAATGAAATTAATATGCAAATGCTTAAGTTAACCGTAGATCTAATTCAGACTTACGATGGTAATCCATCTGCACTAATGCAGTTTATTGGAGATTGTCAATTTTTAGTAGATTCATATGATAATATTCGCGATGTAGTTTTACATAATTATATTTTTAGGGTGATTCGTTCAAAGTTAGTAGGTAGTGCACGTCAATTAGTTAGTAGGAGAACAGAATTAAATAATTGGAATTTATTAAAGAACGCTCTAGAACAAAGTTTTGGAGACAAGAGATCTTTAGAATGCCTAGAGCAGGATCTGTTAATGGCTAAACCATTAAAACATGAACCTATTCTAGAATTCGCAAAAAGACTACAGGTTTTAAGAAGCCAATTGATCGAAAGAGTAAATAGTTTTTCGGAACAAGAAATGAATGCTAATACTAAAGAAATTTATCGTAGACAATATGACCAAATGTCACTTAGAACTTTAATTAGAAATTTGACAGGACGTTTACAACATACTATTAGAATTAAAAACCCCGATACTATAGAAACCGCTATTGCTCATATTGTTGAGGAAGAAAATTTTTATTATGCTCAAAATAATATTAAAACTCAAAACAATTCTACACAAAACCTAACATACCAAAAACAATTTAATAATCATAATGCAAAAAATCAACATAACGTCAAAACTTATGCAACGCCTAATAATAATTATCAAAACATGGGTTATACAGCTAACCCACAATACTCAACCTTTAATTTACCAGTACCTGAACGAAATTTTCATACAAACCCCCAACATCAAATTCCCCCATCTTTTAATGCAAATCAAAACCAAAATTTTAATCAATTTCCGAGACAACCTATCCAAGTTCAACCACGACAAATTAATAGACAATTCCCAACGAACAGACAAGTATTTGGACCACCTAAAAACGCATTTGCACCCACAGGAAGAATTCCTCAAAATGACCCTGAACCTATGTCAACAACATACTTTTAGAAACAATCAATCACGTAACAATTATTTTAAACCAAACGGTCCCCGAAATTTTAATTCTCAAGAATTACACCAAATTGAAACTAAAGTTAATACAGAAAATAATGTTCAAACTCCAAATAAATCAAATCTATATACTGACAATAATAACCAAGAAAGTTACGACTTGAATGACGTTGCTTCTAATGACGAAAATTTTTGGATACTAGGCCAGAATCAGCTAAACACGTAATAAATGAAATATTTTTAGACATAAATACTTCTGAATTACCTTTTATTAAAATTGAAAATCCTCCGTTAAAACTTTTGGTGGACTCCGGTAGCATGCAATCAATATTAAATCCAGGTATCGCCGAAACGTACTTTCCTGATACTATTTATCATGAAACGACATTTATAAAAATAGTCGTAGGTCAAAAGGAAGCAAAATTTAAAGCCGACATACCGGCATTTACAGAATTAAAATCATCTTCTACAATACCATTCATATTATTCCAATTTCATAATCACTTCGACGGACTTATTGGTCTAAATGTAATAAAAAATCTTAAATTATGCCTAGACTTTGAAAATAATATCTTAAAAAATAAAAATACGCAAATTCCCATATTTTATAATTTAAATAGAAAACGTTTTAATATATCAGTTGATTCCCATGAAATTGCCGCAATCAAAGTTCCTGTAAATTATTATTCCGGAGAAGTTATCGTGCCGGCAATGCAACTTGATACTCTTTATCTTCCAGAAACATTAACAGTTGTAGAACACGGTTTTGCAAAAACCGAGATTATTAATAACACTGATAAACGCGTAGAAGTAGAGTTGAAAGAACCTTTGCAAGTGATACCTTTAAACAGCTTTCATAAACAAAATTTTGAATTTTATCGTGTAGAAGATTTTTTAAATAGTACGGAAGCAAAATGCTTAAACGAGAAAATAGAAATAAATATGCTAGACAACGACTCAATTTTAGGTAACCCCGGAGACATTAACGAAGATATACAAACGTTTGAAAATAAAAATAACGACGGACAAAACTCAGACTTAGCATTTAACGAAATCTATGACGAATTAGATAATATGTTAAAGACTCTTAATAACCCTATAGAAAATAATAACAAGGAAACATATAATAATCAATCACACTTAGAAATACATGACTTAGATAATAATAGTGACAATGAAACGATACACAGTTCACAAGAAAATCCCATATTAGGTATTCCTTTTACCGAAAATATAACAAACTCATATAATCAACAAATTATAATAAAACAAAGTAAATTTAGAACTTTCAATATAACTAAAGAAACTCCATTCGAATCTAAATCCTGCATATCTGTAAATTTTACAGAAGACCTCGAAAACGAAATTATTAATTTGTTTAAAAATCATTTAGATCCCAAGAAACTGTATTGCATACACGTAATCGAATTTTCGTTTGAGCTGATACCTATATTAGTATCTACCTTACAGAAAACCTTTAAAAACCATGCATATAAATTAGTCATTTCAAAAAAATTTGTAAAAGATTTAGAAAATGTAGAAGATAGAGAACAGACTATAAAATTTATAACTATTTTTGATTCATTTTCCAAGTACGGACAAGCATATTTAATAGAAACCCTTAATTCCCTAGCAATCATTGAAGGCTTAAACCTTTTTATAACCCACTTCGGAATACCAGCTGCAATAACATGTGACAGTGGAACAGAATTCCATTGCCAATTATTAAAAGAATTTTGCAAACTTCATAAAATTCAGTTACATTTCACAACTCCTCGAAATTCCAATAGTAATAGTCCAGTTGAACGATTCCATTTATCTCTTTTAGAAAACGCTCGCACAATTAAACTTGAAAATCCTAATATAACGCCAAAACAATTTATACAGTTAGCTGTATTAGGATATAACTCATCAATCCATAGCGTAACAAAATGTAGACCCTACGATATTATTCTAGGCGATACTAAAGCACTCGACCCCTTTGATTTGACAAACGAAAAAATTGTTAATGACTATATAGCAGAAAGACGAAAAAGACTAGTAACTTTATATGACACAATAGCTGAGAGGACATTAAATCAAAAAGAAAAATTATTAATAAACGCAACGAAACCCGTGAAAATCCCGTTAACTACGAAGATAACCAAACAATATTCATAAAAAATCGAGAAGCTAAAAGAAATAAAATCAAACCTCGCCAAAATACTATTAGACAAAGACAAACAAATACATAAATCAATAGTAAAAAAACCGACTAAAAAATTAACTTTTTCAGGACCATGAACAAAAGAACAACGCCCAAAATCATTATAATATTCCTCCTAACCTTCATCCCTGTCCTTGTAATCTGCGACATTGAAATACATGAACTTGATACACCCCTATTACCCCTTGAATTAGGAAAGACGAAAGTAATAGAAACTAAACATACATTCTTACATTTCATAGAGACAAAATCCTTGATTGCACAATTACGAAAAATTAATTATTTCTATTATAGATTAGAAACGTTACTTAATACTACTAGTTTAGGATATAATGAACCTATTATTAGGGATATATTCGTACATGCTAAATACTTACTTAAAATTACTACTACTAAGTTAAATAATTTAACTCCTAAAAATAGAAACAAACGTGGATTATTTGACGGTCTAGGTACAGCAAGCAAATGGCTTTTTGGAACCCTAGATCACAATGACGAAATTAAATACAATTATCAAATAGAAACACTTACAAAAAATCAAAACTCATTAACTCATCAATTGCAACTTCAAACCTCTCTAAATCAAGATCTTATCGATCATTATAATAAAACAGTAACCATTTTACATGAAAATCAGAATTTAATTAGAAACAAACTAAGAGAATTGTCTACAAAACTAAATAACTACACTGAAGATATTTATAACTACATAACTTTCACAAATGCATTAAATCAAATAATTCTAAACTGTCAAAATTTAATAAATTTCCTAGATAATTTAGAAAACGCAATTATGTTTGCTCATTCAGGAACCTTGCATACATCAATCGTTTCAGTTGATGAATTGTTAAAATTAGTAAATCACTTAGCATCTCTCTATGGAGAAAATAAAATTCTTCGATTTGAAAATCCATTTTACTATTATCAATTAACGCATTCAAGTAATAATGAAAAACTCAAATATAATTTTTGCCATACATTTACCTATTTTAATAAATGATAACTACCAAACATTTCACCTAATTGGCCTACCTTACCAAAAGTCCATAATAATTCCTGACAAAACCTACCTAATACTCGGTACAACAAGTCACCAATACGAAGAAACTCCCTGTCCAAAATTAAACGACGTCTATCTATGCCAAAACCATGAAGAAATAACAGATGAAAATTGTATCATTCCTCTTATCAAAGCCGAAGAACCAAGATGCCATACCAGTCCCGCAATCCTAACTCACAATATAATTGAAGAAATTAATGACCAATTTATTCTCGTTTTGCCTACCAATACACCGATCAAAATAGAATCAAATTGCGAAAAAAAGAGAATCCTGATAATAAAACATAACACCTTACTAAAAATACCCAAAGGCTGTGAAATTCGTACAGAAAATTCTACCTTCCGAAGCAGTGAAGAAATAATCAATGCAAATCCACTTATACTGCCCAAATTCGAGTGGAATCTTAGAAAAAACTCCGAAAATACAGAAGAACCCATACAGCTGCATGCAATTGACCTCCAATCTATTAAAGACATGCAACTCCAATCCAGATTAACCTCGCCGAGTATTCAGCAAGTCCATCCAGCCGTTTGGAATTTACTCAATTTGGTAATTTTAATCCTAATTGTACTTCCCGTGGGTATAGCATGGTACTACATAAGAAAAACAAAAAAAAAAAAACCCGAAGAAGAAAACCCAGAAAACAACCCCAAATCCGTGTTGTTTTCTCTTAAGAAGGGAGGAATTATGTAAAGACATTTTGCCATATCACATAAATAATAGTGACGTTGTACAGATATCATATTTCATGTAGATAATTCTTGTTAACATTAGATTCATTCTTGCTTTAACCTCTGTCGAGTAAACCACTATTCCGTTGTACAATAAAAATAAAGTTTTGTTTTTAAAAATAAGTTTTAATACTAAAATAACTTAACTTGCATTAGATTGTAAACTTATCAATTGCATAAATACACGTTTTTTAATTTTTCTTTTTTTTTATTTATAAAATCCCTAAAATACGCTTTAGCTAATAATTTTTCAACAATTATCCCAATTGATTTATACTTATGGATCATAAATGACTATTTTTTCCAAGCCGAAATTCGATTTTCAAATTTTATTTTTCGAATTTTCACACTACTTGGGCACATTAAAATTATTTTAGGAGGTGGTCCAACGTCAAAACTTAATTCTAAACCAGTATGAATCTTTATTGCGTATTACTTATGTCGTTTGACCATTTTTTCCAAGTCAAAATGCACTTTTCAAATTGTATTTTTCGAATTTTCACACTACTTAGAAACACTAAAATTATTATAGGGGATGGTTAAACATCAAAACATAATTCTAAATCGTTATGTATCTGGATTGTAAACTTATGTCGTTTGACCATTTTTTCCAAGTGGAAATTCGATTTTCAAATTTTCACACTACTTAGAAACACTAAAACTATTTTAGGGGGTTCGCAAGAAACATGATATGTGGAAATAATGGTTGTATATTTAGAATTAGAAAGAGTAAGATTGAGTTTAAAAAATTTTTTTAGACTTTTTTTAGAATTTTTTTAGAATTTTTTTTAGAATTTTTTTAGAATTTTTTTGGAATTTTTTTAGAATTTTTTTAGAATTCTTTTAGATTTTTTTAGAACTTTTTTAGAATTTTTTAGAATATTTGTCATTTGTAGAGTCACTATTGTAATAATAAAATAAAACTCAATTTTATATATATTTTAGACCGCACCAACTCCAACCTTAAGCCCCAAATAATTTTTTTCTTTATTTAAATTGTGTGTGATAGATATTAATTTCATTGTTTAAGCGTCGGGGCGACGCTTGAAAGGAGGGGGGCATGTCACGATTCGTATAAATTCATATTTTTCCTAATTTTAATTAATTATTTAAATAACATCCTGTACATAAAACTTTGTTTAATTATGTCAACAATTTGTTTTAAATAGCAATAATGTGCAAGGTTGGTTATTTAATAATTATTAAACAGTTTTAATAACAATAAACTATGAGAAAGTTATAAAGGTAATGTCGAGGGGATGCACGAGGCTTTTTCCACAGGGAACGGATCCTCCCTATAGGAAATCCCCCTTGTAGGAGATTCCCTGTAGCAGCTTCAGGCCATAATCTTCATAGTTTAAATTAAAAGTCATTTTTTAGTATTTCAAATAATTACATTTTTAAATAGTTTGTTAAGGGTTGTGACATGTGCCCCAAAGATTAGCGGAGTTGGTAAGTAAGTATTTTGTTGTCTTTTATATTATATTGAGCCTATAGTTGTGTATGTCGAGTTGAGACATATTTTATATAATCGTTGTAATTATAATATTATATTTTTTTTGAGAAAACATTGTGTTTCCTTCAGCCCTTTTACAGAGACGTGTCAGGTTCTAACATCAAGAGTAGAACCCTTATACAGTTAAGGGCTACGAAGCCAAGTTTAAGGCTAAATAGTGTTAATGTGATTGAGTCCCAAATTCATATATTTTGTTATATAACCCCCGGGACATAGATAGTCCCACAATTATTTAAAACACGTAAATCGTGACATTTGTTTTATAAAAACACGCGTAACGTGACAATAACTTTAAACCATTATGGTGCCTTATTGCGCATTTATGTCATTTAACCATTTTTTCCAAGCTGAAATTCGATTTCCAAATTTCATTTTTCGAATTTTTACACTACTTGAGCACATTAAAATTATTTTAGGGGGTAGTCAAATGTCAAAACATAATTCTTAATCGTTATGGATCTTTATTGTAAACTTATGTCGTTTGAATTTTCCTTCTAAGCCGAAATTCGATTTCCAAATTTTATTTTTCGAATTTTCACACTACTTAGAAACGCTAAAACTATTTTAGGAGGTGTCAAACATCAGAACATAATTCTAAATCGTTTTGGATCTTTATTGTAAACTTTTATTGTTTGACCATTTTTTCCAACTGGAAATTCGATTTCCAAATTTTATTTTTCGAAGTTTCACACTACTTTTTTTTTTTTTTTTAATGGCACTGGATAAAACCAAAAGGCCAGACTATTGTAGTAATCCATAACTCTTTAATTGTTTTATCCACTATTGTTACATGATTACATTATTATTATTATTATTATTATTATTATTATTATTAATTATTATTATTATTATTATTATTATTATTATATTTTGACTTACAGCTATCAAAATACCTGAGTTTGTAATTAATTATAAAAAATATTTATTTTTATTATATGTATTTTTGTATTATTTTTTTTATTTTTTTTGTATTATTTTTTTTTGTTTTGTATTATTTTTGTTTTTTTTTTCTTTTTTTCCTTGGTTTCATTTTTTTGTTTTATCATTTATTTTATTTTTTCGTTTCAGGTTTACAATATTTATAGGGTAGCTCAGCTACTTACAATCTTGTATTAGTTTTTTTAACAAATTCATACAATATTTTATAAACTTTAACATCGTTTAATGAAAGCAGAACATCAATGTTTATTGGTAGAGGTATACCAATATTAACTAATTCTAAGTACATTGTGTCAGTATCTAGCGAATTTAGGACACACTCTAAAATTATATGATTGAGATCAGCAATTTCATCACAAATTAAACATAAATTATTATCTGATAGACCAAATTTTTTCTTGTAGGCAGGATGCATAGCATGATTACTTCTCATACGACAAATAACTCGGATAAAAGACCTATTTATTTCGTTTTTGAACCAGGGACACTTTGGAATATTAGGTTGAATGTTTTTGTATTTCTTCCCTTTTTCTTCTTTAGAATATGCATCTTGCCAAGTTTTAAACAATAATTTAGATTTAGCAATAAAATCTGATTTTGGAGTTTTAATATTTTTATTAGTTCCCGAAACAGTAGCCTTTTTTGCTAGTATATCCACTTTCTCATTGTTACTAATACCTACATGAGATTTTATCCACGCCAACGAAATTTCTTTATTTTGTTTCAAACATTGATAGTTAAGCTTAAGAATTTCTGAGGCTATATAGTTGGTAGGACTGGTAACGTTCCATTTTGCAAAATATTCTACTGCACTCTTACTATCAGTAAATATAACATATTTAGATTTATTTTCTTGAAGACATACGTTAAAAGCTTCTTGTATAGCAACAAGTTCAGCATTGTATATTGACATTGTACTGGGAAGTTTAAATGAAATTTCATAATTTTTGTTAGGATACAAAATTGCACATCCTAATTGGTTCAAATCAAATAGACCACTTTCTCATTGAAGAACGGAACGCAAACTTAGTAAACAATGTTAGATCATACAGAGGGGCAGATGCAAACTCCGATCACTTTCTAGTTATTGCTAACATAATTCTAACAGAACGAAAAAAGGTGAAACAAAAAAACCATAGAAATAAAAACACAAAATATAACATGGAAGAATTACAAGTAAACGAGGTATCAAGGAGATATAAAGCAGACATAGAAAGAAGTCTAGACAATACACCAGTTTTAAACATGGCCAGCATAGTAGAAAAGAAATGGAATAACATAGAGAATGCCATAAAAACATCAACTGAGAAAAATATTAATAAGAAAAAATCGCAGAAAAGAAAAGAATGGTTAGATAACGAATGTGATGAAGAAATTAAAAAAAAACACAATCTGAGAGAAAAATACCTACAAACAGGGAACGATACAGACGGGAAAAAATATATAGAACAAAGAAAGGCTGTTAAAAAAATGTGCAGAAATAAGAAAAGGCGCCACCAAGAAAAAAAAGTCGCAGAAATACAAGAAAATTACAAAAAAAAATGAAATTAAACACTTCTATAAAGATGTAAAAGGTATACAAAAAAAAACACTTGCAAAAAAAATATTTACATCAAGGATAAGGAGGGAAATTTAATAGGAGGAAAAAGCGAGCAAATGCAAAGATGGAAACAGTACTTCCAAAACCTACTGAACGATGAACCTGAAAGGCAGAAAGTAGAAGAAGAAGCAGCAGAAGAGGAAGAAGAAGCAAATGAAATCCCTGTGTACACCGCTGAGGAACCCACAGAAGAGGAGATAATGGAAATTGTTTCTAATATGAAGAACAATAAAAGCCCCGGATCAAACAAAATTACCGCAGAGAACCTAAAATATGGAGGAGAACTTATAACACAAATAATACAACTAATCAAAGAAATATGGAAAGCGGAAGAAATGCCAATAAATTGGAGGAAAGCAGTAATACTGCCAATATATAAGAAAGGGGACCCAGCAGACTGTGGAAACTATCGAGGTATAGCTTTGCTGGACGTTACATACAAGGTACTAGCCACGTTAATAAAAAGAAGAATAGAAGTAGAAGGAGAAAAAATTATCGGAGAATACCAATGTGGCTTTAGAAAAGGCAGGTCAACGACTGACCAAATCTTTATTTTAAAACAGGTACGCACATGTTGCTACGAATACGAAATACCGACACATATCATGTTTATTGATTTTAAAAGCGCATATGATACAGTAAATCGACGAAAATTGGTAAATGCATTGAAAGAACTAAAAATACCTCCTAAACTTGTAAAACTGACGAACATGACCCTGGAAAATACAAGGTGTGCAATAAGAGTAGGAGGTGAGGAAACTGAAGAATTTGAAGTCCAAAACGGGCTTAGGCAGGGAGACCCATTATCCACCCTTCTTTTTAACTTAACCCTTGAAATAGTCATCAGAAACAGTGAAATAAACAGATATGGAACCCTGATCAACAGATCCCACCAAGCATTAGCATACGCCGATGATGTTGTACTGTTAGCGAGAAGCCAAAAAGAACTTAAAAACATAACAGAACAGTTTTTAGACGCGGCAGGAACAATGGGGCTAAAAATAAATGAAAAAAAGAGTCAGTACATGCAACTGAAAAACAAACATTTAAGAAAAAATCCTGGAAAACTAGAATTACAAACTAAAACCATAGGAAAAATAACAATAGACGAGACAGACAGTTACATGTACCTCGGTGTTCTCATTACAAATAGATGCGAAGAACAAGCTGAAATAGATCTCCGTCTAGCAAAGAGCAATAGATGCGCAGGAGCATTACATAATTTACTTAAATCTAAACAAATGTCATGGGAATTAAAGAAATGTGTGTACAAAACAATAATCAGACCTACTGCTATACGGTAGTGAGACATGGACACTAAATAAGAAAGAACAAACCAAAATTGAAATATGGGAACGGAAGATAATAAGAAGAATATATGGAGGCAAAAAGACAGAAGAAGGATGGGAAAGACGAACAAACAAATAAATTTACGAAATATTTAACGAACCCAACATATCCGAAATAATTCAGTCAAAAAGGTTACAATGGTTGGGGCACTTAGAAAGGATGGAGGACTCAAGGACAGTAAAAAGAGTAGCTTGGACAACACCAGAAGGAAAAAAAAGAGAGGAAGGCCTAGAAGAAAATGGAGGGAAGCGATTATAGAAAATATTAAGGAAAAAAAGATCATCAACTGGAAACAAATAGCCAAGAATAGGGACGAATGGAAGAAACTAACCAGGCCATAGACCTTAATGATCTGATGATATATATATTGAAATGAAATAACAAAAGTAAATTCTAATTTGGGACGAACTGTACACTGTGACAATTAGTACAGTAACTTTGTAAGTAAAAAGAAACATTAGCTGTCATAAGTGATAAAAAAAATATTAAATAATGATTAAACAATAAAGGTTCACTTAAAAAAAAAAAATCACTAAAAAGTAAACATAATTAAAAAAAAAAATCACATTGCAATGACCACAAAGAGTATCTCAATAACATAAAAAAAAAACATACGAACCTACCTTTACTTTTTTCTTTTTTTTGGATGATTGGTATCCAAGGGGTAACTAAGGGGTTGTGGATTTTGAGATGGAGTTTTTGACAAACGTTGGAGATTTTTTTTTTAAATTAAAAATTGGAATTCTTGATATAATTTAAGCAGTTGCAACCTAAAAATAATAAAATATTCTTTTAAATTTTATTATGTACATCCTGGGTGAGTAAAAAAATTACCTACCGTTAACTAGAAAGAGCAAATCGTGTATTAAACTCCGGTCACCGAGCAGACAGACGATTCTGTGGGAATCGGCCATTTCGTCCATGTTGAGAAGGATTATATTTCCAATTCCTGGAATCAAAATAACTTTAACTAGGAAAGAACTGATGTTTAGTGAGTAAAAAAGTTTAAACAAGTTGTTTAAAAAACGATACTGCAAGCTACTTACTTTTAAAAGTTTTTTTTTGAACAGTTTATTAATAGACTTTCGGTTTTTAAACACAATAAACATTTTGTTACGTTCTGTATTCTGCATTTCTGCATTGGTTTGGTGTAAATAAATTTCTTTAAATTTAGGTTAGATGTATAGAGCTCTTTACAAATATTTTAAGAAGGGTAATTACAGAAAGCTAGTTTCAGTTTGCTTAAGTAAAGTAGTTCGTTTTCAGAGCACAGCATACTGTAATATCCTCCAATAGATGGCGTGTCCGCCATTTTCTATCCACAAAATTGATTATAAATAATTTTCTTGTTCCTATTTATATCAAAATGTTGAAATGATTTGGTTTGTAAATAAAATGAAACTAATATTTTTGTAAAAGGAATATTTTATTGATTAATTGGGAAAATAACACTCTAATCGAGAAAGGTAACTTATTAAATAAAAAAAAAAAAAAGATTCATATTAACAAGGAATAGCGCCAGAATCCAAGACCCGTGAGATGATAAGAGTAATAGCCGGAGCAATAACAGAAATTAATAAAGGTTAATTCGTATAACTCATGATATGGTTGAGTAATAATTATTTAAAAAAAAAAATTATCAAGTTAAACATAAAAAATATATCACACTATGATCAATATAAACTAAAATCCTGAATATCAAACTCATATCCATATCAATTGGCTAGCCAACGTGGTGCTCGAAATAAACAGAGGCGTATTTATATAAAATAATTAAAAAAAAAAAAAAATTAATTTTTGAAAGGTTAATTGCATTTTGAATTTTTTTTTAGTATAAAAAAAAAATATTGCTTTAATAGTATATTTAATAACAAACTTATATTTTTAAATTTTAATAAAACAATACATAATTTAAAATGGATCTAAGAAGTGGAAACACTAAACCAGTTAGAGAAGACGAAAATGATGAAAATACAGACAATACTTTGGAAAACAAAGAAAATGAACTAAATGAAGAAATACCAGAAGAAACACCACAGGAGGTACTGGATATACAAGGAACAGGAGAAGGAACAGTAGGAGAAAAGGACACTATGCTGATGCAAATGTTAGCTTTTCTGAAAGATATGAAGAAAGGTCAAGAAGAAATGAAAGAAGATATGAAGAAAGGTCAAGAAGATGCGAAGAGAGGACAAGAAATACTAGAAAAGAAATTAGAAGACGTAAGTATAGAAATCAAAAGAAAACTTAATACGCTAACGAAAGAAATGGAACAAAATAAAAACAACATACGGGCAAACAAAGAATACATAAATAAATTACAAGAGGAACAAAAACAGATAAGAACAGAATTAAAGAATAAAAGCAACACAATATTAGGCAAAGAAGAATTAGAAAGAAAGATTTTAAAGAACAGCAAAGAGATACAAATCATAGAAAAGGATCTAAAAGAAGAAATAAGACAGAACTTAAGCATAGTAGAGGTGGAGAATGAAAAATTAAGACGAATAATAATTACTGAAAAAGATAAATTGGAGAATAATTTAAAAACCACAAAGGAAAATTTGCATCACAGAATACAAAACATTGAGAGAATAGGCGTTAATGATGATAGGAATATAATACGTAATATCCATCATTATCAAGAAAGTTTAAGCAAATTTGACGGGGATGTCAAGAAAATTCATCCCATAACTTTTAACAAAATTATGAGAAATAAATTAAAAGAAACAGGAAATGTTGAAGAATGGAGGGAAATAGTAAGAAATAGTTTGAGTGGACAGGCACAAGTATGGTTTTCATGCATTGAAACTAATTTAACAAATTATGAAGAATTTGAAGAAAAATTTAATAGACAATTTTGGGGCGATATTCAACAAGGACAAGCTAGGGAAAGATTATACTTTGGAAAATACAATGACAAAGGTACGACAATGACGAACTACATTTTACAATTATACACGCATATGCAACATTTAGAACCAGCTCTAAGAGAAGAAGAAATTGTAATGTACATGTCAAGACATTTCAAACCCTCTATTACTGAGACTGTGGGTGTACAAAATATAAAAACTTTTGAAGGGCTATTAAGTTACATTGCTAGAGTAGAAAGAACTACTAGTAATAATACAAATTACGGGGAAAAATATGAAAGACAGTTAAACAATAACAATAATAGAGATCTTAATCACAATTACAACAGACAACTACCAAATAATAACTTCAGACAAAATAATAACCAGTACAGACAAAATAATAATCATTTTAATCAAAACAACAGACCTTTTAACAGTAATGAAAATTATCAACAAAACAATAACAATAGAGGATATAGAAATAATTACAATAACGATAACAGACGTTCTTTAAACAATAACAATAATAAACTATACTATAATAATAACAATAATTACAGACAAGAGAATCAAAATAATAGCAGAAATAACTATCGTACGTATGAACAAAATTATTCCAGGGGTCGATATGAAGAGAGGAATGCAGAAGGCAATACCTCCAACGACAATGTACGACGTGTAAATTTTCAAAGGACGCATATTGACGAAAACGACGTTTCTTCCAGAGGTGCTGAAGAAGTAAACCAGCATACTCATATCTCTTCAACTGAGGACCATCCTCAGAATTTTCTTTAAAGGATGGCATAACGGGGGGTTTATGTAGTTATGTCCATCCTAGAGAGTTCATTAAACTGCATGATGACCTGCAACAAAAAAATAAGCTCGAATTAGCAATAATAAATGCAAATGTAAATAAAATAAATATAAATGTTATTTTAGACAGTGGATCAGAAGGATCACTTATCAAACAATCAGTGATTGATAAATGTGATGATTCTGTAAATAACAATATAATTAATATTCCAAAAATAAAACTAATAGGAATAAGTGGAAGAAGACTAGGCGAAACAAACAAGAGTGTTATTGTAAATGTGAACTTTAATAATGTAAGTGTAAGTATGCAATTATTGATTGTCCCGGATATGGAATACGATGTACTGATGGGATCAGACGAATTAAACAAGCATAAAGGTGTCATAGATTACAAAAATAAACAATTTTGTATAAAGGGTACAAATGTAAATTTTAAAAATAACGTGGAAAATGGACAAGAATCCAAAGAAGTAAACCAAACAAAAAAGATAAGATCAATCAACAAACAACATGAACTGTACAAGAATATAGGGAATATGAATAAGGAATGGAGTGAAGATAATAAAGAATATAACGAGGAATCAAAGATGAAAAATAATTTAAATAATTTAAGCATTGATTGTGATGGTAGTAGAAAGAATGAAGTAAGAAATTTGATTGGGAAATATGATGGCCTCGTAAAAGAAGAAGCAAGAGTAGCAAAAGACTACGTACATGAAATAAAAGTCAAAGATATTAGGGGTTTCAAATCAAAATCATACCCTATACCTCAACAATATCGAGAAGACATGAAAAAAACTATTGATAAACTATTACAAAATAAAATAATAGAACATAGCACCACACAGTACATCAATCCAATAGTAATTGTCAAGAAAAAAGACGGTGACATGCGAATATGTTTAGATGCCAGAAATTTAAACAAATGTACTATTCCTGAGTACGAAGCACCACTTACAGTTGAGGCAATATTAGGAAAAATAACAAATGCAAATATTTTTACGAAACTAGATCTCAAACACAGCTTCTGGCTAATCCCACTGAATGAGAACAGTAGAGACTACACAGGATTCATAGTAGATGGTGTAGTATATCGTTTCTGTGTCACACCTTTTGGTATACAGACAGCCACATCAGCGTTACTAAAAGCTCTACACAAAATTTTAAATAAGTTTGAAAAATTTACTCTACACTATATCGACGACATTTTAATTTTTTCCAGAAATGAAACTGAACATCTTCAACACATAGAAGAAATATTGAAAGCTTTGGATGAAGCAGGTTTGAAACTCAACGTAAATAAATGTCAATTTTTTAAGAAAGAAACAGTTTATTTAGGTTTTAAAGTAGACAGTACTGGTATTAGTATGGATCCTGAAAGATCTAAAATTATTGAAAATTATAAACGACCAACGAACCTAAAAACTTTGAGGGGTTTTCTGGGAACATTAAATTACTTCAAAAGAATGGTTCCTAATCTATCAGAAATGGAATTGCCACTAGTAACACTACTAAGAAAAAACATAAAATGGAAATGGGACCAAGAAAAGGAAGATGCTTTTCTTAAAATAAAAACAGAATTTGCCAAACAAATTAGACTATACCATCCTGACTATACAAAGCAATTCATTCTAAAAACAGATGCATCGGTCAACAGATTTGCGGGTGTACTTACACAAATACATGAAGAAACAGAGGTACCCATCTCTTTGGTATCACGTTTAACTAAAAAGTCTGAAAAAAACTATGGAGCTAGTGAACTAGAGTTGGCAAGTATCATTTTCTGTATTACCAAGTTACGTTTCTTCTTATTGGGAGGAAAATTCATAATTGAAACGGATAACCAAGCTTTAACGTCTATTCTGAACAACAGGTATAAAAACGCAAGGATTCATCGATGGGCATTATTACTCCAAGAGTATTCTTTTGAGATAAAATACGTTAAAGGAGTGGAGAATATTGTACCAGATGCAATCACTAGGATGGATAACATGAATAAAACGACAGATAGAAATCAAATCTCAATCGGTTACAATATTTTAAAAGAAAAAAAAGGCATTTATTCAGAAGAAAAATTAAAGGAAGACCAAAACAATCTAACCACAGAGGAAAAAAGAAAATGCACTATGAAAAATAACATCTTTATAAAAAACAGCGGTGAAAATGAATTATTTGTCATAACAAATACTCTGGCGAAAATAATTCTAAGTGATATACATGAAAAATATAATCATATAGGAGCTAGGAAAACTCTACTAGTTTTTCGAGAAAACTATGTTAGCAAAAATGATTTGACAATAACTAAAGACATTATAAGATGTTGCAAATTATGCCAATTTGCAAAAGAAAAAAATAGACACTGTGAAAATATGCCAAAATCTATAGTGGCTAAGAGACCACTAGAGATAATAGCAGTGGATTTCATTTCTAATCTTGTACCCAGTGAGGAAGGAAATAAACATATTTTTGTTATTACCGACATTTTCTCAAAATATGTAATGACATATTCCTGTAAGAAAACTAATAAAAAAACCGTCAAAGAATGTTTAACAAGATATTTTATAAATATAGGTATTCCAGAAAATATCATAATGGATAACGCAACATACTTCAACAACACGAATTTAAAAACATGGCTAAGGAAATCAAAAATCAATCCCATTTTTACAAGCATAAGACACCCATGTGCAAACCCAGCGGAGAGAGTTATAAAAGAAATCATAAAACATTTGAGGATATTAGTACATGAAGAACAAAGATTGTGGGAACGAAACCTAATAAAAATACAGAACTACATGAATCACGTACCTAGTACAGTGACAGAAATAGCTCCTATAATCTTGTTGAAAGATCAGTATCCAATAAGGCCATGGGAGATAGAAAACAAGGAAAAATACACGGATATCCTACAAAAAGCAAAGCAAAAGTTAGAGCAGAATGCAGCCAAAAATGTAAATAAGCGGTTAAATAAACAAAAGAAAAGGATTACCTTTAAGTATGGTGATCTAGTCATTTTGAAAGCACTAAGAGTTCCCAATCGACGAAATGACTCGTGTACAAAGCTCCAATTACCATACACAGGTCCATATCGAATTACAACTAAAGATGGGGTGAACAGCTACGAACTGACACATCCAGTAACAGGAAAAATCAGGGGCATTTTCAATATACAACAGTTGCATAAATTCTATGAAGACACAAACTAAAAAAAAAAAAAAATAGATATCTTTAATATTATGGTTACCTATCATTAACAAAAAAGAAAGGGAATATTAAAATAATTAATAATTAATGATTATAAAATTCGTTGAACTTTTCTTGTTTCTTCTGAAAAATAAAAGATTCAACAAATTTTAGGGAATGTTGAAATGAAATAACAAAAGTAAATTCTAATTTGGGACGAACTGTACACTGTGACAATTAGTACAGTAACTTTGTAAGTAAAAAGAAACATTAGCTGTCATAAGTGATAAAAAAAATATTAAATAATGATTAAACAATAAAGGTTCACTTAAAAAAAAAAAAAAATCACTAAAAAGTAAACATAATTAAAAAAAAAAATCACATTGCAATGACCACAAAGAGTATCTCAATAACATAAAAAAAAAAAACATACGAACCTACCTTTACTTTTTTCTTTTTTTTGGATGATTGGTATCCAAGGGGTAACTAAGGGGTTGTTGATTTTGAGATGGAGTTTTTGACAAACGTTGGAGATTTTTTTTTTTAAATTAAAAATTGGAATTCTTGATATAATTTAAGCAGTTGCAACCTAAAAATAATAAAATATTCTTTTAAATTTTATTATGTACATCCTGGGTGAGTAAAAAAATTACCTACCGTTAACTAGAAAGAGCAAATCGTGTATTAAACTCCGGTCACCGAGCAGACAGACGATTCTGTGGGAATCGGCCATTTCGTCCATGTTGAGAAGGATTATATTTCCAATTCCTGGAATCAAAATAACTTTAACTAGGAAAGAACTGATGTTTAGTGAGTAAAAAAGTTTAAACAAGTTGTTTAAAAAACGATACTGCAAGCTACTTACTTTTAAAAGTTTTTTTTTTGAACAGTTTATTAATAGACTTTCGGTTTTTAAACACAATAAACATTTTGTTACGTTCTGTATTCTGCATTTCTGCATTGGTTTGGTGTAAATAAATTTCTTTAAATTTAGGTTAGATGTATAGAGCTCTTTACAAATATTTTAAGAAGGGTAATTACAGAAAGCTAGTTTCAGTTTGCTTAAGTAAAGTAGTTCGTTTTCAGAGCACAGCATACTGTAATATCCTCCAATAGATGGCGTGTCCGCCATTTTCTATCCACAAAATTGATTATAAATAATTTTCTTGTTCCTATTTATATCAAAATGTTGAAATGATTTGGTTTGTAAATAAAATGAAACTAATATTTTTGTAAAAGGAATATTTTATTGATTAATTGGGAAAATAACACTCTAATCGAGAAAGGTAACTTATTAAATAAAAAAAAAAAAAAGATTCATATTAACAAGGAATAGCGCCAGAATCCAAGACCCGTGAGATGATAAGAGTAATAGCCGGAGCAATAACAGAAATTAATAAAGGTTAATTCGTATAACTCATGATATGGTTGAGTAATAATTATTTAAAAAAAAAAATTATCAAGTTAAACATAAAAAATATATCACACTATGATCAATATAAACTAAAATCCTGAATATCAAACTCATATCCATATCAATTTGGGAGGGGCGCCAATTGATATGGATATGAGTTTGATATTCAGGATTTTAGTTTATATTGATCATAGTGTGATATATTTTTTATGTTTAACTTGATAATTTTTTTTTTTTAAATAATTATTACTCAACCATATCATGAGTTATACGAATTAACCTTTATTAATTTCTGTTATTGCTCCGGCTATTACTCTTATCATCTCACGGGTCTTGGATTCTGGCGCTATTCCTTGTTAATATGAATCTTTTTTTTTTTTTTATTTAATAAGTTACCTTTCTCGATTAGAGTGTTATTTTCCCAATTAATCAATAAAATATTCCTTTTACAAAAATATTAGTTTCATTTTATTTACAAACCAAATCATTTCAACATTTTGATATAAATAGGAACAAGAAAATTATTTATAATCAATTTTGTGGATAGAAAATGGCGGACACGCCATCTATTGGAGGATATTACAGTATGCTGTGCTCTGAAAACGAACTACTTTACTTAAGCAAACTGAAACTAGCTTTCTGTAATTACCCTTCTTAAAATATTTGTAAAGAGCTCTATACATCTAACCTAAATTTAAAGAAATTTATTTACATTAAACCAATGCAGAAATGCAGAATACAGAACGTAACAAAATGTTTATTGTGTTTAAAAACCGAAAGTCTATTAATAAACTGTTCAAAAAAAAAACTTTTAAAAGTAAGTAGCTTGCAGTATCGTTTTTTAAACAACTTGTTTAAACTTTTTTACTCACTAAACATCAGTTCTTTCCTAGTTAAAGTTATTTTGATTCCAGGAATTGGAAATATAATCCTTCTCAACATGGACGAAATGGCCGATTCCCACAGAATCGTCTGTCTGCTCGGTGACCGGAGTTTAATACACGATTTGCTCTTTCTAGTTAACGGTAGGTAATTTTTTTACTCACCCAGGATGTACATAATAAAATTTAAAAGAATATTTTATTATTTTTAGGTTGCAACTGCTTAAATTATATCAAGAATTCCAATTTTTAATTTAAAAAAAAAAATCTCCAACGTTTGTCAAAAACTCCATCTCAAAATCAACAACCCCTTAGTTACCCCTTGGATACCAATCATCCAAAAAAAAGAAAAAAGTAAAGGTAGGTTCGTATGTTTTTTTTTTTTATGTTATTGAGATACTCTTTGTGGTCATTGCAATGTGATTTTTTTTTTTAATTATGTTTACTTTTTAGTGATTTTTTTTTTTTTTTAAGTGAACCTTTATTGTTTAATCATTATTTAATATTTTTTTTATCACTTATGACAGCTAATGTTTCTTTTTACTTACAAAGTTACTGTACTAATTGTCACAGTGTACAGTTCGTCCCAAATTAGAATTTACTTTTGTTATTTCATTTCAACATTCCCTAAAATTTGTTGAATCTTTTATTTTTCAGAAGAAACAAGAAAAGTTCAACGAATTTTATAATCATTAATTATTAATTATTTTAATATTCCCTTTCTTTTTTGTTAATGATAGGTAACCATAATATTAAAGATATCTATTTTTTTTTTTTTTTAGTTTGTGTCTTCATAGAATTTATGCAACTGTTGTATATTGAAAATGCCCCTGATTTTTCCTGTTACTGGATGTGTCAGTTCGTAGCTGTTCACCCCATCTTTAGTTGTAATTCGATATGGACCTGTGTATGGTAATTGGAGCTTTGTACACGAGTCATTTCGTCGATTGGGAACTCTTAGTGCTTTCAAAATGACTAGATCACCATACTTAAAGGTAATCCTTTTCTTTTGTTTATTTAACCGCTTATTTACATTTTTGGCTGCATTCTGCTCTAACTTTTGCTTTGCTTTTTGTAGGATATCCGTGTATTTTTCCTTGTTTTCTATCTCCCATGGCCTTATTGGATACTGATCTTTCAACAAGATTATAGGAGCTATTTCTGTCACTGTACTAGGTACGTGATTCATGTAGTTCTGTATTTTTATTAGGTTTCGTTCCCACAATCTTTGTTCTTCATGTACTAATATCCTCAAATGTTTTATGATTTCTTTTATAACTCTCTCCGCTGGGTTTGCACATGGGTGTCTTATGCTTGTAAAAATGGGATTGATTTTTGATTTCCTTAGCCATGTTTTTAAATTCGTGTTGTTGAAGTATGTTGCGTTATCCATTATGATATTTTCTGGAATACCTATATTTATAAAATATCTTGTTAAACATTCTTTGACGGTTTTTTTATTAGTTTTCTTACAGGAATATGTCATTACATATTTTGAGAAAATGTCGGTAATAACAAAAATATGTTTATTTCCTTCCTCACTGGGTACAAGATTAGAAATGAAATCCACTGCTATTATCTCTAGTGGTCTCTTAGCCACTATAGATTTTGGCATATTTTCACAGTGTCTATTTTTTTCTTTTGCAAATTGGCATAATTTGCAACATCTTATAATGTCTTTAGTTATTGTCAAATCATTTTTGCTAACATAGTTTTCTCGAAAAACTAGTAGAGTTTTCCTAGCTCCTATATGATTATATTTTTCATGTATATCACTTAGAATTATTTTCGCCAGAGTATTTGTTATGACAAATAATTCATTTTCACCGCTGTTTTTTATAAAGATGTTATTTTTCATAGTGCATTTTCTTTTTTCCTCTGTGGTTAGATTGTTTTGGTCTTCCTTTAATTTTTCTTCTGAATAAATGCCTTTTTTTTCTTTTAAAATATTGTAACCGATTGAGATTTGATTTCTATCTGTCGTTTTATTCATGTTATCCATCCTAGTGATTGCATCTGGTACAATATTCTCCACTCCTTTAACGTATTTTATCTCAAAAGAATACTCTTGGAGTAATAATGCCCATCGATGAATCCTTGCGTTTTTATACCTGTTGTTCAGAATAGACGTTAAAGCTTGGTTATCCGTTTCAATTATGAATTTTCCTCCCAATAAGAAGAAACGTAACTTGGTAATACAGAAAATGATACTTGCCAACTCTAGTTCACTAGCTCCATAGTTTTTTTCAGACTTTTTAGTTAAACGTGATACAAAAGAGATGGGTACCTCTGTTTCTTCATGTATTTGTGTAAGTACACCCGCAAATCTGTTGACCGATGCATCTGTTTTTAGAATGAATTGCTTTGTATAGTCAGGATGGTATAGTCTAATTTGTTTGGCAAATTCTGTTTTTATTTTAAGAAAAGCATCTTCCTTTTCTTGGTCCCATTTCCATTTTATGTTTTTTCTTAGTAGTGTTACTAGTGGCAATTCCATTTCTGATAGATTAGGAACCATTCTTTTGAAGTAATTTAATGTTCCCAGAAAACCCCTCAAAGTTTTTAGGTTCGTTGGTCGTTTATAATTTTCAATAATTTTAGATCTTTCAGGATCCATACTAATACCAGTACTGTCTACTTTAAAACCTAAATAAACTGTTTCTTTCTTAAAAAATTGACATTTATTTACGTTGAGTTTCAAACCTGCTTCATCCAAAGCTTTCAATATTTCTTCTATGTGTTGAAGATGTTCAGTTTCATTTCTGGAAAAAATTAAAATGTCGTCGATATAGTGTAGAGTAAATTTTTCAAACTTATTTAAAATTTTGTGTAGAGCTTTTAGTAACGCTGATGTGGCTGTCTGTATACCAAAAGGTGTGACACAGAAACGATATACTACACCATCTACTATGAATCCTGTGTAGTCTCTACTGTTCTCATTCAGTGGGATTAGCCAGAAGCTGTGTTTGAGATCTAGTTTCGTAAAAATATTTGCATTTGTTATTTTTCCTAATATTGCCTCAACTGTAAGTGGTGCTTCGTACTCAGGAATAGTACATTTGTTTAAATTTCTGGCATCTAAACATATTCGCATGTCACCGTCTTTTTTCTTGACAATTACTATTGGATTGATGTACTGTGTGGTGCTATGTTCTATTATTTTATTTTGTAATAGTTTATCAATAGTTTTTTTCATGTCTTCTCGATATTGTTGAGGTATAGGGTATGATTTTGATTTGAAACCCCTAATATCTTTGACTTTTATTTCATGTACGTAGTCTTTTGCTACTCTTGCTTCTTCTTTTACGAGGCCATCATATTTCCCAATCAAATTTCTTACTTCATTCTTTCTACTACCATCACAATCAATGCTTAAATTATTTAAATTATTTTTCATCTTTGATTCCTCGTTATATTCTTTATTATCTTCACTCCATTCCTTATTCATATTCCCTATATTCTTGTACAGTTCATGTTGTTTGTTGATTGATCTTATCTTTTTTGTTTGGTTTACTTCTTTGGATTCTTGTCCATTTTCCACGTTATTTTTAAAATTTACATTTGTACCCTTTATACAAAATTGTTTATTTTTGTAATCTATGACACCTTTATGCTTGTTTAATTCGTCTGATCCCATCAGTACATCGTATTCCATATCCGGGACAATCAATAATTGCATACTTACACTTACATTATTAAAGTTCACATTTACAATAACACTCTTGTTTGTTTCGCCTAGTCTTCTTCCACTTATTCCTATTAGTTTTATTTTTGGAATATTAATTATATTGTTATTTACAGAATCATCACATTTATCAATCACTGATTGTTTGATAAGTGATCCTTCTGATCCACTGTCTAAAATAACATTTATATTTATTTTATTTACATTTGCATTTATTATTGCTAATTCGAGCTTATTTTTTTGTTGCAGGTCATCATGCAGTTTAATGAACTCTCTAGGATGGACATAACTACATAAACCCCCCGTTATGCCATCCTTTAAAGAAAATTCTGAGGATGGTCCTCAGTTGAAGAGATATGAGTATGCTGGTTTACTTCTTCAGCACCTCTGGAAGAAACGTCGTTTTCGTCAATATGCGTCCTTTGAAAATTTACACGTCGTACATTGTCGTTGGAGGTATTGCCTTCTGCATTCCTCTCTTCATATCGACCCCTGGAATAATTTTGTTCATACGTACGATAGTTATTTCTGCTATTATTTTGATTCTCTTGTCTGTAATTATTGTTATTATTATAGTATAGTTTATTATTGTTATTGTTTAAAGAACGTCTGTTATCGTTATTGTAATTATTTCTATATCCTCTATTGTTATTGTTTTGTTGATAATTTTCATTACTGTTAAAAGGTCTGTTGTTTTGATTAAAATGATTATTATTTTGTCTGTACTGGTTATTATTTTGTCTGAAGTTATTATTTGGTAGTTGTCTGTTGTAATTGTGATTAAGATCTCTATTATTGTTATTGTTTAACTGTCTTTCATATTTTTCCCCGTAATTTGTATTATTACTAGTAGTTCTTTCTACTCTAGCAATGTAACTTAATAGCCCTTCAAAAGTTTTTATATTTTGTACACCCACAGTCTCAGTAATAGAGGGTTTGAAATGTCTTGACATGTACATTACAATTTCTTCTTCTCTTAGAGCTGGTTCTAAATGTTGCATATGCGTGTATAATTGTAAAATGTAGTTCGTCATTGTCGTACCTTTGTCATTGTATTTTCCAAAGTATAATCTTTCCCTAGCTTGTCCTTGTTGAATATCGCCCCAAAATTGTCTATTAAATTTTTCTTCAAATTCTTCATAATTTGTTAAATTAGTTTCAATGCATGAAAACCATACTTGTGCCTGTCCACTCAAACTATTTCTTACTATTTCCCTCCATTCTTCAACATTTCCTGTTTCTTTTAATTTATTTCTCATAATTTTGTTAAAAGTTATGGGATGAATTTTCTTGACATCCCCGTCAAATTTGCTTAAACTTTCTTGATAATGATGGATATTACGTATTATATTCCTATCATCATTAACGCCTATTCTCTCAATGTTTTGTATTCTGTGATGCAAATTTTCCTTTGTGGTTTTTAAATTATTCTCCAATTTATCTTTTTCAGTAATTATTATTCGTCTTAATTTTTCATTCTCCACCTCTACTATGCTTAAGTTCTGTCTTATTTCTTCTTTTAGATCCTTTTCTATGATTTGTATCTCTTTGCTGTTCTTTAAAATCTTTCTTTCTAATTCTTCTTTGCCTAATATTGTGTTGCTTTTATTCTTTAATTCTGTTCTTATCTGTTTTTGTTCCTCTTGTAATTTATTTATGTATTCTTTGTTTGCCCGTATGTTGTTTTTATTTTGTTCCATTTCTTTCGTTAGCGTATTAAGTTTTCTTTTGATTTCTATACTTACGTCTTCTAATTTCTTTTCTAGTATTTCTTGTCCTCTCTTCGCATCTTCTTGACCTTTCTTCATATCTTCTTTCATTTCTTCTTGACCTTTCTTCATATCTTTCAGAAAAGCTAACATTTGCATCAGCATAGTGTCCTTTTCTCCTACTGTTCCTTCTCCTGTTCCTTGTATATCCAGTACCTCCTGTGGTGTTTCTTCTGGTATTTCTTCATTTAGTTCATTTTCTTTGTTTTCCAAAGTATTGTCTGTATTTTCATCATTTTCGTCTTCTCTAACTGGTTTAGTGTTTCCACTTCTTAGATCCATTTTAAATTATGTATTGTTTTATTAAAATTTAAAAATATAAGTTTGTTATTAAATATACTATTAAAGCAATATTTTTTTTTATACTAAAAAAAAAATTCAAAATGCAATTAACCTTTCAAAAATTAATTTTTTTTTTTTTAATTATTTTATATAAATACGCCTCTGTTTATTTCGAGCCCCACGTTGGGCGCCAATTGATATGGATATGAGTTTGATATTCAGGATTTTAGTTTATATTGATCATAGTGTGATATATTTTTTATGTTTAACTTGATAATTTTTTTTTTTTAAATAATTATTACTCAACCATATCATGAGTTATACGAATTAACCTTTATTAATTTCTGTTATTGCTCCGGCTATTACTCTTATCATCTCACGGGTCTTGGATTCTGGCGCTATTCCTTGTTAATATGAATCTTTTTTTTTTTTTTATTTAATAAGTTACCTTTCTCGATTAGAGTGTTATTTTCCCAATTAATCAATAAAATATTCCTTTTACAAAAATATTAGTTTCATTTTATTTACAAACCAAATCATTTCAACATTTTGATATAAATAGGAACAAGAAAATTATTTATAATCAATTTTGTGGATAGAAAATGGCGGACACGCCATCTATTGGAGGATATTACAGTATGCTGTGCTCTGAAAACGAACTACTTTACTTAAGCAAACTGAAACTAGCTTTCTGTAATTACCCTTCTTAAAATATTTGTAAAGAGCTCTATACATCTAACCTAAATTTAAAGAAATTTATTTACATTAAACCAATGCAGAAATGCAGAATACAGAACGTAACAAAATGTTTATTGTGTTTAAAAACCGAAAGTCTATTAATAAACTGTTCAAAAAAAAAACTTTTAAAAGTAAGTAGCTTGCAGTATCGTTTTTTAAACAACTTGTTTAAACTTTTTTACTCACTAAACATCAGTTCTTTCCTAGTTAAAGTTATTTTGATTCCAGGAATTGGAAATATAATCCTTCTCAACATGGACGAAATGGCCGATTCCCACAGAATCGTCTGTCTGCTCGGTGACCGGAGTTTAATACACGATTTGCTCTTTCTAGTTAACGGTAGGTAATTTTTTTACTCACCCAGGATGTACATAATAAAATTTAAAAGAATATTTTATTATTTTTAGGTTGCAACTGCTTAAATTATATCAAGAATTCCAATTTTTAATTTAAAAAAAAAAATCTCCAACGTTTGTCAAAAACTCCATCTCAAAATCAACAACCCCTTAGTTACCCCTTGGATACCAATCATCCAAAAAAAAGAAAAAAGTAAAGGTAGGTTCGTATGTTTTTTTTTTTTATGTTATTGAGATACTCTTTGTGGTCATTGCAATGTGATTTTTTTTTTTAATTATGTTTACTTTTTAGTGATTTTTTTTTTTTTTTTAAGTGAACCTTTATTGTTTAATCATTATTTAATATTTTTTTTATCACTTATGACAGCTAATGTTTCTTTTTACTTACAAAGTTACTGTACTAATTGTCACAGTGTACAGTTCGTCCCAAATTAGAATTTACTTTTGTTATTTCATTTCAACAGTTGAAATGAAATAACAAAAGTAAATTCTAATTTGGGACGAACTGTACACTGTGACAATTAGTACAGTAACTTTGTAAGTAAAAAGAAACATTAGCTGTCATAAGTGATAAAAAAAATATTAAATAATGATTAAACAATAAAGGTTCACTTAAAAAAAAAAAATCACTAAAAAGTAAACATAATTAAAAAAAAAAATCACATTGCAATGACCACAAAGAGTATCTCAATAACATAAAAAAAAAAACATACGAACCTACCTTTACTTTTTTCTTTTTTTTGGATGATTGGTATCCAAGGGGTAACTAAGGGGTTGTTGATTTAGGAGATGGAGTTTTTGACAAACGTTGGAGATTTTTTTTTTTAAATTAAAAATTGGAATTCTTGATATAATTTAAGCAGTTGCAACCTAAAAATAATAAAATATTCTTTTAAATTTTATTATGTACATCCTGGGTGAGTAAAAAAATTACCTACCGTTAACTAGAAAGAGCAAATCGTGTATTAAACTCCGGTCACCGAGCAGACAGACGATTCTGTGGGAATCGGCCATTTCGTCCATGTTGAGAAGGATTATATTTCCAATTCCTGGAATCAAAATAACTTTAACTAGGAAAGAACTGATGTTTAGTGAGTAAAAAAGTTTAAACAAGTTGTTTAAAAAAACGATACTGCAAGCTACTTACTTTTAAAAGTTTTTTTTTTGAACAGTTTATTAATAGACTTTCGGTTTTTAAACACAATAAACATTTTGTTACGTTCTGTATTCTGCATTTCTGCATTGGTTTGGTGTAAATAAATTTCTTTAAATTTAGGTTAGATGTATAGAGCTCTTTACAAATATTTTAAGAAGGGTAATTACAGAAAGCTAGTTTCAGTTTGCTTAAGTAAAGTAGTTCGTTTTCAGAGCACAGCATACTGTAATATCCTCCAATAGATGGCGTGTCCGCCATTTTCTATCCACAAAATTGATTATAAATAATTTTCTTGTTCCTATTTATATCAAAATGTTGAAATGATTTGGTTTGTAAATAAAATGAAACTAATATTTTTGTAAAAGGAATATTTTATTGATTAATTGGGAAAATAACACTCTAATCGAGAAAGGTAACTTATTAAATAAAAAAAAAAAAGATTCATATTAACAAGGAATAGCGCCAGAATCCAAGACCCGTGAGATGATAAGAGTAATAGCCGGAGCAATAACAGAAATTAATAAAGGTTAATTCGTATAACTCATGATATGGTTGAGTAATAATTATTTAAAAAAAAAAATTATCAAGTTAAACATAAAAAATATATCACACTATGATCAATATAAACTAAAATCCTGAATATCAAACTCATATCCATATCAATATATATATATATATATATATATATATATATATATATATATATATATATAAAAAAAAAGGAGGGTAGTACTGACTGACTAGTTGAGAAAAAATATAGAAATATCTTGGGGATGCAGTCAAAGATATGGAGGGCTTTTTAGTAAATAAAATGCACTCTTTTTTGTTTGTTTAGCTTTCGGAAAATGTTTATTTCCTTCATCAGAACATCTACAATGAATACAAAAATCGTTGTTAAAAATTAGTTACAAAAACAGAATAAACTAATTTACTCACCAAACTGAGATTAAAAGAAAAAGTTGACATCAAATACACAATTAAAAACTTTTCTTGTTAACATTATACATTATATAAAACATAACAGAACAGTTTTTAGACGCGGCAGGAACAATGGGGCTAAAAATAAATGAAAAAAAGAGTCAGTACATGCAACTGAAAAACAAACATTTAAGAAAAAATCCTGGAAAACTAGAATTACAAACTAAAACCATAGGAAAAATAACAATAGACGAGACAGACAGTTACATGTACCTCGGTGTTCTCATTACAAATAGATGCGAAGAACAAGCTGAAATAGATCTCCGTCTAGCAAAGAGCAATAGTGAATCTTTTTTTGTTTTATATAATGTATAATGTTAACAAGAAAAGTTTTTAATTGTGTATTTGATGTCAACTTTTTCTTTTAATCTCAGTTTGGTGAGTAAATTAGTTTATTCTGTTTTTGTAACTAATTTTTAACAACGATTTTTGTATTCATTGTAGATGTTCTGATGAAGGAAATAAACATTTTCCGAAAGCTTAACAAACAAAAAAGAGTGCATTTTATTTACTAAAAAGCCCTCCATATCTTTGACTGCATCCCAAAGATATTTCTATATATATATATATATATATATATATATATATATATATATATATATATATATATATATATCTAGCTACGTGGCATTACTGGGACTCCATTCCATAAATGGCCTACCAAAACTCCACCGTATATACGCCATTATATACACCGTTATTTGTAAAGACTAATTCAACTACCATTAGTTGGATAGGTCAACGTAACGTCCACTATATACATTTGACATATGTTTTGACACTGTTTATGTTAATGCGCCTCCTCTTACTAGAGATCATGTATTTACTGAGGCTCCAAGCACTGTTGCCACTTTTTAATAATTTATTTAGCAGAAGGAAGAAAAACCTAATTACTCAGACCATATGTTTTTATTTAAAATAATAATAACCCGTTGAAGATAAACCTTCTTAGCGAGTAGTATGCGAATTCGTCGTTTCTGCCGGCAAACCAATTGCAATAGTTCTATTCTTTTTAAGTCTTCTCAAGTTTTGTGTGTATATATTATAATGACTTTTTTGCTCAATACTAGTTTAAAATTAAAATTTTTGTTTTCATAAATGTAATAATGGTGTTTACAAAAAGACAAAAAATTAAATAATGTTGTTACAGATACCTCTCAGAAATTTTTTGCCGATATTATTATTACATATAAGGTTTTAAAAGATCTGGCTAAACAATGACCGATATTGTTTTAACAACAATTGAAGAACATTTAAAAGAAGTAAATTATAAAATCACATCAATGAATAATATATCAGTACGCTTTAAAGAAAATAAAAATCTACATGATAAATTTGATGAACAAGAACAAAAATATAGATTGAAACATTTACGTCTACATAGATTACCAGAAGGTACTAAAAATAATTTATAAAATAAAATATCTGATGGTTTTAGGTTTTAAACAATGCAGAACTTTTTATGAAGAATAACTTTTTCTCGTTAATTTAATAATAAAAAAGTTTTTAATATACTGCGTACTTAAGTGGACTCACTGTATATTTAAAACTGGTTAAAAAATTATAGAAATCTGTTAATAGTTTCTTACTACATAATATAAATTTTTAAACGAATTCAAAAAAAAAATCCTTAAAGCTTACTGATGAGTAAACATTCTCATTATATATCCATACGGTACGACTGGGCCCACCTTGTTAATTTTTAGGCTCACTAAGACTCTGCTGTAGAGTCCATATATTATTAACAGCGGAGTCTCAGTGAACCTAAAAATTAACACGGCTGGAGGCCCAGTCGCACTTTATAAATATAGCGAGATATATAGTTTAGGTATATATATATTAGGACGTATATAGTACCTTAATATATAAAGAACCACAGTTCCATTAAAAAATATTTATTTATAAAAAATTCATGAAAAAATAAAAACAAACACGTAAATAAACATGTCATATTTGCACTAAAAAAAATCCATAAAAAGAAAACTAAAAATTCAAACTCCTATGTAGCAAATATTCAACACTTTTTTGCGTACCTATTACACACTTTTATATTCTCCCATTTCCTATATTTAAAAATCTGATGTGTCCAACACATGACTTTCCTATCTAGTTATTATAGGCTTTTCCGGTTATTTTGTACAACCTATTGCAGCACTTCTATAAATGTTTAGAGGAGGATAAACCAAATATATACATTGTCCACATATATCTACCTCGAAACATTTTTCTATAGATATTCATTGAAAACGAAAATACTGAAAAATTTAAATTTAGCACTTTTCCATTACGGTCCATTTCAGAAAAATCATGTATAAACAAAAATTATAGAGATCGATATCGCAAACAACTTTTAGTTCAACAATTTTCATAAAAATCAGAATTTTGCACATTTTGTCAAATTTCTCGAATACGGACCATCAGTTTTTGAGTTTTCTTCAAAATTCGAAATTTACACATTTTCTCAAATATCTCGAATACGGTCCATTTTAGAGAAATTATGTATGAAATAAAAATTATAGAGAATTATATTACAAACAACTTTTATTTAAACAATTTTTATAAAAAATTATTTTTTTTACATTTTGTCAAATTTCTCGAATACGGACCATTTTAGGAAAATTTTGCATAGAACAAAAATTATAGATAATTATTTGAAGAATTTTCTTCTCCAAACGTAAATAACAGATATATTCCATAAAATATAAAAATGACCACCTATAAAGTATCCCCCAGATGTTCCGACTCTGCCCAAAATCTAATCAGCTCATTGGACGCTAAAACAAAGCTAAAGTTTAAAATTTGGTGTTTTTCGTTGTATCGGTTCATGAGTTATACAGACACACAGACACACACGCACACCCACACGCACACACAGACACAGACATCATCGCAAAAATAGTCAAAACGGATTCAGGGGACCTCAAAACGTAAAAATCCGTCGTAAACTCGAGGTAAAAAAAAATCATGATTCCTCTACTTTCCTTATATCAATGAATCAATGAATCATTTTAGGTTAACTGAGACTCTGCTGTAGAATCCGTATATAATTGATAGCGGAGTCTCAATAAACCTGAAAACTAGCAAGGCTGGAGGCCCAGTCAC
>OV651817.1:5929385-6153020 GCA_927349885.1 Psylliodes chrysocephalus | reverse complement strand
TACCTAGGGTGAGAAGTGAGCTATTATTTACCGAGCACTTTTATATCCTGAGGCGCGTAGCGCCGAGGGATATAATGTGCGAGGAAATATCCCATTGCATTTTTGATATTTTAATGACATGGATTTATTGTTATTAATTAATAATTTTTAAAGCCGGTGTTGAATTTCCTAGTTAATATATATTTTTACTATTAACACTGATATATATTATCATATTTGATTTGATTAGATTTTAATAAACCCAGCTTTAGTTATTTCCTACTTATTTTTCAAATATTTCAAAATATCAAGTAGTCTGGGAGTTTAGTTGTCAAATTAACAAAATGAAACTAATGAAATTTAGTTTCATTATTTACCTAGGTTTTTTTTTATTATCATTATTTACCTAGGGAGAGAAATATTACTTCTCATTAGAGGAATGGAGTAAATAATGGTGATTTCTCATGTTAGTAGTAAAAAAAAGTATATTTCCTATCATGTATTACATGTAATAAAATAAAACATACAAACTATAATATGTACCTACTTAGAACGGAACTAATATTAATAGAAAAACCTGACCAAAAGATGTAGAATAAACTGTCGCAACGGTTTTTAAAAATTACGATTTTTATATAATTTCTTTGGCAGTATATGTCCAAAAGTGTACTAAATTTCTAAAATAATGCATTCATATATTTCTCTAAATGAATAAATAAAACTTCACCAAAAAAGGTTAAAAAATTCAAGTAATTTGATTGTGTTTAATAGCAATTAATAAATGGAGTGGTAATATTAATAATAATTTTGTTGCCAACAATTTTTCTTTCATAAATTCAAATAATAATTATTAACTAATATTCATTAACTCGAGAGATAAAAAAACCCATTTTGTTTAATAACTTTAGATGATGGGGTGATAATATTAATAACTTTATTGCCACCAATTTTCTTTCTACATAGCAATTCACAAATTACATTATGCGTCAGGTACCTAAATAAGTAAATGTAATATAAAATAATAACCCCACTAGAGAAACCTAAATTAAACAATTGTGAGACCATGTTTCTAGGATCAACCTTATCCAAAGCTTTAGAACTCTTTATTCTTGGTTATCCAAAACATGAACAGAAACATATTCAATTAAGCATAAGTTAATAACCATTTAATGGTTATTAATAAAACTTTGAAGATCTTGTGAAATATTATCCAGGAAATAGTAAATAAATGCAATTGCAAAGAGAAATAATAAAAAGTACACAATAATATTGGTCTATAAATTGCGGTTTGATTTCGTCATACTTTTAAATATTATATTGTACATATTATTGTTTCTTTACACAATTCACTATATTTTCAAGTTTTTTGTTAATGCAAAAAGAAAAATTTGTTTCACAAGTTATTTCACTGAATAAGTTCTAGTTTAACAATATACATTGAAATACTTAAATTAATTTCACCAGTGTGTTACATAGAAAGAGTTTGTTGGTGATTATCTTTTTTCAGCAAATATTTCATCACGGCTGAAGTAACAATGAACTTGTAATATAACTAGTGAATGATGCAATACACATTGCTCAACTTTTATAGGCTATATAAATCTAATGAGTTTATTACAAAGAATAATGGACCATAAAAATGCGATACAACAGAAAAGTTTTATTGTAAAATTAATTGGTTATAATTAAATTACAATGGCATAAATTAAGTTGTACATAAATAATTTAAATGAACACAAGTAAGCTATAAAGGGTGGTACATGGGCAAATAAAATAAGACAAAACCATATTCTGAAAAAATTATCATCAGAAGAAAAAGTTGTATCAAGGTAGTAATATTGGACATTTTCGGAATAAAAAAAGTAAAAAAGAAGTAACGGTCGAAACGTTCTTCTGACTATTAGTCTTCATCAGTACGGTGCAGCCAAGTTCAAAGGATCATGGAACTTGTGTTGGAAAAATTGTACAATAGCATAGGTCACTAACAAGGAGCCAATAACACATTTGCCGTTTCAGCTAGTATCCTCAAATTTTCTGGGCTTATACTAAAGTTAAAAAATGATTCAATGGTCTTCCTATGGCTATCATTATTCTTTTCTAAAAATTTTTGGTATGCTACAACAAAACATACAAATTATTTGATTTTGTAAATACACAAATATTTGTAAAAACTTACACATGAAATGTTATTCCTTTCTTGAATCTTCTACCGTTAGATGCATTGTTACATTCAGGTACAAAATAACAAGAGATTTTGAAAATCCTGTAAAAATTTAACACCAAACCACAAATGTTTTTTATTAAAATAAAACACTAAACGACTAAACTAAAAAATAATGTTTTATATAGAACCTTTACTAGAAGAACAAAATAAACAACACAACAGATAATAAAATCGATAATATACGTCGAACGACGATCTTACGCTTATTACTTTTATTTTTCTATGATTACTAAACTTGCGCCGATTCTGTCTTGTCAGTAGTGCCAACTTAAAATTTATTGACATTTATTTATCATGGCGCCCATCATATAGGGGGTCAAAATGTTTTTACGATGCGGTATCTAGACCTTCTGAGGGCTATGGTATTTATGCATGAGATATGTCAATCTCGCCGTCACTTGTTGTTGTTATTTCGTTCTGTCACTTATTTGAAAGAAGTTTTTGTATTTTTCTGAAATTATTTATTTAAAACTATGAAGACTAGAGGTAAGGAGGCGAATCGGTATGCTCAAAATACGGTCCCAAAAATCACACGTCAATTGAGCTTTTATAATTAACCAAGGGGCGCTGGTACGGTTTACGTAGTTCAAAATACATGGCTTCTTATGGGAATTATACATAATTTTGTCAAAATAATAAAAATGAACTTGTTTACAGCTAAATAAAGCACAGAACATACTGTTGAATTTATTTCTAAATAAGTCTTGCATGTTTTAATTGATAAATTATTTAATTTTATCTATATAAAATACAATTTTGGTATGTATGACCAAATTTCTTAATTGCTGAAATTTGATGAATACAATGTTGTGGCCAAATTTTTTTTAAATTGAACCAATATATAGTTTTAAGGGTAAAATAAAACACAGTTAACAGATGTTTTATTGTTGTAATACAAGTATAAAGGGAGATTTTTGGGAATGTACATGGTATTACCTCATCCTTTAATTTCAGCTGTCCCATTTTTTTTTTTGCTAACAGTACCATTAGTTAAAATAGTCTCATCAAATTTTAAAATATCATCTTCTAAAAAGTGTAGCTCGCAAACAGAACCATAACTAGACAGTACTTTATCAGCCCTAGGAATCACATGCTGCCATTGTTCTAAACGTTTAGGATCCTATAAAAAATATTTGAAATTACTAAATTGGAGTTCAATAAAGAAAAATAACAGTAGTAACTCTTCATCTAACATCAAAAACCATAAAAAAAAGCAAATTTTCTTTTCTAGTAAGTTAAATTTAATGTGTAATTATTGTTGTTTGTAAGTCAGGATTTATGACTTTATTATTTTTTATTATAGAATGTTGTAATTAAATAAACTAAACTCTGTAAGATACGGGTTGTGACTATTTTACAATAAATATATATTATTTAGAAATAAATACATTATTTTACTTACACTAGGAGCTTTAAGAAGACTTGGATTTTTATCTCCTTGTGATTACTTTAATTTTATATCGGATTTATATCCCGTTTTGCAACCCGACACGAAGAAAATCCTGGTTTGTCGTTTTTTGTTACTCATTGTTACTTGTAGTCAGGTTCTTTATTTCAGCTTATTTTTATTCTTTTCACTAAATTTTACAAAAATCACTTTAATTCCCATTGACTTACATAGAAAATAGACGTCGTTATTTTGCCACCCGCCAACTACAGTAGTTTTTTGGAGATAAAAACAGGGACGGAAATTTGAAATTTGACCAAGGCCGATTCGCCTCCTTATCTCTAGTCTTCATATTTAAAACTCCATAAAGCAAGTGACAAAAAAGAAAAGATGGACCAACTTTTAATAACCAAGAAAAGGCTTGAAACACAAAGCAGTACTGCAAAATAAAAAACTGATTCTGAGATCTGTTGTATTGTAATTAACATAGATTGTTCGTTTGATTAAATTAAATTTTTCAAAGATGTTGTTTTTTTATTGTTCATGTGTGCGAATAGCATTAGTTTACACTATTTGCCATATTCTATTTTATATATGTATGTAAGGGCTGTTTTTTTAATGATATTTTTTCAAGTATTTTTTCGAGATTAAATATATAAAATTATACGGAACAAATAAGTAAGCCACTATTTACAAAAACAACATCTTTCATCATCATCATCTGAATTAGGGCGTGGTTCAAAGCCCACTTGTACTGAAGCTCTAGGCTTATTGTACCCCTCACAGTTTCTATCCCATCAGATTGATTTTCTTGATGAATTCAAGAATATGTCTGATGGGCGCTTTCGCGATTTCTTCAGGTTCCGGATATTGTACCCCGAAGTACCATTCCCGTTCCCATTTAAGGTTCCGGCAGTGGCATAGTATGTGAATAGAAGTTTCGTCCTCCTCTTCACATATTCTGCATAGGGAGTCATCAGATATCCCTAAGAGATTTAGGTGTCTTCTAAGGCCGCAGTGTCCCGTAAGGAGTCCTATTACGGCCTTGAGTTCGCTTCTGCTAAGGTTTAGCAGTTGATGTTGTCTGCGCTCGTGGATGGCCCCTCTATGAATCTTTTGGACTGTCTAAGTCCAGGAAGTTCTATCCAGAGCCTATGGTGTTCTCTTTTTATTTGTTCCTTTAACACCCATTTAACATGTTGGTATGAGATACCACATGTGGGTTCTGGTCCAATACGAGTTTTTTCCGCTTCCTTCCTTGCTAGGAGGTCTGCTTTCTCGTTTCCAAACACTCCCTCATGTCCTAGCACCCATTCAAGGGTAACCTTGTTATGTTCTGCCAGAGCCTGGAGGGATTGTTGGCAATCAAATATTGATTTAGATTGTACTTCTACCCTTTTTAGTGCTTTAAGGGCTGCCTGACTGTCTGTCATGATAACGATTCTCTTATCTCTAAGAGAGTCATTTAGCATGACTTTGGCGCAGGCATTTATTGCTGCTACTTCATCCTGCAAGACTGTTGTCAGTGACCCCAGGTTCAAACTAATTGTCCTCCCTGAGTTCACATGGTAGATCCCAGCTCCTGTGCTGTTTTTCATTTTCGAACCGTCTGTATACCAGATTGATTCGTTTTGTTTTTTCCTTTTTTCCCGACTTTTGGCCCTTTCTGGTATTTGAATATCAAAAGGTTTCTTGAAGTCGTGAATAATGGGCGTTCTATCCGATGGCATTCTTAGTACCGGATTTTGTTTCAATTTCTCTAATATCATTGTGTGGTGTCCTTTTCTCGAAAGTTCCCATCCAAATCCATTAGTAAACAGCCTGTATGCCGCCGCCATAGCCTCCTTTTCCACCACAAGGTGTAGTGGAGGAAGACCTAGCAGTAGCTCCATTGCTGCTGTGGGCGTAATTCTAAATGCCCCTGTTATTATTAGGCAGGCTAGTCTTTGTACCTTGTCTAATTTTCTGTTAGCTGTTATGCTTTTAGTCTTGTGCCACCATATGACTGATGAGTAAGTTATGACCGGTACTACAACCATAGTGTAAAGCCAGTGCATCATACTTGGTTTAAGCCCCCAAGCGTTCCCTACCATCCGTCTACAGGCCCATAGTATTCTTACAGCTTTTTCTGTTGTTTTTCTATATGGCTACAGAAGCTAAGCTTGTCATCGAAAGTGATTCCAAGATATTTAACCTCCTTTGCCATTTTTGGCTGCATCGCAAGACTTTCCAGATTGGTAGGCAAACTGGTATCGATGTATCGGTTTATCCCGTAGAACATCATCTCCAATGTTTTTAGGAGAAATGACGTTAGGCTGATTGGTCTGAAAGATTTGGTCTCCTCGTAGGAAGCTTTCCCGGGTTTGGGAATGAAGACCACTCTTGCACACCTCCAGCTTTGTGGAACATATCCGAGAGCTATGCTAGCTCGGAATAGTTTACACAGTGGTCCCTCCAGTACTTCCTGGCCCTTTTGTAGAAGTGCCGGGATTATACCATCAGGTCCAGCTGTTTTGTATGGTTGAAAGGAATTTATCACCCACACAAGTTTTGTTCTGTTTACTATTGAGTTTGCAAGAGACCAGTTTGTTTTTGAGGCCCTAGAAATTAGTGCCTCAGTACTCCTGTTCTCTTGGTCAAGAATAATCTTACATCCAGGAAAGTGTGACTTTAGTAGTAAATCTAAGGTCTCCTCCTCTGTTTTTGTAGGTTCTCCTTGTTGATTTTTCAGGGATCCCATGCATCCTTGCTTATCTCTCTGTAGAGTTTTTCTGAGTCTGGCACATTCTGGAAGGCTTTCAATGCCGTCACAGAATTTTTTCCAGGAATTTTCTTTAGCTTTCCTAATGGCATAGCCATATTCTCTTCGGTACGCCTTATAGGCTTCCCAGTTCCCCGACCTTTTAGACAGGTTCAAGAGTTTACGAACTTCTGCTCTTTTTTTGGAAAGGTCTCGATTCCACCATACAGCGTCTCGATCCTCTTTCCTAATTTTTAAAGGATAGTTTTTTCAAATGTGTTGGTTAGGGTTCGTGTCAGAAACTCTGACATAAACTCAACTTCCACTGAATTCTTCGGTATCGGAGGACAGTCCTCCAGCCCCTGTTTGAGTTCTTCCTTGAAAGCTCCCCAGTTACAGGTCCTAGGATTACGATATGTCTTCTCACCCGAGGTTTTGGTACCCATCTCAAACAGGATATGTCTACGGTCGGAAAGTGACGCTTCTGGTGAGACGTGCCACTTCCCCACCAATGAACATACCCGTTTTGTACCTAGGGTTATATCAATTACCTCCCTTCGCACAGATGTTACGAAGGTTGGTTCATTTCCAACGTTTGCAACTTCTAGTTTATTGGATGCAATAAATTCCAGAAGAGCTTCTCCTCGGTTATTAATGTCAGTGCTTCCCCACACTATATGGTGAGCATTGGCATCACACCCTAGAAGAAGTTCGATTTTGTTTTTTTCACAATGACTAACCAGTTCTCTCACCTCCTTGGTGGGGGGAGCCCAGGTTGGTCGTATGGTAGATATACGGATCCAACAATCAGATTAGTTCCTCCGTCTAGCTTTAGGGATATTGTCACTAGGTCATTTGTACAAAATTCCCATAGTGGAAACACCTTCAAGCTTTTATTTGCAATAATGCAGGTTCTTGGGTGTCCAGACGCAGAATAAATCAGGTCATAGTCCCCTGATATATGCAACCCTCTAATTTGTTCCTTGTATATAAGTGGTTCTTGGATTAGAGCAAGATCAATGTCTTGTTTTATTATACATCGTTGTAGGACAGCTGTTGCCGCCCAACAGTGATGTATATTTGCTTGGATTACCTTCATATTTTTTTTAAGGTACCCCCTATTCCTTGATGTAGGGTCCTCTTCCTCCTCCGGCACGTCAGCCGGGTTAGACAGCGGTGAGTCCCCTAAAAGATTCCTCTCCTCGTCTTCACCTAGCTCGCGTGCTGCGGATTCCAAGTCCCCTATTTCCATTGGAGCCTCAGTCTCTTGTTCTGTAGCCCCACTTTCTTGTGGTTCTACGACCAAGGACTGATTCTCCTCTGGTATGTTATCTCCTACCTCAGTAGGTGTTTCTTTTCCCTGAGAAGTTTCAGGAGCAGCAGGGGTAGCCCGTTCCGTCTTTCCTCCAATTTCTTTTATGGAGATATTGGAGAAATTCAGGAACAGTATTCCCTGCTTCTCCTTTATCTTCTCCCAAGAGACGGAATCCATGGTTATGAAAAGTTGCTGTCCCCTGGGGTCCAACTTCCTTCCAGTAACCCTCCAGTTCCCCGTTTGAAGCCCCGAATTTTGGATTCTCAGTCTTTTCATTATTCTTTCCGGTTCCACTGCGGGTCCCGGTATCCATGTCATGGTAAACTTGGGTTTGATTACTTCCCCAGAGTCTATGACTTTGAGTTTAGCACCATCCCAAGGTACCATGCTTTTGACGGTCTGCTCAACCCAATCTCTCGTTGCTTGATCAACGCAAGAAAGGTTCAAACTCCCGTTTCTTATCCTAGCTTCGGAGAACCTGGGTGAAAGTCCTCCTTCGTCTAGTTCTTCGAGTCTGTCGAGCAGTGCAGTCCTTATTAGGTCTCCCTGTTCCGTTGTTAGTGTATTACTGGGATAGTCTATTGGTACAATGGCTACCCCAATATTGCTTACTTTAGAGGCGTAAGAACACGATGCTACCGACTCAGTCCCATCCGGCCCCACATTTGATGTGGTACCAGTTGGTCCCGAACCCGCAGCTCTCGCATCCTTAGCCCTTTTGGTTTTTCCTTTTTCCGGCGTGCTGGTATCGGACCGGTTTCTCTTTTGAGCCCCGGTTCGTCCCTGCTCGCTGGACACAGCCTTAGTTATGTTTTTTGTTTTGCCATCCCTGAGGCACTAGGACTCGCGTTTTGTTAAATCTCCGTAGAGAAAGGACGAGACGCTTGCCCCCGTTCCCCTGGTCTAGCATTCGTTGGTCGGATGTTTTTTTGTTTTGCCATCCCTGAGGTACTAGGACTCGCCTTCCGTCTCATCTCCGTAGAGATAGATCCAGATGCTTGCCCCCGTACCCCTGGTCCAGCATTCACTGGCATAGTGGTCCGCCCTGTGACGGAGGAACTAGGTCCAGCCTCACTCCCTACATCTAATGATGCGGAAGATGCGCCGCCCTGTCCCTCCTGCTCTGAGGTCCCGCTAGTGCCAGTGTTTTGTCGGAGCTTCTTCTGCTTTCGCCTGAAAGCTCCGGATTTTTTTTTGTATTTTTTGTTATCCTTATTATTTTCCATATAAGTCCCACGAGTAGCTAGGGAAAGATTCGTCACTCCTGACAGAGCCCCGCATTATCAGGAGAAGGCGAGTTACTTGGGGGTGTTGCCCGGTGCCCCCAAGGGAACGTTCGATGTCGCATATACCCCTGCGACAATTCATCCATCGGCACGTTGCCTTACACCTTAGATTGGGGGAGTTGGTTCGCGGCGGTAGACTTCGCAAAAGATTTTGAGAGTTTTTAGGCTCTCTCACTCTACTTATATCTACCACTAACCAAGAAATCCTGGCCGTCCTCCTATCCACCACCTGGAGACGCGCTCAGTTGGCACTCAACCGCTGAGAAAACAACATCTTTAATAACGTCCATAAAAGTAAATAGGTTGACTTGTATCACAAATTATTATGTCATATACCTACTTATCCATCAGTTAATTACTTTATCAGTAAGTTTAGAGGTAAGATAAGTTATCATTCAGATTAGACCAATTTATCTGCCGGTTAGTTTTATCTGAAAGTGAAAAGATGACTTTTTAAGTTATCTGAGAGATAACAATTACCTGACACTTTATCTGAAGGTGAAAAGACCGACCCTTAGAGATCTGTGTTGTGAAAACAGTCACTCTACGAAAAAAAACTCTTAGAACAAAAGTTGTAAAGCATCAAATTTTGCGTTTAGTGAGCACTGAAATTTTAAATTTGGATCAGTATATACGCATATACTGATCATTTCTCCATTTTCCCTCTAAACGCTTATTTGACCAATATGCAGGAGTTCAATAACAACTTTGCGCTGCCAATATGAACCCCCCACCTCTCAAACCCCTCCCTCCCAACCCTAAATTAAAGTAACAACTCTCCTTCTCTCTAAAATTCCCTTCCCAACCCTAATTTCCTTCCCCCTTCTTTTATTGCAAGTCTGACTTGAGAATTTATAAATATCATGTTGATGTAATAAGAAGTTATAAGTACCCATTTACAAAAAAAAATATGTACTTATTTAATATATTTAGAGTTACAAGATAAAAGAAGTAATTTCTCATTAAATATTTGAGAAAAAATCGTGGGAAGACTATATAGTCAGCTGGAAAGAAGAGCAACTAAGTTGAAGTATAGTATGAAGATGCTATGTAAAAAAATACCTGATAGCAATGTCCATTTTATTTAACCCTCCTTTGTTTGTCTGGACTGTGGTCGTAGGGTTTTCAAAGGACAATGATGGTCCAGGCTGAGGCTCTTCAGCACTCGGAGTGGCAGGCTGGGATGGTGGTTCTTCAACTGACAGCAATGTCATTAAATTTGTGTGTTGTAAAATTACCTTCTAAAGTCTCACCTGCCTCTGACAGTGGTGCAGCAAACGGAGGGTTGTCTTCTTGCTCATAGAGATCGGTTCTTTTGTCCACGCTGGTGCAGGAATCGACACAGTTGATGCAGACTTGGGTGCAGAACAGACTTGCGTGCCTGCATCCACAACGCCCACCGTAATCAGTTCTGCATTTGCATGATATTTGCTGCATTAGTTTGTCAGGAGGGTGGTAAATGGGATCAGACCATTTTTGGTTGACTTCCAACCCCACAGCTTCGGATCCAATGTGTTGCCAAGCCACTGCTGCACTTGTAAATATATACGCAAGCTATGCTGGTAGGCTGCAGCGTCGGTGGGAGGGATAGATGCAATGTTGCTGGAAAACTTGAAGGCAGATGTCACGTACTGCTTGTATCGCAGCGCAATTAAGGAAGTTGTTAGATGGTTAGCCCCGTACAGGGCCACCAAAAATTTTTCTCCAGCAGCAGCAATTGGCGTTGGCTGGGCTGACGGATCAAAGAATTTTTCAACGGTCTCTTCAAGGTCCTGAATATTACGTCGAGTCGCATCTACACATCGCGTGTAGAAACATCATGTGCTTGGCAAGATTATATTTCACTGCAGACTGTGGTTGGTACAGCAACTGAGGCGCTTTCCTCTTCCCTGGTTTCGGCAGCTAGACGTTTGGAAAAGTGTTGATACCCATCATTATCATCAGCATATCTACATGTTCTCCCACAATCGCAATAGTTTGATGAGTTAGGGCCAAGGATTTGGCCATCCGAACAATCAGTGAATCCGCATCCTCGTCTGCAGATAGTTCCGCTTTTTCACACTTTGCCATTAGCATGGTGATTAAGCGACTTTTGTTTTTGGCATTACACAAAAACTTTTCTTGAGACACCATCGGTATCATTGTGTGAAAGAATTGTATTTCCACTGATTGTTTCTTGGTTGATCTCCTCAATCGCTTCATGGATTATGTGAGTTTATTGCAGTTTACACAAAAGTTTGCGAAACTCCTTCATATTGGTCTAATTAGCGCTTAGAGGGAAAATGAAGAAATGTACTGATCCAAATTTGAAATTTCGATGCTCACTGAAAGTAAATTTGGCGCTTTACCACTTTTGTTTTACGAGTTTTTCACGTAGAGTGGCTGTTTTTATATCACAGACGTCTAAAAGTGAGTTTCTTGCAGTTTTCACAAAAGTTGCTAAAAATTGGCTTTTTTCGACTGACGATGGTGACCTTATAAGTCAGTCTAATTTGAAAGTTAAGGAAGTTTTTCGACGCAGAATTCTATGCTCTTCAACTTTGAATAGAATGGCATTTTCCGTATAATGCATAGTTTCCATTATATGAGCGGAAAACCAGAAAAACTGAAAATTTTGAGATTTTTGCGTTTTTCGACCTATAATTCCGTTGAGAAACCTTCTACCGCACTTATGTTACGAAACAGATACTTTTGAACACCATTTGATCAGACTATAATAGCGGATTCCTTTTCAACTTTAAGTCACTTTAAATTGATCAATGCTACTGTATGTTCATACTCGTCTACATTTCTATTTGGAATAGTGGCTGCTGTTATTGCTTTTAAATTGTAGAAGTTTTTATACGTTTAAAGGTGTACCTGATACAACTTTGCTTTTTTTGATCTAGCAGATGGTAAAATTTGAATCCTGTCAGTCATCATAAATCCATTTTTATAATTCCTACTCTATGCAATGACATTGAACTATAGAATGATCCAAGGTAGTACGTTGACATTCTAAAAAGTAAAAAGTAAACCGTTACGTGCATTTTGGGATTAAATATACTTTAGAAGACTCAAAAAGACTCGAGTAAAAAGACTCGAGTAAAAAGACTTGAGTAAAAGACTGCTGCCCAAAACTTTTAAATTATTTTAATATGTTGTTTGGTTTTGTTTTGATACAATTCATTTATTGATTTCCATATAAATTCCAATTTTTTTCATTTTCATCCCAAATTTTATCTATCTTATGTTTATCAATATTTATTATTAAATAATTATTCCTTAAAATAAATTAATTATTTATTCTGTATTTATTTTAAATATACATGTGTTACTGTTTATTCACTTTATTTATTATTCCCTTTTCCAAAACCAGTTTTAAAATATTCCGAGCACTTGTGAAGCCTTGCGTTTCTACCCCTAAAGACTAGAAGAGTCTATAACTAGTTGCCAAAGACGCACGACTATTCTATTGAGAGATTATTTTATTTTATTTTAATATTTTTTTTACCACTGGTGAATGAATGTTCCTTTGGGACTCCAGAACCCTTTGGCTGGTAACAATGATGCTTTAATGCCTTAACATAAGTAGCTATAGACATCAATCGTTACAAAACTACAGTCTTACTAACAATTGTTACCAATCAATGTATATAACCTTCTCAAACAATATTCAAAAATAAATTTAATATAGTTCAGTAACTGAAGACCTGAAAATATGCAAAGCTGTCATTAAGTCGATCCAGATTTCCTCTGTGGCTCAATTCATAGGTCTTGACGGTTGTTTTCAAGGGCGAAAACTTTTACCAACACTGCTGGGTCGGAAAGGGCTCAAACTGGCCCCTAAAGTCCGAAAAAATGGTCTCCCGCTAATATCTGCCAAAATATACAAATTGGACAATTTTTGTTTAGATAAAAAATGAAGATCGTATCATTATCTAAAAAAAGCCCGAATTTTTGTACTGAATAGAAATGTTAGTTTCTCATTGAATTTCCGCTCAAGGGAGTTGAGAATACATTGATTTTCATGTTTTGGACTTTGGAGACCAATTGTAGATGGCGCCAGCGGCATACCTCTGCTCACTAAATTATGGGGCCTATGAATGGAAATCCGGGCACCAACCGATCTTTCGACAATTATTGGCGGATTCTACGGGATTTTTTCTGTAAAGTAGCGCTTGAGGTATCTCATCTATATTGCCGAATGTTCTGTGTAATTTGCGTTGCAAAATTTAATAGAAAAGTGCAAAAAAATTTGCAATGTGCAAACAGAGATTGTATACCAACAAAAGCAGACGATTCAGGTGAGCGGGTGGCGCGTGGGTACTCGTGGTTAGGTTATGATGGAATATCGTAGATCTCAGGCGGAGAGCGTAAAAATGGGGTAGATAATTCTAACAAACAGTTAAGAACCACGCTCATATACTGGAATCAATTGATAGAAATGGAAAGGTGAGAATATCAGCTTCACTTCGGTCTGGGTATTAATTTTAAAAAAATGAACAGCGGGGAACAAGAAGTATTTAAAAAAAAAGTCCGGTTTTCCCCGGTGTGATCAATTTTCCCGATTTCTGGAAAATGGAGCAACTTTATTAAAAAAAAAAAGATACATTCAAAAAGTAGACACTCTAAGCTTTAAAATGGTGTGCATTGAATAACAATATAATGAAATATGAGTTTTTAATTACTGCTTATTTCAAAGATTTCTAGAACTCCGAAAACGTATGAAAAATGCAAATAAACAAATCAATTTTTTTTTAAAACGCCAGGAAAATACTGGAAAAATTCGAGACACCTCAAAATCCCATTTAAAACAAAAATGGGATAAAAAACTATTAAAAGAAAAAAAATATGAATGAATTATTATAAAGTGGTCCAAAATAGTAGGAAAACGCAACGTTGACCCATTTTTCAATGTTTTTGACAGGAAATAATGGGCTTTAAGGCACATGGATCGATACCTATGGGTTTTCCCATTGTAATAAACTTTGAATCATCGAAAAATATCAATTTTTGACCGAGTTCTGAAACAATTTGTCCACCCGTTTACAAGCTAATCAGCATTGCTATATAAATAAAGCAGGGGCTGAACGAGGGCCTTTTGATTGCGGTTATCTCGAAACCTGTCGAATTCCCTTCAAAAATGATAGAGACCATTTTTGTAGATAATGATACGATCTTTCTTTTTTATCTAAACAAAAATTCTCTAATTTGCATATAGTGGAAGATATTGGCGGGAAGCCAGTTTTAGGGTCCATTTTGGGCCCTTTTTGACGCAGCAGAGTTGGTAAAAGTTTTCGACCTTGGAAGCGATTGCCGAGACCTAAGAGTTGAGCCACAACGGAAATCTGGACCGACTTAATGACAGGTTTGTCCCTTCAGTTACTGGACTAATAACTTTTCATGTTATACCTTTCGGAACATACTGCATTTAATGAAGCTTCCTACTCTATATCAGTATTGCGTCTTGTTTTATGGACAAAGTGAGTTTTTTCTACAAGAGATTGGCGTTAAATGTAGAACTTAGTGTTCATAAAGTTATTTTAGCCATAATTGGTACTTAATGAGTTTTACCTGTCAACCGACGATATGTAATTATATGAAGCTCATTTGGGGACGAGCGACCGAGACAGCAGTCTCAACATAGGTCTCGGACTAGTGTTTGCTATCTGTCTCCTGCTATCTCTAGAAATATTAGACATATAGTTCTCTATTGACGATGATTATCAATTGATTAATTTAGTTGGAAATACTCCATTATATGATCTTCAATGCGCATTGTACACGAAAAAAAACAGTGCCAAATAAATTATTTACTTGAAAAAATACGATTGCCATAGTTATTTTTTAACTATTTTAAAAAATTAATCAATTAGTAAAAGTATGTTTCAAAAAACGTATTTCTGTCACAAGTAAACAAGTTTCCTAAAATGAGGTTTTATTTTAATAACCCCTAGTAAACTTAATAGACCGTCAGATAGTGACTGATTTAGGTGCTCCATTTTCGCATGAAAGCCTCGAAGAGGGTTGAAAAGTACATCGATTTTGAGTAGAATGAAAGCAAATTTATGGGCGGCCCCTGGGGATAACATGGAAAATTCGATTTTCCTTAACAGAAATAAAAGGTGTTTTTTGGTCATTTTTCCACGCAAGCCATTTTCACTATATGATTAATTATTAGAACTAGGCTTCGGAAAACCAAAGGCTTTAATGTTGCAAGTGGCTAAAGGGTTGAAATAAGGGCGTAATCTTGTTAAGAAAAATCGATATTTTAACTGATTTTTCCACACCAGCCCGTCGAAAGTATGAATACATACATCGTCATTAGCCCAAAAAACATATTGGCTTGAATGGCGCGAATGGATAAGTGCATTTTGGAGTCGGAAAAATTACCGCAATTTTTTTTTTATTTTTGAGTTATTTTTTCATGCAAGCCTTTTTAACCATAGAATGTTATTAATGTGTTAGACGTAATAATAAAATTGGCATGAGTATCGGATGTGGATGAAACGAAGGCTTGAGTCGAAGAGATGCAGGAAAATTGTATGGAAAATGCCACCATTTTCCCACGCTAGCCGTTTGACATATGCTTAGAAAAAGTGATTCTAAGACTATATAACAAAAGGCTTGAGTGTCGGACATGGTCATCATATTAATTATATATAATTTATTTAACAAAAACCTGACAAAAAAAGTTTATAAATTTCCACCATTTTCCCACACAAGCCTTTTGGCACATGCTTAGAAAAAGTGATTCTAAGACAATATATAAAAAGACTTGAGTGTTGAACATGGTCTTCATATTATTTATACAAAATTTATTTAACAAAATTCTGACAAGAAAATCTACTTATAAATATCCACCATAATCTCACACAAGCCGTTTGGCATATGCTTGGAATCATTTATAATTCGCCATATAAAAAAAATAAAACTAAAACCTAAATATCACCCTAAATCATCTAAATATCGATTCTCAAAGTTATTTTATATTAATTTTATTATGAGTTGTCTCGTGGCCGGACTATTCAACGACTGATTTTATACCTTTTAAATGTTTATTAACTTAACGCCCTTTTAAATGATTGTAAAAATTCAAATATTTCAGTTGATTAACTAAATAAATGTATATCATAGTACTTAACAATTATTTAATTTGAAGAAAAATAACTAATGTAATGAACACAACAACCTGTAACTTCAATTTTAACCAAAAAAATAACGCACAATAATTATTTATTCTAATAACTTGTATAATTTGAAATAATGTCACATAATATCATAGGAACATCAACATTTTCTAATCGACTTCAAGAAAATCATTTTGATCTGTTAAAAGATTTATCTCATGACATTCTTGATTGCTTTAATATCTTACATAAATGCAATTTAAAATGGTTTCGAAGTGTCTATTCCATAGAATACTTGATTGTCATCATTAAATTCTAGGATATCTACTTTACCATGTTTAGTAGCTGCATTTTTATTTTATACATACATTAATTTTATAAAAAAAACACGGGGTTGCACTCCGGGAGTGCCGTCAGAAGTGAAAACTTGAATATTAACGTTGTGCATTTTTTATTTTTTGGAATAGTTAGGGAATAATTTTGAACGAATGCCTATTATTATTCCAATTTATTCCAATTTATTCCAATTTATTCCAATTTATTCCAATTTATTCCAATTTATTCCAATTTATTCCAATTTATTCCAATTTATTCCAATTTATTCCAATTTATTCCAATTTATTCCAATTTATTCCAATTTATTCCAATTTATTCCAATTTATTCCAATTTATTCCAATTTATTCCAATTTATTCCAATTTATTCCAATTTATTCCAATTGAAAAAATATCGACAATCGAAAGAAAACAATCGATTGTTCGATTAATCGATTTCGATGTGTTGTAACAACTACTCTCCAACCGTCTTACGAATTTTCGATCAGCATACCTATCCTGACGCGAGTTTCACAGTTATTACCCATCCCACAAAAGTGCTCAACGCCGCTAAAGAAGTTTTCACTTCAAAAATTCAAAAATGGACCAACATATCTTTGTAACGAATCTGTTAATAGGGCCAAGTCTTTTCACCTCTAAGTAAAGTTGAAAGTAACTACTTGCTGATTAAACTATAGGAATAATGTTTGTTAATCTGTCAAGTAAACCTACATGTAACTTTACTCAGAGGTTAAAAGATCGACCCTTAACAGGTATTTTAAAGTTTATATTTAATAGCCCTTTGAAAGAATAGATATAAATTTTTCCTACGACCACTTAGGAAAGTGACACATATCACACTATATAGACCTATGGAAAGTGCCCTATATCACACGCGTATGAATAAGAATTTACTTTCCACCCAAGTGAGAATATGCTACTTTCCGCAGTAGCTGTCAGAAAATGTCAAACACATAATTTCTATTTGATCTATGTAATGTCCATATTAATACTAAAATCGATATGATTGTTAAATTATTGTAAATTAGATCCTAGATATTTATCTTTAACAATTATTTTTAAAATAATTTTAAAATAACTAAGATATATTTGCTTTTTATTCTGGTTAAACACATAAGCGATTAGATCAATCAATTACCGTAAGGCCTGTTAGCTCAGTTGGTTAGAGCATCAACTTTGCAATTTGAGACCGTCCAACGACCGCGATCGAATCCTGGCTGTGCCAGAATTTTTTTTTTATTTTTTTTTTTATTTTTTTTTATTTGTTTAGAAATTATGAAAATTTAATAAATACGATTATTGTTGATTATTTTTTTAAATACATTTTAATTATTATAATAATCTGGTTTTACATTTTTTGATGAAATTATTTTGTGGTCGTAGGAAAAATATTGTACATCACTTGTGTGAAAAGTGATTTTCCACACTTGTGTGATAGTCGCACTCGGCTTACGCCTCGTGCGACAATATTTCCCACTCGTGTGAAAAATGTCACTTTCCACACTCGTAATGTAATATACTATTTCTATAAAATAAACATATTGTTAGTTCAACACTAAATTCATATTAAAATTTGCTATACGAATAATCACCGAACAATAAATAATAATAACAACTTTGCATAAATATTTATTTGTAAACTTTTTGGTGAGTTCTTTTTTAGATAAATAATATGCTCCATGTCCAATAATCAAGCCTTTTGTTATATCGTCTAAGAATTACTTTTTCTAAGCATATGACAAACGGCTTGCGTGAGAAAATGGTGGAAATTTCTAGATTATCTTGTCAGCTTTTTGTTGAATAAATTATAAAGATATAAATAATATGATGGCCATGTCCGACACTCAAGCCTTTTGTTATATAGTCTTAGAATCACTTTTTCTAAGCATATGTCAAACGGCTTGTGTGGGAAAATTGTGGCAATTTGCATACATTTTTCCAGCAACTTTCCTATGTTCTGAAAATATGAAGACCGCGCTTTGCACTCAAGCCATTATTTTTTTCTGGGCTCTTAAATTCATAAGTTTTTATTGAAAAAAATTTTGTTGATGGGAAAATAACTGAAAAATCGAGAAAAATTTCTGTCAAATTTTCTAACCTCAAAATGGACTTACTCGCGCTACTCAAGCCAATTTGTTTTTCGGGCTAGTTACGATGCATATTTTCATACTCTCGATGGCTTGTGTGGAAAAATTGGTTAAAATATCGATTTTTCTTTACAAGATTAAGTCCTTATTTCAACCCTTTAGCCACTTACAACATTAAAGCCTTTTGTTTTTCGAAGCCTAGTTCTATTAATTAATCATATAGTGAAAACGGCTTGCGTGGAAAAATGAGCAAAAAACACCTTCTATTTCTGTTAACGAAAATCGAATTTTCCCTATGTTACCCAGGGGCCACTCGTAAATTCCTTTCATTCTACTCAATACCGATGTACTTTTTAACCCTCTTCGAGGCTTGTATGCGAAAATGGGGCACCTAAATCCGTCACTATTTGACGGTCTATAGGTAGGTAAATAGAAAACAAGATAAATACGAATTACTGAATTTCTAATTAATAGAAGTTGTTTCATAAAAATGGATGAAATGTCTGAAGGCGAGGATTTTTTAGAATTAGTAAATATCTTACAACAACCATAAAGGCAACCACAAATACATAAACCAACGGAACACACACACAATACTGAATTTGTACAAAGATTTGTGAATTAAATTCACTTTCAATTTTTATCCAGCACTCATTCTTCTTGCGTCTTGCGCGTTACATTTCACATCCGTTTTTTTATTTTCTAAAATGTCTTTATATTTTTTCGCTAGTTTCACTAGTAAACCTTCTTCGGCATGCGTGATATTTGGCGTTCTTTTTGATTGCACATTCATATTTTCCATATTATCAGTCTGGAAACATCAGGGAAAACTACACCTAACCTCTAAAAATAATAATTTTAGAGTAAAAATGCCAAAAATGGCATTTTACATAGCTCCTTTAATTTCTAATAAGAGAAATAAAAATACCCTACGTATTTAGTAAAATTGAAATCTGGCAACCTTGAACAATAAAGTTTATCTAAACCGACGTTGAGCGGGGGGTATGTACAATTCATAGAGCCGAGCCAAGTCAATGAAGTGGAAAGGGGTAGAATGATAACTATCAATGAAAAAGTCTAGACACTATGCACAATTTCGTTTTGCACATTTTGTAAACAAGATTCAAGGGACGGTTTAATACTAAATTGAAATAAAAGCACAAAAAATCACAAATATACGCAAGATAACAAAGAATTGACGCCAAAAAAGCTTACAACAGTTACAAAACAAACAAAAAACAGAGCTGAACATGAACATAATCGCTAAACAGAGCCAATCCTGGAATTTGTTTACAGTGCTTTGGGGCAACCTATCCTTGTCATTTACATGTATAAGAGTGGAATGTTGAATCACGCATAATTTCTACACTCGTGATGGATGCGCAGACGGTACTCTATCGTTCTACCCTCTCTACTTCTTTGGGCCAAGTTGAGATTGGTACACAGCATGGCGACGACAAAAGTTGCGCACTGGCTGTTGCCTTGCGACGGCCACTCGGCGAAGCCAAATTTAGTCGTTCAGTGGCGTGTAGCCTGGGTCGAGTATATACAAAGTGAACAGAGGGCGAAAAGTGACAATTTTATATAATTATAGTGCCTTGTAATATAAGTATTGTGATTTTGTTGTTGTAATGGCACAATGTAACTGTGGAACGAAATATTACCCGAGAATAACGATCAAGGAGAAGCGACAGCTTGGTGTTTTTAGCGTACCGTTTTGTAACGCGCATGTGCGAAAATAAGTTGTGTATCACTCAAAATGATGTTATCTGTCAAAGTCAGTCCAAGTTGTGTTTAGTGAGCAATGTTAAGTGATATTTTTTGGTGTTTGTTTTGTGTAGTAATAAGATGAAGATTTTTACACACTTAGGTATTCTAATGTAGATATAAAATGTGCCAAAGAAGTTATTAGGAAACTAAGAATTTTATCACATGCATAAATATAAAGTATAATGATTTAATCATTTTTGAAATTTTATTTTTCATATGTAGGTATTGTATTTTGTGAAATATATGTTTTATTCTTTTAAATTTTAATAAACAATGAACTTTAGATTTTGTTTATTTTATTTTCAAATTATATTTAAAAAAATATAATAAATCCACGTGTTTCAATTAGGATTAGTCCAAATGGGCGAAATCCCTTTATTATGGCTAAATTGTAAGGTACAATTATGTCAATATAAAGATGTTTTGACCATTCATATTTACATTTATTGAATGAATCATACTGGAGTTGATTTTGGAAATATTGGTGCATACTTAAATAAGTACTATTTCAAAAAATTCGTGTATGCCCAGACAGCACACATAGTCCAATGTACGTCCACTTTAGATCTATTTGAGGGTCAGGACGTCCATATCCGGGCATCCAGTGTCCATCCGTTTATGCTAATTAAATTGACAGCTAATTATCGATACCCAGAGAATGTCTATTTTTGGACTTAATTTTAAGTTTATAGTATTTTGACGTCCAGTGGACGTCCATCTTAGGTCATTATTTATTAAGCCTACCAGATAATACTCATCTATAATATATACTTCTTTTTTTAATATAACTGGTCATTAAAAATTGACAAATTGAATCTATTGCATTTCATTCTATCAGCGGAAGTTTGAAATCTTATTCAATTATAACTGTATCTAGTAAAAAGTTTTCAAGTGGTTCCTTGGTCGAGCTCGTCTAGCAATTGAAAGCGTAAAACGATAATGGATGTGTCGTGAGTTCGATGCCTGCTCAGGACAAGCAATTTTTTAATAAAAAAAAAATAAATGGTGTATAGCGAAAATAATAAACAAATTATTAATAATATAAAATAGCGTGTGGTAAGTTGCGGTTCTGTAAAAAAAGTAGGGATGTGGTCTCAATGGAAACATAATCCTGGACGTTTTTTGAATGTCCAGTATTTGACGTCCAAATATATTCCAGAATTGAACGTCCTCTGAATGGTCAAAAGTGTGCTTTTGTATACTTCACTGGACGTCCATTGGATGTCGGAAGTCCAGAAAAAACTCATTTTCGGACGTCTAGATATTTAAAATTGTATATCGAATGTCAATGGACATATTTATATTGTCTGGGTGATAGCCAGGCCAGGTATTTAACTCTAAATACATAAACCTTAAATGACATCTCGTTTAACTTGGCGAGAAAACATTTGTTTCTACATAAATGAGTGATAAACTTGAAAGTCCTTTTAATATAATATAAATCTAGAAATTCTAAAAATATGTAAGTACTTTTTAAACCTAAAAGCTTTGAAAATATATGCACCTTGCAAATATTTAGTTGAACCTCTCTAACTTAATGTCTTTTTAATTGTTACCTAAGTTTTTTTTGGCACCCTTAATTTTATTTACCTTATTTTTACTTAATGAAAAGGTAATTTAATTTAAATATGGGGCTTTTATTACATTTTTAACAACAAATAAACCAAATATTGAACAAATTTTATAGATAAATTATAAAATAATAAACGTCTTTTACTTTTATAACAAATAATTAATTATTACATAATGAATTATATTTTGGTGCCGAAATTTCACCATTGCTATTAACCCTAACTACTTCAATGTAATTAAATCACATTGCAACATTTGCGCATGGACTATAACAATAATTTCAGATAATTTGCCAAACTATTTCGCTCAGTGTAAAAAATAAGCATGTTTTCTCAGCGTGCTAAGTTGTGTATCAATCAAAGTCATGCTGTGAAAAAGGTACATCCGATATCAAAGGCACCGACAGCTACTGTCGCTTCTCCTTGATCGTTATTCTCGGATATTACATCAGCAAGTCTCAAATTAGCCATGACAAAATGGCTGAAAGAAAAAGACATACCTTTTCAGGAATCAATGACAAAACCGGAATTGTACAAAATTATTAAAGCTAATAAATACAGATTTCCGGCAATTTATAAATTAGACAGATTATTGGAGGCACACGGTCACAAAGTCGTTCGCCTTCCACCCTATCACCCTGATTTCAACCCAATTGAAAAAATATGAGCATCTGTAGAAAATTGGGTAGCAGCGAGAAATACCACATTCACTTTAGTTAATGTGGAATCGTTAACACAACAAAGGTTTGCGACATTTCAAGTAGAAGAACATTTGTTGGACTCCACAATGGACCATTTAAGGTTTACAGTAAATACTGGATTATCGGATGAAAGTTGGTCATAAGATGAAGACAGTGATGTTAGTTTAGGAGTACAACAGATCTCTGATTTAGAATCGGACGAAAATTAGATTTGTGTCTCTATTTATATGTATTTTTGTAATATACAGAGTGTACCAATAAAAACTCCCAGGCCGGATATTTTGGTAAGTAATAGAGTTAGTTATTTTAATTCTGTAAAAGCTGGTTCACAGAGCACTAAGAGAGCTTCAGTTTTAGATATGGCGCTGCGCTCAATTTTTTTTTTTTTTTTTTTTTTTTCGATGGGAGGATCTTTCTTATATGACGAATCTGGTAAAAAAATGCATTTTTAGGCAGATTTTGTTCTATAGACTAATTCGATAAATTTAGCTATTTTTGATATGCAGAATAGGTCACTCAAAACAGTTTTATCTTGTTTTTCGGCATTAATCATTGGATTTTTAGAAAATGCTGAAACAGGTCGATTTTTATTCCAAAATGAACACATTTTTAAAATATAGACATGTGTCATGTGTCAACCTCATCCCTTCCACTTAATTTTAAATAAGGAATGTACCATGTACGACACATCATTGAAGAGGTAATTTTATGGGGAAGTCAGGAATATGACTGTTTATTGCGATACTTTTAATTTAGCGCCCTCTATCGGGATAAAAACCTGTAACGTATTATAAAGTGTGACATTTCATTTGAAAGCTAATTTAATTACTAATTCAGTGCACCACATAACATTAATATAAATATTTCCATATTGCACTTGCAACAAAATAAAGTTAGTAATAATGTTTAAAATAATGCGTGACTCATTTTCAAACTATTGCAAGTGCAATATGGAAGATATTCATATTAATGTTATGAGGTACATTGAATTAGTAATTAAATTTTCTTTTAAATAATGTGCCACACTTTATAATACGTAGTTTTTATCGTGATAGAGGGCGATGCAATCAAAAGTATCACAATGGACAGTCATATTTCTAAATTCCCCATAAAATTAACCTTCTAATGATGTACTTCACATTGTAGTATCACACTATATAATACGTAGTAGTTTTTATCCTGCTAGAAGGCGATAAAATTTAAGTAACGCAATGTACAGAAATATTTCTGAATCCCCCATTAAATTACCTTTTCAATGATGTGCCATACATGGTACATTACCTATTTAAAATAAGGTTTTGGAGAAGTGCAAGGGAGGGGGTTGACACATGACAGATGTCTGTATTGTAAAAATATTTTTAGTTTGAAATAAAAATCGACCTGTATTAGCATTTTGTTAAAATCCAATGATTAATGCTGAAAAACAGGAAGAAACTGTTTTGAGTGACCCACTCTGTATATCAAAAATGGTTAGAATTATCAAATTAGTTCGTAGAACAAAATCTGCTTAAAAATGCATTTTTTACAAGAATGATCCTCCTATCGAAAAAAAATTCTTGAGCGCAGCGCCATCTATATATTGACGACCTATTTAAAATAAATTTATATCCTTTAGTGCTCTGTGAACTGGCTTTTACAGAATTAAAATATCTCTATTACTTACCAAAATATCCGGCCTGGGAGTTTTTATTGGTACACCCTGTATAAGTATTTTAATACCGTCTTATTTTATTATCATTATTATTAGAAAAAGGAAATTTATTTAGAATAAAATTCACATCGTAGTACCTAGTTAGTAATTAATCATAATACGTAATTTAAAATAAAAGAGGTAATATAAATTACTATACGTCCGCCTCTACCTTTGACGTCAGACCTTAGCGCAGGGTCGAACACGTGGCTGTACCAATCTTATCTTGGCCCAGCTCTACCAATTTTTAAGGTAAGTTCAACTATTTACCAAGTTCACCTGAACCTAGGTTTTAGCTTGCTTTGTACAATCGGGCCTTAAAGTTAGCCTAAGATAATTGAGAACATTAATTGTAAGTAGCCAATATACATAACTTTGATATTTTTATTACAAGTGTAAAAACTACGACAACCATATACACAGTTCCCATTTTTAAATAAATTCAAATTAATTCATAATAAACAATAACGATTTTCGTTTGCCATACTTGAACTCATTCACAAAAACCAGTCCTAAGTATATATTTGTAAAAAAAGAAACTACACTTAATATGTCTCCGTTATAAATTTAAACTAAATACTTTCCTATAGATTTTGCAGTACCTAAATAACGTATAGAATAAAATTCTACAACATACCAGAAAAGTTTTAGATTAGAGTAATTCTTAAGAAATAAAGAAAAAATTTATTTTTTTAGTCTAATGCTGAGGGTTTTAAACTTTTCCCTTAACAAACTAACGTTATGTTTTGAACTAAAAGTAATTAAACTTTTCACTCAAAAGTTTCGAAATTCAAACATTTTGACACTCAATCACATACATAAAAAAATGTTTAAAACGGTTCTGTCCATTTTACATTTGCAAAGACTGCCCTGATATCTAATGGAGTTTCTTCTTCAAAGTAGTTAAGTTGTTCAACCGTTATCAGTATGAAGGTATCTCACATCTCACTCATACGCACGAATTTAAAAAGCTGCAGAACAATAATTCAACCAACCAGATATAACCAAGTCCGTGTGATGAAAACTTTTCATATCCTGAAAACGTCAAGTGTCAACTAAAATTTCTACTTTTAGGGTATGGTCCGTTATTAACCGACTACTAACCGCAAGACCAGGATTTTTGACAGCGGTTTCTGAAAAAAAAAAACTAATTTCTTGGTTACTTTTGGACCACGGCTGATATTTGCGTCAATTTTGTGACAGATTGACATTCGAATTAATTGAAATATACTGGGGTGGAACAATCTATTTTACTCTAAATTAGGACTAATATTTACCCATGTTTTGTTCAAAAATTGTAATACTTCCCCAATACAGTAGTTGGAGCTAAATGTTTTAAACAAGATAATCATAAAATATAATTTTCAGTGGAAATGTTAGTTACGAGGTCTGCGTTGTGGCCCTCAAATGGTAGTACGATAAAATAGTGTATGAATTGCGAACAAAAGTGGTTTTTTGGACTCCTACAAGTATGTAGTCATACTTGACTATATCTTGCCTGAAAAACTTCTCGTACCTAGTCATCCAAAATACTTAACTTTTCTTTCTTGCTTTTATAATTCTATTTTTTTTTTAGACATAGCACAAGTATGCATTTCCGGTATTGGATCTTCAATGATAAAAAATGCGGCGTCATTACAAAAAGTACCCCTTATATCGCTACTTGGAACGAACATACCTACCGACGCCTTGGATCTTATCAACAAATTATTGGTATTCAATCCTCTTAAAAGATTGAACGCCGACAAAGCTTTAGAACATCCGTACGTCTCTAAATTCCACAATACCCAACAAGAAGTTGTCATGCCAACGAATGTTACGATACCTCTAAATGATGACGTGAGGTTGTCAGTTGACGATTATCGAAATAAATTGTATGAGCTTATGTCATCGCATAGCCAAAGAACGCCTGTCAAACCATTAATCACCAAATCAAAATCTACCACTCCTCAAGTTTATTCTAAAGTTACCAAGAATACAGAGAACTACTTCAAAAACCACGTGACGATTAAAGATAAATCGTATATTTCACAGTCTGAACCGAAAATGAACGTCAGAAAGATTCATTGGTTACACACTGCCAATATAAAATCAGACTCTAAAGTAATGACTAGGCCTCCAAACTTATTACAAAAAGGTAAGCCCTTCCAAATATTCTATGGTTTTTTGACATGTAGACAATTAATTTAGGTAATATTGCAATTAGGCATTCCAACGACCTGTCCAAATGGCTACCAGTGGGTAATGACAGTTTAGATATGGCAACCCTGTTGTCATGTTGTCATTAACAGGGTCAATGATACATATATAGTTATATAGATTGCTCAAAGCTGGTCGTTTACGAGCGGCCATATTGCCTGGCAAATATTTATTAATTTGAATCGGTTTAGAAAAAATGTGTTTTAAAACTAATTTTTAGCCTTTAGACATTAAAAAAAAAATAATTGCTTACATTTTTACTACAAGGCATAAGCTTATGTTTATTTTGAAAAATATGGATGATCAATCTATGTAACTATCTACTTCATTGACCTTGTCAAATCACCAGGCCTACAGGGTTGCCATAATTTTGCTATATCATAACCCGTCAAAACCCACTAGTAGCCATTCAGTTTGGAATGCCTAATTAAGAACAATTTGCAATAAATTAATCGTGACATTTTATACACATAGACTTAAAAAAAGGTAATTTTAAAAATTAAAATTTCAGGCTTAAATGCTTTGATGTGATGTTGATAATTTTATTCCTATTAACCTTCAGCACAGCATATTATCCCTGGGTGAATATAGGGGAAGAGCATGTTCCGAAATACAGTCGTTTTCGAAATCCATGAAATAGTTGTCCTTATCGGCCCAAGTCGGCAAATGGCCAATGAGGGGTTAAAAAACAAATAAATGTCATAGAAGTCGATTTTAAATTTTTTTCCCAGACTCAGACACCGGTAATAAATTTCACATTACTGTGATCTGAAATCTGAGACGTGTATCTAAAACGAACTGTCAAATGAAATTGAATATAGCCGTTGATTTTTTGACGTTATACCTTATCGAGGGTACTCTGACGTAACCTCGTATCTCAGAAAACACTATTTTACAGGAAATACAATAAAACATTTTTTCCTACGACCACTTAGAAAAGTGACACATATCACACTATATAGTCCTATGGAAAGTTCCCTATATCACACGCGTATGAATAAGAATTTACTTTCCACCCGTGTACGAATATGCTACTTTCCGCAGTAGCTGTCACAGAATGTCAAACACATAATTTCTATTTTGATCTATGTAATGTCCATAATAATACTAAAATCGATATGATTGTTAAATTATTGAAATTGTTGTAAATTAGATCCTAGATATTTATCTTTAACAATTCACAAGTTTACAAATTCCGGTCAACTTTTGGATCAGAGCAGATGAGAACAAATCTTGACGTTATTTGAGGTGCTGAATTCAAATCCGGGTTTCGTTTTTCAAAATTGGTTCTAGTTTGTGAGTTCGCGCATGTTGGCAGCACTGCGCTATCATAATGACAGTCACCTGTTGGCGTCGCTAGAAACATTATTTAATTTGTATTTTTAAAGTTTTTTTTTTAATCTAAAACGTGTGAAAATGCAAAGACGGAATTGTAAAGTTGATTCAAAGTGTTTTTGTTATGTTTGCGGATATTATATGTTCAGAAAAAGTGGCAAAGTTATTACTAATGTGATCAGAAATGCATATTTTTATTATTTTGGTTTCTTTGTATCAAATACTCACAAGCCGTGGGTACCGAAATTGTTTTGTAACGCGTGTAGCACAATATTATTCAAGTGGTCACGCGGTAAAAAAGTATGTTTTTATTTTCATTTCCAATGTTATGGAGAGAGCCGAAAAATCATGTAGATGATTGTTACTTTTGCTTGATGAATGTCGTCGGTCTAAATGAAAAAAAACAGCAAAATATAAATATCCTGAAGTATCATCAGTGTCTAAGCCAATTCCCCGTGCGAGTAATGATCCTTTGACAATTTTTCCAGGTATGAGTGCAAATTTCATGGAAACTTGTAGTTCATCACCGACGAACAGTGGAAGCGATTTTAATATGGATGAAAAACATTTAGTTTCGCAAAGTGAACTCAATGATTTGGTTCGTGATTTGAATTTATCGAAAGAAAAATCAGAATTGCAGGAGTGGAAATATCTTGACACTCAAACAAAAGTCACTGTATTTAGAACCAGAAATGAGGCGCTTTTACTGTTTTTCAAAAAAGAGGAGAATATATGCTTCTGCTGACATCAACGGTTTGTTTGATGCGATGAATACACCATACGATGTAAATAAATGGCGTTTGTTCATAGATGGTTCAAAATGCAGCCTGAAAGCTGTTCTGATACATAATGGAAATATAAAACCATCAATTCCGATTTCTCATGCAGTACAAACGAAGGAATGCTACGATACAATATATAAAATTTTGACCAAGATAAAATATAAAGAGCATCAAAGGAAAATTTGTGGCAATTTGAAGGTTTGAAAAAAATTTCAATTTAATTTTAAAGAATAAATTATTTATATACTATTCCAACAGATTATTGGTCTCTTGGTGGGGATGTAATCTGGTTTTACCAAATTTTGCTGTTTTTTCCGTCTGTGAGATAGCCGTGCAACTGACCAACATTATGTGAAAAAAGATTGGCCAAGCCGTACTAATTATGAACCAGGAAAACAAAACGTCTCTTCCATACCACTTGTGAAACCATAGAACATTTTCTTGCTACCTCTCCACATAAAGCTTGGCCTTATCAAAAATTTTGTCAAAGCGCTCGACCGTAAAGGGCCGGCTTTTGAGTTATTTCCCAAATTGTCGTACGCCAAAATCAAAGAGGGAATATTTTTCGGACCTAATATTCGAAAATTAATAGCCGACTTTACAAAATGTTTAACACCCAATGAAGCAGCATGGGTATCATTTCAAGATGTTGTCCACAACTTTCTCGGTAACCGCAAATCCCCGGATTTCAAGCAGATAATCGACAGTTTGTTGCAAAATTATTGCAAGATTGGAGCTCGAATGTCTCTTAAAATACATTTTCTGCATTCCCATCTCGAATTTTTTCCTGAAAACTTGGGTGATACAAGCGACGAGCAAGGAAAGCGACTACACCAAGATTTGGCGAAAATCGAAAAACGATACAAAGGATTTGGGACGAGGGCATGATGAGCGACTACTGTTGGACTTTAATGCGTGAAACAGATCCTAAACAGTACAAGCGACTCAGTTCGACTGCTCTTCATTTCTAATTTAACACTTTTTAATGAACAAAATGGAGATTAATTGTCAAAAATTGTAAAATATGTGTATTTAATATCTCGAAAACTAGAACCAATATCAAAAAACGGAGTCCAGATTCGGATTCAGCGCCCCAAATAACCTTAGAAACAGCTTTTGGTTGCTTAGATCCAAAACCGTGTATACTTGTGAAAATAATTTTAAAATAAATAAGATATGTTTGCTCTTTATTCTGGTTAAATACATAACCGATTAGATCATTCAATTGACGCAAGGGCTATTAGCTCAGATGGTTAGAATGTCGAATTTATCAACTTTTCCATTTGAGACCTGGCGAGCGACCGCGTTCAAATCCTGGCGGGACCAGATTTTTTTTATTTTTTAGTTTTTTTTGTTTAGAAAATATGAAAATTGAATAAATACGATTATTGTTAATTATTTTTTTAAGTACATTTAATTATTATAGTAATAATAACCTGGTTTTACATTTTTTGATGACATTATTTTGTGGTCGTAGGAAAAATATTGTACATCACTTGTGTGAAAAGTGATTTTCCACACTCGTGTGATAGTCGCAATCGGCTTGTGCCTCGTGCGACAATATTTCCCACTCGTGTGAAAAATGTCACTTTCCACACTCATAATGTAATATACTATATTAGCTAACAGAATCAAAAATGTTCGATTATTTATTGTTAATCTGAAAGGTTAATTGCTTTTTCATCAATATATAGTATACTAATTATTCTTGAAAAAATATATCAAGTTTGATTTTTTGTTTAAATGGTGAGATACTAGTAAAATGCGAGGTTTTACTGGCATAAATAAAGTTGGAAATAGTTGGCGAAAATAGTCTTTTATTTATAATAATATTTAGTTAAAATACTGTTTGTGAATGTAATATTGATAATTTAAACCAAAAAAATTATTCACATTTTTTTACTCATTTTTATCATTATAAATAACTTCTGACAATGTATATTATAAACTTTTCTATTATTTATTGCAACAAAAAAAGTAAATAATTTTTATATCATATTGTATCACATTTTTTATCTACATTTAAACGAATATTCAAACAGTAACATATCAAGTTTCTCATCGATATTTAAATAAATATTTAAATAATAACTTATCAATAAAAATTTATTGAACTTTCAACTCCTTTGGCTAATTTTTTACCGAGTCTTCTTTTTTTGAAATATTTTCTAGAAAAATACGAGGAATGATTAATTAAATATGAATAAATTGTACAAGTAAGTGAGATTAGCAATGGTGTCATCAAAGAAATTTAATTTACATGTTATTTTATATCTTCAAAAATATTGTTCTGTTAATATTATATACTATCATTATTTTAGAATCAGTCACAGTTTCGAAATAAATGACTATTACAAGAAATTAACGAAATTCTCAAAAAATTATTAGAAACCACCCTGATAGCACAAAGTCGTCTTAAAGACGTCTTTAAGACGTCTAGCATAAGACATTAGAGACGTCTTTAAGACGTCTGGTATTTCCTGAAAGACGTCTTAAAGACGTCTTAGAAGACGTCTGATGTTACAAAAGGGGACGTCTTTAAGACTTCTTATTAATGGCTTATATTGGTCTGTAGAGCTTAAAATAAGCCATAAATAAGACGTCTTATTAATGGCTTATAATGGTCTTTTGAAGCTTTAAATAAGCCACAAATAAGACGTCTTTAAGACGACTTATTAATAGCTTATAATGGTCTTGTGAAGCCTTAAATAAGACTGTCTTTAAGACGTCTTATTAATGGCTTATAATGGTCTTGTGAAACTTTAAATAAGCCATAAATAAGACGCCTTTAAGATGACTTAATAATAGCTTATAATGGTCTTGTAAAGCCATAAATAAGCCATAAATAAGACGTCTTCAAGCAGGGTCGGACTGACTAAATTTGGCCCCATCGGCACCACGAGTAATTGGCCACCCATCCTACTCTCTTTGACCAACTCGATTATTCCCATAAAGGTGATTAATCACATTTAAGACAAAAATATTTAGAATTTAAATATTAAAAAGTAGTCTTAAAATAGTAGATAGTCCAAAATCATGAAAATTTCAAGTATTTTGCGACCGTTTCAAATAATCTTAAAAAACTGTAAAATTATGCATTTAAAACATAATATAAATACTGTTTAGGTAATAAATAAAAAATAAGAGGTAATTTTTATATAAAACATTTTTAATTTTTTAAATACACAACAAAACGAAAAATTTTAAGATATTAAAACCAAAATAAATAAAAGTAAAAATCACAAATTAACATTAAAAAAAACTGACTTCCATAAACAACAACAAATAAGAAAATTAATATTGCATATTCAAAAATCTGACTAAAAATTTCTATCACAAAATATAACGTTGTCAACAGACATAAATAATTAAAATAAACAGGTACACGTACAAAATCACAAAAAAAATAAAACTACCATTCTTAAAGAACATAACAAAAATAAAAAAATCTAGCCTATTAATGATAGGTATACACAATCAGAAAAAACGAAGCTTTAAAAGTCAAAGCATTATAATAAGTTGAGCTTGTGGAAGCTAACTTATCGATAATTTTTTCTGGGTTAATACTGTTTAAGATGTCTCTTTCCGTATTCATTAATATTAGGGCCTGCAATAATTCTTGGCCTAATAAAGATCTCAGTCTGTTTTTAATTATTTTTAATAGAGAAAATAATCCTTCGCATGCCACTTGGGTGCAAGACAATGTAATTAAGAACTTATAAGCCATATACAAATTTAAAAAGTGGATATATGCATATTGTATTCTCTTAAAATTTTAAAAGTGCTGTGTACGCAACATACACATTCATTTGTTTCAGACTTATTTATGCAGAGGTCTGTTTTTACTTTTTTTTTAATATCGGGGTATATTTGTGTGAAACTCAATAATTCATTTTTTATTCGATCCCAATCTTTTCTGCAATATCAGTAAATTTATAGTCGCTTAATAAATTCAAGCTTTTAAAATTTCTGTGGTCAAGGCCTGAAAAATCTTCATAAATTTGTTTGTTTGGTTCAAATCTCTGGCTTATACTTTGAATTGCCTGATTAATTACTGATTTAAATACTTCAACTTCAAATTTTTTCATTGTATCTGTAATAACGGAATCATTAGTTGTTTCGTCTACCATATACGTTTCCTTTTTCTTAACCTTTGTTGTGGCAGCTCATGTTCAATTAGAATATCTTTGTTTCTAATGGTCTCAATTTGATTTATATAATTTAAAAATGCTTTCGTCTTTTTAACAAATCAAATTTGTCATACGTTTCATTTAGTATTGCTTTCGCATTTGTTACCAAATGGTATGCTTCGATAAAATCAATACTTTCTGTCTGAAGATAATTTGAGGCGGGAGTTATATATTCAAAAAAATTTTATCATGATAAAAAGAGTTTCATATTTGCAGAAATTTTCAAGTAATGACTGCGCCTTGGAGCATGTTTTTGAGTCAAAATCTGTAGTTTCAGCAACTTCTAATAAAACAAGTATCAACGTAGAAAACATTTCTTTAGAATAGTCGTCAAACGTGCCCACCATCTAGTTTCTGCAATTTTTTGTAATCTTTTAACATGGGTGTGAGTAGATTTTAACATTTTCCATAAATGGACTCTTTTATATGACTCCACAATAAAACATGCTACTAGATTTAACAACCCAAAGTAAGATTTAATTTTTTGATTACATTGAGTGCTATCACAAACAACTAAATCAAGTATATGTGCATAGCATCATGTAAACAGATATTTTGGTGAAAAGTCCTTAATATGAGCTTGGAGTCCAGTGTACTGACCTGACATATTAGCTGCGCCGTCGAAGCTACAATTATTTTTGTCTCGTCGAGGTCTAAGTTATTTAAAACATTAATTAATTTGGTCTTAAGAGCCAGCCCAGTACTTATCTCTACTGGAACAATATCTAACAACCTTTTTTTTACTCTACTCTTACTACCTATATAGCGAACTATAATGGAACATTGTTCAACCACGCTAATATCCTGGGTTGAATCAATTTGAACACTATAATTACCAGCTTCTTTACCTTCGTTTGCTACTCTTAATTTAATTTCATTTCTGATTATAGTTATTATTTTGTCTAAACGCACCAATGTTGCCAGATTTCCTAGATTTCGTTGAATTATTGTAAACAACATTTTTATGATGGTGGTTTGATTTATCTCTAGTGCTTGATCGTTGACCGTTGGCCCCCAAAAGGGTTTGGCCCCGTCGGCAAATGCCGACTTGCCGACTGGGCCAGTCCGACACTGTCTTCAAGATGTTTTATGAACGGAGGACGTCGGATATCTTGGTTATTAAAATATTAGTAGAAGAATCTTGCAGGTTATAAAGAATGCAAAAAATAGAATTAAAAATATTTATTGATAAAATATCTATTAATCACAGGTCACTAAGAGTTATTTTCTTTGTAGCGCATTCGATCACTCCTCTTTAGCCATAACTGGATTAATTTTTCTATTTCTATTTGATATGTAGTTGCCTTTGTAAAGCTCCTAAAAAGAAATTTAGTTAAGAGCATCTAGTCACAGAAAATTGTACTTTGCAAAAGTTAGTAAAAACCGAAAAAAGCGTTATCCATAAAACAAAAAAAAAATTCTTAGAATTTTAAATCAAAGAATTTTTATAATCATTTAATGCAATATAAGCTATTATGCTTAATTGCCTACTTTAAAAATGCTACTTTAACTTCTCTCAAAATGGCTATCTAATAGGGGTTTTTTGATATTAATAGCTCTCAAAATCTCCATAAAAACAAAAAAATGATAACTGACGAATAATCTGATTTAAATCTTATATTAAGATGTGTACTTTTAAATTAATTTGATAATTCTTACTTAGAAGAAACAGGATATTAATGTTCTATTATATAAACAAATATTCATTTATAACCTGTATTCCAGGAACGTGCTACATCGATAACAGAAACTATTCTTCCCTTTCTTGTTTTTGTCCTATATTATTTAAGTAGAAAGAGACACAAATGCTCAAAATAACCCAAAGACGCTTTTGGTGGCTATAATCGCGTACGCAATAAAATAATCAATAATCCACAATAAGCTTGGGCCATACAAATTTTTGACTTGCACTTGAATGTACTTCTTATTTTCTTCGTTTTAATATTCTTCTCCAAATATTACACTAAATATTTTGTTTAATTTTGTATACTTTTTAAAGTCGGATGGTCAGTTTTATACTATACATTTTGTGTTTTTTATGGGACTTCTGGACTCCCGCCATTTCAATGTTGCCACGACGGTGTCCGAATCGGAAGTCCGGCTTGAATGTAATGTTAAGTCAAACTTCATTTGATTCTTCTTGTTAAATTTGAATTATGTAAACCGTGCAAGTTTCCGTCCGATTGAAAGACGTTTATAAGACGGCTTAAAGACGTCTTTGAGCTTTTGCATTAATATATGGATTTGGCAAGACGTCTTAAGAACGTCTTTGAGCTCTCACATTAATACTTCTGAAATATGGCTTTTGCAAGACGTCTTATAAGACGTCTTAATAACGCCCTAGGACATTGAGACCAAACCAAGACACAAAAAGACGTCTTTCAGACGTTGTGTGCTATCTGGGCAGTCCAAACGTCATGTTATTTTCAGCTTTTACCGTAGAAACCTAGAGGGCGTGACTGCATATTATGAGTTACGTGTTTTCAACATTGGGCGTCTGAGATACGAGGTTTTATTTCGTTAAATAAATAATTAACGAGTAAAGATTTTAATTTAAAATTTTACACAGTTATGTAAAAACATATTCTGAAGATGAATTCGGGTTTAACTCAAAACCCCCAAAAATCGAGTTTGGTGGCTACGTCAGAGTACCCTTATCAGAAATATTGTTTGCTTTCTGTTAAAATCAAGTACTCAATATATTAATCTACATCAAAAGATTCGGATTCAAAAAATTCCATTTCATCTAAGCGTATTAATTTTTTCTTTTTCCCTAATCACATGTTTATGCTAATTTATAGGTATTACATATCCAATAGCTTGTAATTAAAGAATTTCACATCTGCTTACTTAAAAGTTTATTTTTAGCTGTCACCTCATTTTTTGTTTGTGTCCATATTAATTATATGAGATTTAACTCGCAGTGGTATGGGAGCAGTCACTACACAACTTTATTGGTTTCTTTTCCCATTTCATTGACGACTACCTATAAATTATGTGCATCTTTATGTTGCCAAATTAGGTGTAAAAGTTGATACCGCTTCATATTTAAATCAAATCAACATTTTTAGTTTGTAAACACTCTATATTTTAGCTTTTCTTGATGACGGGGAAACAATTTTTTTAACTTTATGACTATCACAATCACAGCATCATTAGGTAACTTTGTAAAAAAGTAGAAAACCAATTCTAAATTACTTCGGAATTCGTATCTTCATGGTAATTTCCGTCTTTTTGCCTTTAAAAACCAATAGTACATTTTCTAAAAAAACCTTCTTCAGAACCAGCGTATAAAATATTGTAGGGCTTTTTAGACCCGTGGATAAACTTTTGATAAATGCTTGACGTCTACATAAGTAAAATATTGGCCTGTTTTCTTTTCTACATGATTTTAAATATCATAACGTTCTATCAATACACTTTGAGGATTTCTTTTTAAATATCTAAACAAAATATATAATAAATAAACAAATATGACCCTTCAAAGTTACAAAACTTACGTGAAGTTAAATGTTTCAGAAAAGTATATAAATATGACCAATATATGTGTTGCAAATCTAAACGTTTCAAGTCTTGTCCAATTTTTGAAAAAGAAATCACGTCATCTTTGAATAGCATTTTTGAACCCCTCATCAAATGTTTTTAGATATCCTGGTCTTCCACCAATATTTGTTTAATTAAATATTGTTCCACCATGATACTAGGACATCCTAGTATCATGTTGTTCCGCTATTGCAGTATTATTTCAATACTCGATAAGTTGTTGAATTTGCAACTCCTGTAAGAAAAATGTTGAGTATTTAATACCGTGATCAATTATTAGTTAAAAATTAATATGTGAAACTGACTCCAATCTGACCAATCAGAGGTCTACAGAATTGCCCACTTAAATTCAAATCGCTCCACTTTAAATGCAAAATATAAAATGTATTATTATCAAAAATAAAGTTTTGAATATTACCACTCCCTTCCCCAGAATTAAACTCTGGATGCGCCACTGTTATTATCTTGCTTGTCACTCTTCTTCTTCCTTTATTGGACTATATCCCACAGGATAATTTACCCAAAATGCTTGGCACTCAATGCATACGTCTTATTCGGTCGTATTCTAAGGTTATACTCGTATAAAGTGAATAATATAGCACGGGCAGAAGTTGGAAAAGCTTTTTGCAGTTCTCCCACTTTATACACATAAATTGACAGTTCTGCAGCGGAGCTAACCGAAATGGACGCGATTCATTGGCATACAAAATTATTTTATAGAAGGTATAAACAATTTCGGGTAGGAATATGATTTGGATATTATAATACTTGTTCAATAACTATTTAAAATTACTTATTCTTTGAAATGACACTGGCAGGTAAACATTACCGTGAAATTCTCTGACGTAGTTTGACGTTTACAACCCCTCTCTATCTACGAAAAAAAGCCTTTCCAACTTCTGCCCCTGCTATAAAGTACGTAGTCGTCTGCTAGCGATGTATCCAAACAGTTGTCAGTTGGTCGCTTTCCAGTATATACACACCTCTATGTATCAGATGTATGTCTGAAACGCATCCTAAAAGATTTAGTAAAACCTTTTTTGATGCATATACATAACATATCACGACGGTTTCTAAAGTATAAAGATATACGTATTTCTGAAACGTATCATAGGAAGCTCCGTATAACCTTTTTTGGTGCATACAAGTAACGTATCATAAAGGTTTCTATTAAATATACATGATTTAACTTTCAAAACCTGAAAAAATGTATTTCTGTATCCATAACCATCATTCATATGGATTATTTCACGAAGTGAGTTGAAGTCTACGCCATTCCAAATCAAGAGGCCGCAACTGTTGCAGACGTATTAGTAAAAGAATTCATCAGAAGATTTGGAGTGCCTTTGGAGATCCACAGTGATCAAGGCAGAAATTTTGAAAGTCAGCTTTTCCGAGGATTCTGTGACAGACTAGGCATGAAGAAAACGAGAGCTACGGCATTGCACCCAAAGTTAGATGAAATGGTAGAGCAAATGAATAAGACCATTGGCAAATACCTGTCAAAAGTAGATTCCAACCATCAGCGAGATTTTAATGAGTATCTTTCGCTCTTCGCAAAGGCATATAGATCCGATGTCAATGAATCTACAGGCCCAACGCCACCAAAGGTGCTGTTCAGGCGTGAGATAAGACTACCGTGTGACCTCGAGTTTGGATGAGACAGAGCCGGTGAAGATTATGTGATCCAACTAAATAGACGACATGCATGAGTTAGTTCCCAAAATGACAGAAGGGTTATTCTCCGAATCTTCAACGGTCTTGGAAAGGTCCGTATCTCATAAAAAAAAATCAATGATGTCATTTACCGTATAAGTAAGATCCCGAACGGTAAACCGAAGGTAGTGCACCAAAACCGGCTGGCGCCATTTGAGGGTGACCATGGCGAGGAAGAAGAAGTAAACCAACTCCAAAAAATATCTGATCTTTTCATTGAAGAATTTATGGGTGCATATGAGGGTACCTGAAAAGCAACATGGTGTTAAAACCGAGCAACAACAAGAGCTGCTCGCGGTTCCTAAAGATTACTCGCTGGTCCATAGTTTTTTCGCCAACATCTACGACACTCGAGGTCTGGCATTTGTATTCTGGAAGAATTTTGGATAATTGCCAGAACTTCAAGATCAGTTACAAGCCTCTGGAAAAGCATTGAAACTTCAAGATGAAGTGCGTTATCTTTTCTATTTGGTAAATAGATTCACTTATCATGATGTATGGGAAGCATTACTTAGTCTGAGAGAGCATGTAGTACAGCCCAATGTATAGAAACTAGCCATGCCAAAGATAGAGAACAACCAGCTGACTTGGAGGATCATTAGAAACATGTTGGAAGTAATCTTCCAAGATACCCAGATTAAAATATTAGTCTGCAGCCATTCTCCCAGCATTCAGGTCATAGCGAAGACTGTCGCTTGTTACTTCCATGCAACTGGAAATTGTAAAAGAGGATCCAGTTGCAGATACAACCATTCAGTTATAGTTCCAGGAGGAACTATTTCTTAAAGAGAGGGCAATGCCGTGAGAACGCCTAAGCCGACTCTGTCTAGAGCGCGATGTGAAGTCTGCCACCCGACTCATGGTCGAAACATAACCAAAACCTTCTAGGTATGCCGCTGACGCACAGGGCAAGCACTTCACAAACGCTTCGAGATTCTTCCATTCTAATTTACTTAACTGTACGCTCTCAAGCCTCGCGGGTTGCTTCGCAAAAGGTTATACAAAAACTTAGATAAATTTAAAAAACCTAACTAATATACCTAACTCGTGCATGAGCGATCGGTTAAATTTAAATGGCCTAAATGAATTAAATGGCTGCACAGATTAGGTAATTTTTTATTTTTGTTTTGCGAAGCAACCTGCGACGGCCTCAGGCTGCAATAACCTATGCAGTCTGGGGCCGTCGCGGGTAAATTAGTTAGGTTTTTTTAACTAATCTCATTTTATATATAATTTTTTTTGCGTAACAACCCTCGAGGCTCCAGGCCGCTCATGTTAGGTAAATTAATTTAGTTTTTTTTTATTTATTTAAAAAAAGTTGCGATTACACCAGGCCACACAGATTGGGTAATTTAGTTAAGTATTTTTTAAATTTCTCTCATTTTATATATTTTGTAAAGCAACCAGCCATGGCTCTGGGCCGCAGAGGTTAGGAAAATAAGTTAATTTTTTTTTAATTTTTGGAGCACCTCGTGATAGCTCCAAGCGCTGTTTTGATCGGGTGCTGTTTTGACTGACGCTATTTTAATAAGAGCTATTTCGTTCAAGCGCTCTTTTGCTATGAGCTACTGTATTTTTTGACAAAGTCGTTGATTTTCGATATCTTGTCTATTCGATCTAATGAATTTTAAATATATTGTTTTTTCGATAAAATGTTACCTATTTGATACAATACATTTTCGATCAAATGTTATTCGATAAAATATAGGTTTGTTCAAACAGCGAATATGATCATCAGAAGGACGTCAGACGCATGCGCATTGGAAATAGTCCGTTCTTACAAAGCCACAGATAATCCGATGAGCTGTCAGTAAAACGTTTCAACATATTCTCCGATTCGTACATGAATGAGTCGGCGGATTGTCAAAATGATCAGGGGTGGGATTCCGTTTCACGATTCGACTCGAATTCAAACTCCATAAAAGCAATTCCGTTTAACGAGTAGTCGATTGGATATCAAATCGTTAAAGTTGGATTATTCTGACATTAGGTATGACCTGTCAATGAGGTTAAATAATAAGCCTGTGGCTTAAAATTTTAGGGAAGAAAGGAATTTAGTTTCCAGGACATACCTATGTCTCTGGCAATGCCTTTTCTGGGTAACCTATCGTGCAACAGAGGTCTTTTATATCCTTGAATTATCAATAAATGGATTAGTTATTATACAAAACGATACAAAATATAAACATTTATAGGTTCTCTTTATTCAGCTGAAAAAGTTCTCCACGACGATTTTCTGGAAGTTCAAAAGGATCGTTTCTTTTTTGTAACTCATCCTTTCTTTAGTCTAATAATAATAAACAATATTTTTATAATTTAACCCATTATGAGTGATCCTTGCAACTCTGAATGCAGAGTTGTTTGTACCCGGTGAGGGATGACTATTAATATTTGCCATGGCTCTCCGAGACAACTTACAGATGTCATTTGAATTAGAAATGAGGATACCCCGGAAAAACCCCACACATAAGCATAAAAACTAATAAATAATTACAATTTAATTTTTGTTGTTTGACGTTAAAAGTCGTGACATTCTGTTCTGTGTCGAGTAACTCGACACATAATTCGATCGAATTAAAAACAGCGATTCTATAACTCGATCTGTTTTGACTTCGGAAATCTTCGGAAATTCGACAAAATAATGGAGCATTCAAACTATTCTGACTTTTAAACGTCAAACAACAAAACTTGAATTGTATTTCTTTAGTCTTGACGTGAATTATTTATTAGGTTTTATTCTTATGGGTGGGGTTCTTCCGTAGTGTTCTCATTTATAATTTGAATGACATCTGTAAGTTGCCGCGGAGCGCCATGGAAAATAATAATAGTCGTCCCTCCCCGACAACAATTAATTTGTATTGTATTTGGTTTAGCCTGTTTAGCCATTAGAATAATAATTTATTTTTTTATGATGATGCTTGGGGTTTTTTCTGGGTATCCTCATCTATAAGTTAGATGACACAATCTGTAAGTTCCATTGGAGCGCCATGGCAAATAATAATACGGTTGTCCCTCCCCGATACCAGCTATATGCTTTCAGAGTTGCAGGGATCACTCGTAATGGGGTAAATTGTAAATTAACTATTATTTAATATTATTGTGCTTTGTGCTAAAGAAAGAATGACCTAAGGGAAAGAAGCGATCCTTTCGAACTCTCTGAAAATTGCTGTGGATAGCTTTTTTGGCTGAATAAAGATTACCTTCCTTTATTAGTTTATAGTTTATAGCGTTTTATGTAATTAATAAATCCTCTTATTGATGTTTCAAGTAGTATACAGAGTCCCTACTCTTTCATAGGGACAGTGTTACTATTTCTTAAACGCTAACAGAAGGTTGTTTAAATTAGACAAAAATTACGCAGTTTTGTGCTTAATAAAATGGTGCCATGAAACCTTTGATATCTAGAGGGAGATTTAAAATATCGGACAAAAAATTAAAATTGTAATTTCTTTAAATTCATTCATTCGTTTTTTGTCAGATATTTTGAATTTCTTTGTAGATATCAAATGTTTTCTGGCACCATTTTAATAAGCACAAAACTGCGCAACTTTTGTCAAATTCAACCATTTTTCTATTTGTTACCGTTTAAGAAATAGCAATACTGTCCCTGGCTCACGAGCTAGTAGGTACCTATCTAATTGGGAAGTTGCACAATGAGCCTAGTGAGGCCTAAGTGCCATGAGTTAACCCACTCTTCACACGTTACAGATACAAATACTGTCCCTATGAAATAGTATAATGACCCCGTATATACCTAATAGAGAAAATAAGGCCCTTAATGCAGGAGAGGTTATTTAGAAAAGGCACATTGCTGCAGGAAAGGTTCATACCTAATGTCAAAAAAATTCAACTTTAATGATTTGATATCGAATCGACTACTCTAGAGCTATCGAGTTATTTTATCGAGTTTATTGTCGAATTTCTTTGAACGGAATTGCAATTATGGAATTTGACATCAAATCGAGTCGAAGATTTCCGAAGTCAAAACAGATAGAATTGCTTTTCATAATTCGATCGAATTATGAATCGTATCGAGATCGAGTTACTCGACACAAAACGGAATCCCACCCCAGAGCTTCATCGCTTGTACAATTTATCAGCACATGCGCATTTGAATGTCTCTTCTCGTTCGTGCTATTTTGTTTGTAATTATTGGGATTTTAAGTTAACTTGGAGTGGCTTGGGTTTCTATTTCTTTCAATTGAAATGAATATTTTTTGTTTATATCTTGTGTACAGTTTTTTACTTTCCTATCTGTATACAGATATAAGGAAAGTATAGGAATCATGATTTTTTTCGACCTCGAGTTTTCGACGGATTTTTACGTTTTGAGGTCCCCTGAATCCGTTTTCGCGATGATGTCTGTGTGTGTGTGTGTGTGTGTGTGTGTCGTGTGTCGTGTGTCGTGTATCGTGTATCGTGTATCGTGTGTCGTGTGTCGTGTGTCGTGTGTCGTGTGTCGTGTGTCGTGTGTCGTGTGTCGTGTGTCGTGTGTCGTGTGTCGTGTGTCGTGTGTCGTGTGTCGTGTGTCGTGTGTCGTGTGTCGTGTGTCGTGTGTCGTGTGTCGTGTGTCGTGTGTCGTGTGTCGTGTGTCGTGTGTCGTGTGTCGTGTGTCGTGTGTCGTGTGTCGTGTGTCGTGTGTCGTGTGTCGTGTGTCGTGTGTCGTGTGTCGTGTGTCGTGTGTCGTGTGTCGTGTGTCGTGTGTCGTGTGTCGTGTGTCGTGTGTCGTGTGTCGTGTGTCGTGTGTCGTGTGTCGTGTGTCGTGTGTCGTGTGTCGTGTGTCGTGTGTCGTGTGTCGTGTGTCGTGTGTCGTGTGTCGTGTGTCGTGTGTCGTGTGTCGTGTGTCGTGTGTCGTGTGTCGTGTGTCGTGTGTCGTGTGTCGTGTGTCGTGTGTCGTGTGTCGTGTGTCGTGTGTCGTGTGTCGTGTGTCGTGTGTCGTGTGTCGTGTGTCGTGTGTCGTGTGTCGTGTGTCGTGTGTCGTGTGTCGTGTGTCGTGTGTCGTGTGTCGTGTGTCGTGTGTCGTGTGTCGTGTGTCGTGTGTCGTGTGTCGTGTGTCGTGTGTCGTGTGTCGTGTGTCGTGTGTCGTGTGTCGTGTGTCGTGTGTCGTGTGTCGTGTGTCGTGTGTCGTGTGTCGTGTGTGTGTGTGTGTGTGTCTGTAGGTCGCATAACTCATGAACCGATACACAGAAAAACACTTAAGCTTTATTCTAGCGTCTAATGAACTGATTAGATTTTGGGCAGAGTCGGAACATCTGGGGGGGGTACTTTATAGGTGGTCATTTTTATATTTTATGAAATATATCTGTTATTTACGTTTGGAGAAGAAAATTCGTTAAATAAAAGTTACTTCTAATATAATTATCTATAATTTTTGTTCTACACAAAATTTTCCTAAAATGGTCCGTATTCGAGAAATTTGACAAAATGTAAAAAAAATATTTTTTTATAAAAATTGTTCAAATAAAAGTTGTTTGTAATATAATTTTCTATAATTTTTATTCTATACATAATTTTTTTAAAATGGACCGTATTCGAGATATTTGAGAAAATGTGTAAAAACACTTAAGCTTTATTCTAGCGTCTAATGAACTGATTAGATTTTGGGCAGAGTCGGAACATCTGGGGGGGGGTACTTTATAGGTGGTCATTTTTATATTTTATGAAATATATCTGTTATTTACGTTTGGAGAAGAAAATTCGTTAAATAAAAGTTACTTCTAATATAATTATCTATAATTTTTGTTCTACACAAAATTTTCCTAAAATGGTCCGTATTCGAGAAATTTGACAAAATGTAAAAAAAATATTTTTTTATAAAAATTGTTCAAATAAAAGTTGTTTGTAATATAATTTTCTATAATTTTTATTCTATACATAATTTTTTTAAAATGGACCGTATTCGAGATATTTGAGAAAATGTGTAAATTTCGAATTTTGAAGAAAACTCAAAAACGGATAAAGAAAATAACATTAAATTTTAAACTTAAGGTTTATTTCGGCCTGACGTAAAATGATTAGATTTTGGACAAAGTCGGAACATCTAGGGGGGTACTTTATGGGAGGCCGTTTTTATATTTTATGGAATATACCCGTTATTTATGTTTGGAGAAGAAAATTTTTCAAATAAAAGTTACTTCTAATATTATTATCTATAATTTTTGTACTTTACAAAATTTTTTTAAAATAGTCCGTATTCGAGAAATTTGAAAAAATATAAAAAACATATTTTTTTATAAAAATTGTTTAAATAAAAGTTGTTTGTAATATAATTCTCTAAATTTTTATTCTTTACATAATTTCTCTAAAATGGACCGTATTCGAGATATTTGAGAAAATGTATAAATTTAGAATTTTTAAGAAAACTCAAAAACGGATAAAGAAAAAAACATTAAATTTTAAACTTAAGGTTTATTTCGGCCTGTAGTGAAATGGTTAGATTTTGGACAAAGTCGGAACATCTAGGGGGGTACTTTATGGGAGGCCGTTTTTATATTTTATGGAATATATCTGTTATTTATGTTTGGAGAAGAAAATTGTTCAAATAAAAGTTACTTCTAATATTATTATTATTATTATTATTATTATTATTATTATTATTATTATTATTATTATTATTATTATATTATTATTATTATTATTATTATTATTATTATATTTTTATTATTATTATTATTATTATTATATTATTATTATGTGTTGGACACATCAGATTTTTTATGTAAAATACGTACTATTTTTTAATAAAAATAAACATCTTGTTTCAAAATTATACATTCACACAGAGTAGCTAAATATATGTATTTTGTTGTATTCTTAATAATGTTTAAAATAGTAATTCACCAAACATGTCTTTGATTTGTCCAATTCTATTGCATTTTGCGTTCCAACAAGTACAAGTCGCCGATAAAACCATGTACGAGTCAGAGACCCATCAGAATAAAGCTGTTGGAACAAACCTTATATTTTCGATCAAATGTCATTCGATAAAATGTATTTTTGATCAAATTTTTAATTCGATTAAATGTTTTCGATCAATTTTGTGCCCCCCTAAAAATAAAAATGTAACTCAACTAACTGAAACTAATGCAAGTTCAGGAAGTATCTAAAGTTAAGAAGGGACCATTTATTATAGATCACGATTTAAAGGATTTCGATTGTACACCAAGTCGTAAATTAATTAATTAATTATTTACACATAGTTCCTACAACTTCTAAGATCGCTTCATCTATTTTGACAATATTTAAATTTACCTATCGATGAAATATAATGCTCTTAATAGGACTCATCTGATATAATAAAGTACGTTGCTAGATCCTATCATGATACATTTCTGTTACATGTTGTACCCATAAAATGAAGTATAAATAATGTTCTTAACGGGACACATTTCTGATATAATATACATATTATGTTTCTAGATCCGTACATGATACATATTTATTACCGACTGGGATCATATTTTTTATTGTTTCAAGAAATATGTATGTGGCTGTCTTGAGCTATCAGAGATGATTACATATGTTCAAACAAATTTCATTAATGTTACAAATAATGTGTATGTCGTTTCCTATGTTGCGTGAATAATGTTTATGTTTATGTTTATTGGGTTGCTTCATAGCCGTTAATAAATAATTATAAACAATATATATATATATATATATATATATATATATATATATATATATATATATATATATATATATATATATCACGTATTAGTGCGGCGGCTGGTGGATAAGTGCTACAGTGCGTCCAAAAAAATTCTAAATACATAATTTCAAATATTTCCTATTACCAAAAAGAAAATGTATAATATTATATTCGCATTGTAATAATAATTACAGGCTGTCGTTATTATTTATCTGGGCCACATGATGCAGCTCTGTGCGCTCTTTCAAAAACACGCGCGGCACTCCGCTACCCCCGCGCCCACGGTTAAAACAAACCGGGGATTTAAGTGGAGAGAGTTTAATTAATGTATATTTTTTTAAATATACTATTACGCAGCACCCTGCAGCGTGCTGCGGTCGTCATAAGTATAGGTACGAGTAAATGAAGAAAATAGAATAGTCCATAAATGTCTCGAAATGTCATTATCCGTCAAGAATATTCTAGATGACAGTTCGAGAAGGTTCAAGAAGGGTCTAGCAAGCTATATAAGTATGATCCTGATGACAGTTTTTTTAGTTTTATGATAGACGTTACATGTTAATGTTATCAATTGAATAATTGTTGTTAAAGTTGAGTTGAAATAAATTGGATACCAGAAACCTGTGTAACAATATATACGAAGAATAGATGGAATTAAAAACAAAAGATAGGCCATTACCAGATATAATTATAGAAAAAACTGGTGTAAGTGGAGGAAAAGTTACACACGAAAATTTAATAGAGATATTTGTTTTAAAAATGAATGGATCTGTGGATGCAACAAATAATGCTCTCTACTGTTTTTCCTGTTTACTTTTTGGTGGCGATAAAGTTTGGACGGAAATAGGGGTCACCGATCCAGATAAAAAAACACGAAAACTCTAAAAGCCATCTTTATAATTGCATGGAATTTGCGTTGCTAGGGACAACTAATATTATGGCTCAATTAGATTCTGCTTATTGGTTAAATATACAAAGACATAATGAAAATGTGTCAAAGAAGTGTATCCAAAATTATTAATTGCATTAAGTTTTGTGAAGCTTTTCAACTGGCTCTTCGGGTTAATGATGAGATCGATTCTTCCCAGAATCTGGGGATATTTTGTGGACTCACAAATTTCTCGGCTGAATTATATGCAACGCTAAGTGACTACCTAAAAAATTCTTCTGTATTTAAAGACACCTCTAAAGAAATACAGAACGATCTGTTACAGTGTATGCTCGATGTCTGCCATGAACAAATAATTGAGGAAATTAATAATTCTCCATTTTTGGCGATCATGGCGGACGAAACAACGGATGTTGCTGCAAAAACTCAACTGGTAGTTATGTTCGCAATGGTGAGCCAATTGAAAGTTTTTATAACTACTTAATTCCTGAAAACTGTGATGCAGAAACATTTTTTTAACTGTTACAGGTCCTTTAATTCAAAATTCACCATGCAAACTAATTGCACAAAGTTATGATGGAGCCGCGGTGATGAGCGGTCAATACGCAGGAGTTCAAGCCTTAATTAAAAAAGTATCCTTTTGCTCACTATGTACATTTCTATGCCTATCAGTTAAATTTAATTATGTCTAAGGGTTGGTCTTTTCACCTTCAGATAAAGTGCCAGGTAATTTTTATCCCCCAAGTAACTTAAAAAGTAATCTTTTCACTTCTCGGTTAACCTAACTTCTGAATGATAACTTAACTTAGTTATGAAATTCCTGATAAAATACTTCACTGATGGATAAACAGGTAGCTACATAACCACATAAGATTAAAAACTACTGGATACTTACCATACATATTATTTATTTAAAAAAACAGAAAATTTATTATCTGACAGATAGTAACTCTCAGATAATATATCCGTCAGTTAGTTATCTGGAACTTTATCTGAAGGTGAAAAGACCGACCCTCAAGCTGCTTCTGCAAATTCGCAAGTACGTGTATTTTTTGGAAATTTACAAGACATTCCGGGCTTTTTTAATAATTCGCTCCAGCGAGTAGAAGTATTAAATAAGATTGTGTAGAGAAGGATCTCCCACGGCGATACAACCTGTTGGAATTTTAATATAAGGACCATTAATGTTGTGTACGAAAATAGAGCGTCTCTCATTGAGTGTATGCATGAAATAGAAGAACAATTCACCAACAACATAGTCGCCTCTAGTCGCCGTACATTAAATGATCCGATCTTTAATTTTTGGCTGACTTGTAGACATCAGCAAAGAAAAATTGAACCCACTCTAGTAAAAAACGCTATCGATAATTTTTAAAGCAGTATCACTCAAGTTCGAAATAATATTGATAGCATCATTACTGAAGCATCATATTTAATAAGCGATCAGCCACCAGAAAATAAACGCAAGTGCGCAGGTAACAGAAGATTTGATCACCGGATTTCTGCTTTAGAGGTGTGTGACGTTATCCTAAATTGTGCAGAAGATCGATTTCATCTAGGAGTTGCCTCACTTGTTTTTTGAATGCTTTTGAGAGTATTGTAAATGTTCCGAGGATAAACTCACTTCCGCATGTTTTTTTTTATCTCACACTTGACAAAGAACGATTGCGAACTGAACTGTCCGTTATTTATTCAAGAAATGATTGCAGGACATTGAATAGTATACTACCTCTACTAAAATTTAAACAATCTAGGAGATACGTTAAAGGAGACTAGAAAATTATTAGAAATTGTAGTAACAACTCAACAACTCTTATGACAACAGGCCGACGAATTAGCCCGAGAAGGCTCAGATAAGGCCATCACAGGCCCCGAACTCTTCTATGGAATTGCTAAGGCATTGTGCAAGACATCCATTACACAATGGATGCAAAAAGAGTCTCAGGAATGGTGGAACAACTATCCAAGACTGAGACAGGCCAAACAGTTCATTAAGGAACCATCGGCCAAGTTCACGAAAGACCTACTGGATCAAAAGCGTCAAATCGTTAGGATAACAGTAGGCCTTCTTACTGGACTCTGTCGCCTCAAAAGGCACATGAGTGTCATAAATCCAGCAGAAGAAGCAACTTTGTGCAGGTTCTGTGAAGAAGAAGAGGAAACATCATTCCACGTCCTGTGCCAATGTGAAGGCCTGGCTGGAATGAGGTTTCTAACATTGGGCGAAGAAAAGCCAAATGCATGCAACTACATGCGGGAGCCACTGTCAAAGATACTAAGTCTAATAAAAAAGACCAGGCTAGACGACATACTCTAGAACAACCGGAGTCCCACAATAGATCTGAAAAGGTCGCGGTGGATAAGGACAAGTAACGTCCAGCTCCTAATCTAATCTAATCTAATCTATGACAATAGCAGAGGCCCAGCGATGTTTCTCAACACTAAATCAAATCAAAACGTTTCTCATAAATTCATTGACCGAAGATCGTTTACCAGCTCTTTCCATGCTATCTATTGAAAAAAAGTATACTTTCGAAATAGAAAATTTTAATGAAAAAGTTATTACAAAATTTGCGAACTGACAAGAACGTAGGATAGACTTAATATCTGTTTAAATTGTTCACGTCATTTTTTTAAACATTTTGTATTTTGCTTGAAGAAAATAGAGTACAGTAAAATAGTGTGTGGCAATTGTTCCAGCCATCCATTATACAGCAAGCACGATAAAATCGATGGGACTTTGACTAAGAAGACATTGTAATAATATAAGTAATATATATATATATTATCAAACTGTATATAATTTTTGTAGTTGTTATAGTTCTTTGAACTTGGATATAATTAGGTTAAGAAATGTATTTTATTATTTAATATTATATTTTGTAATGTGTTGTTTTGACACTTATTTCGACGACGTAACAATTGTGTAGGTTCGTTGAAATAAGCAATCGAAGAATAAAGGATTCAATATATATCTTTCGTATAATCTAGTTGATTTTTATCTGCTATTAATAATACATAGTGACGAAAAATATCCAAAGGACTAGTACCATCACAACATCCCCCTGAAAAGTAAACTTTTTTTGCAAAAATTGCAGAACACCCTAAAATTTTTACCACAAGCCGCCACTGTCACCTATACTTCATCTTTTGAATTTGAACTTTATTTTTGTTTCAATTTCAGATGGGAGACAAAGATATTAAAGTTTTATAAATGTGATATTTTAAATTTTGTTAAAATGTTTTGTACAGATATATCAAAATGATCTAAAACAGGGTCTAGCAAAATAGCGTTGCCTGATTAACCTCTTTTTCCTTGTATAAAACCGTGTATTATTTTAGATATGATGTAATTATTATTTGATGTGCTTGTGCTGAAAACTATAAAATACACATTTTTTATTAGAAATTTTGAAACAATTTGATTTTGTTTTTGTACAGTGTATGGAATCCAACACTATTTTTACAAAGTGTATAGGGTTGGACACCATAAATAAATTTTTATAATTTTGACATATAAAGCGACATTTTTTCTGTTCGCATCAAATGTAAAAATTAATAATGTATTTCTATTTAATTTCAGTAGACACTATAAAGTCAGTTGATGATTCTAAACTAAACATTACGAAATCACGAAATGAGACTGTAAAGAGGAGAGATTCCAAGAAGAACGTCGTATACAATTCATTAAAGAATGACAAGAATCATGGCATTATCACGCAAAGCGCATTGATGGAGCTCAGAGCTGCTGGATTGCGATGAAATCGTGTTCCTCGATTAATACAGTATTAATTTTCCACTTTTATTATACCTGCATTTTATACTATTTTGCACATTGTGTAATTTTTTTCATATAAAAGGGAAATATTAAATCGTCTTTTTTTTCTTTCTTTATATTGTACCAACAAACCTACTTTAGTATAGATACCCAGGTTTTACACTGACATTTTACAACGACGTCATTTATTGATCATCCGTTACGTCATTTTTCACCAAAGATGTCACGTCAAAATGACGTCCAGCTCAAATCATTGTCATGGCCCAGTGACGTCATTTTATGACGTAATTTTATGACGTTAATTTGTACCGTTACTATGACGTTAGTTGTGCCTAGACTTAAAAGCAGGCTGTGTGTCTTTATAGGAAATTAACAGATAGATAATAAAATAGTCTTTATTATAAAATAATTACAAATTAAATTATTAAAACTAAACATTAAATACCATGCATACCTACTGGAAATAAACTTACAGAAGAAACTGTAAAATAATTACTCAATGCAATAAATGCAAATTCTTTCACATCCATTGTTAGAGCATTATATAGATACAATTTCCTGTAGGGTGTCCAATAAACTTTTCTTTGAAGTTCTAACCATTTACGGTCCACTAAAGCTAGGCTGTGTCCATGATGACTGTGTACATCACAAAGCACGTATCTTCTAGAGACCCCACGCCAATGTTAAACTATTAAACCAAATTAGCGCTACCTTGTGTTTGGAGCTGGAACTAAAATGACAATTGACAGACGGCGGTAAATTCAAATTGTAATTTTTAGGAGCAGGTAGTAGTTAAATTAAATTTTAAATGATTTCCACATAAATTATTTTATAAAATAAAGTATGGAACTAGTAAGTTCGAAACTTTTATTTTACAAAATAATTTAAGGAATTAATTTGTTATAAGGGGTCTGATGTGGAGAGTTGGTTCTGCATATTATTATTAAATAAATATAAGATATATCAATAAATAATAAAATAGAACATTCTTAAAATATGTTTATTAATAACTTAAATAAATATTATTAGATAAAAATAAATACAAATAATAATACATATTTAAGAAATACTTACTTGGAGCAAATAGATATATAATCTCAAATCTTTAAAATACCTATCAATAATTTAAATGTGAAGTAGAGACTAGGATATTAAATTTTATTAACACTAAAGTTATATATTTTATAAATGTCTTTTTAACCGAGGACAAATGTAATATAGGTATTGTATTAAAAGGTGAATCCTTTTAACTATTCATTCAATGATAAATAGGTATTTTCCTTCCAAATACAGATGGTGGTATTACTCTCTTATGTGAAAAATGATTTCGGAATCTAGTCCAGTGATAAATTGATTATCAATTAGTTGTTGTACCCGTTTGTCTTTTTATGATGCAGATGCATGGTGAATCAATGAAGTTTTTCTCGAAGTTTTCAACGTAGCACCAAAATTATTGCAAAACACAGTAGGAAATAGAAAAGCGAAACATCACAATTTTGCAAATAACTAAGACAAAACTATAAACAGAAACCAAAAGCCAAAGCCAACAAAAAATCACTAAAATCAGACGGAAAAATGAGATTAACCAAGAACATAAATACACGTCACATATTTGGAGTTTTTCTCCCATAAAGCTTAAAAATGGAGTAAGAAATCAAAATTTCACCAGTAGCCCCATCTAGAGTTTGGAGCAAATAGCATAAAAAATGTCAGTTGTGACCTTGGTCATTCACGTGGAACCTCTATGTGCTTTGTGGTGTACATCATGCATGCAATACTAAAATATATCAATTTGTAGGCTTTAAAGCGCATAACATATGAAGTACGAGTATATACATCCAGTACATCGCCATAAAAGTGTGACGTAATTCTGGCTCCACTGACAGTTAATTCTAACCAAACTTTTAACAGTATTTGACATATGCATTTTTACTGTTTTTATTTTTTTTTATTAAATTTTGTTTGCAGATCATAAATAGCTATTTTTCTACGATCACTATCCAAAGTAAGCTTCTGCGCTTTGAAATACAACCGCAAAATTGACGTTTTCCGCGAACTGACATTAAATGGCAGCTTTATCGCTCGCCGGATGGAAAATTTGACAGCTTTGTTGCTCGCCTAATTTAAATTAGACATAATATAATACTATTTGTTTTTAATAAATGATTTTCAAGTTATTTGTTCGTAGTTTGATGTTTTTTGTTTTATTATCCAAGTTAACATTGACTTTGAATATCAACTCCGTTTTTTATGATTAACGTAGACACAGGCAATACATTATACACAAATAGCTATTGTGTACTAAGAGCTTCGAACATATATTACTAGAGCCATCGTCCAAATGGACCTTGTTTTGGTACAGGGGGAAAAATAGTGTCCAGCATTCCCATTGGTCTGTTTCGTTTTGCTTGGCATGTCAAATCGTTCGAAATGATCAGAACTGTCATTTTATTTTTGATTTTCATTAATCTCTAGCTTATTTTTGAAGTTTATAAGTGATTTTTTTATATTTTATTACTTTACTGATACACATTTTAACAATGGTGAGAGTTTGTGTAAGTTTTACTTAGAAATATGAAAAGGTCATTTCACAAGTGAGTAACCATTAGCGTCTCTACCATTTTCTTAAAAGAAACATAAGTATCTACATTTTATGCAGAAGGTCGTTAAACATGAATTTAAAATAAATGGTAAATTTAGTGAATTAAATTTAAAGAACTTGTATAATGTATGAGAAATATTGTTGTAGATTTTGGACTCTACTGAAAAGTTAAAAAAAAAATAATCATAATGTTTCAATATAAACAAGCTTTTCGTTTTTAAGTCATTTTATCCACGATACATATGTTAAAGACAATATTGCCCCACTCACCCACTTAAAATTAGTTAACATTTAAAAGTGCGCGCCAATCGTCACTTCCGCTCTAGACAAAGGACAGTGAAGAAGAAAATCAGTTGCACTGTGGTTGCACTTCAGCTCTTGAACAGTATACTATTGAGTATTGACTCTCTTCATACAGTTTAAATGTTAAATTATGGTATTGTAAGCCTCGATAAGGCCACAGTCTTATTTGTTGTCTTTGTTGTTGTGTTCGAAATAAAATAACCAAAAAATACAGTCCACGATTTTATTCCCGGCCTAAGTGCCGAACATGCTGGTCCAGATCGAACGCCGGATTCAACAGTGAAATTAAGCGAAGCAGGGCCAAAAGTTGCCGCTAATATTAAACTGCTTAAGATATTAAAAATAAGTGTCCTGTGGGTTACTGCTCCTCAAATAAGCATCAGGAAAAGAAAAAGGTATTTGCATTTGCCGATATTCCAAATCATTGTCCTCCATATTGGATTTGATAAACACAGAAGACGAAGGTGAGGTGAGTCGTGTCGACTTCTTCAATTTCGGCCGTTTGTGACGTTGGAGCACTGCGCACGCGCTAAGTTCAAATAAATCAATTTTGTGATCGATATCATAAAACAAACAGAACATAGTACTGATGAACCATCTCTGGAAATAAAGGATAAATTACTGGTAAGAAAGTAAGATTTAAGCGAATGTTTTGAACAAATCCGTGATTTAGACACCAAAATTACTTGCTTGGATCAAAATCAAAGTTTAACAGAATTAGAAAATGATGAAATTTCAAATTTTATGACTCCACAGTATTCATCAACAATTTTATTAAAAAATGTGAGGAAGACTCCTCCTCAAAAAGTAATTCAAGTAAGTGAGGCCTCAAATATTTCCTTACCTAATATTAAAATTCCCAATTTCAGTGGAAAACATATTAACGAATTTAAACCTTTCATGGATATGTTTGAAGCAGTAATTAATGTAAATAGCAAATTAAAAAATGTTGAAAAACTATCATTTAAAAAGTTATCTTGAAGGTGAGGCATTCAACCTCATAAGTAATCTTCCATTAATAAATGAATCGTATGATCAAGCTTTACATATTTTAAAGGCAGAGTACAAAAATTAAACTGCTCTAATTAACTCGCATATTGATTGTATATTAAACATACCTTCTATACAAAAAGGCAATCCCACAGCCTTAAAATAATTTGTCTCCTGTATAAAACAACATACAGGGGCACTAAAAATTTTAGGACAATCTGTAGACAGCTGGGATGTCATGTTAGTAAGAATTTTCACAAAAAAATTAGATTATTTTACTAATCAGGCATATCAGTTGCAAAGAAATAAATCTACAACCCCAACATTAAATGAGTTTCTAGAATTTTTACAACAACGAATTTTATCATTTCAGGAAATTCCGCAAACTAAAGTTATTGCAAAGGAAAAGGTTCAAGTTCATTTGACAACTAAAACTAAAAATGATAAATGTATTTTTTGTTCAGCTACAGATCACAAGCTCTATAACTGTGATCAATTTAAACAATCAAATATCAATGAGTGCATTTCCTTTGCAAATAAAAAGCAAAATTTGCAAAATATGTCTTAATAACCATTTTGGAAATTATAGGTTTTCATTTAGGTGTCAAAGTTGCAGAAAGGGCCATAATACAATGTTGCATCTTGAAAAGCCTCTTGCAAATGATGAAGTTCATTCAATTGACCCTGAAACCAGCCAAACTACTAGTATTCAACTGCTTAATAAAAACTCCCAAGACCGTCAGATGGTATTGTTGCCTACTGTCAAAGTAAGAATAAAATGTAATCATGATGAGTTTATCATTGCCAATTGCCTATTAGACCGTGGTTCTCAAGCGTCATTTATTACCAGTAGATTAGCTACAAATTTGGTTATTAAAACTCAAAACTGCAATTTAAAAGTAACTGGCATCTCCCAAAATACATCAAATGTTCAAAAAATGGTACATATTGAGTTAGAATCTCTGATCAGTAATTACAAATTAAATACAACCTGGTATGTCGTTGATAATATCACTTCTCATTTTCCTGATTTTAAAATTGATGTTTCAAACTTAAAATTACCAAGTGACATAACACTGTCTGATCCAGAATTTAATACTCCTAAAAACATAGATATTCTGCTTTTAATGCAGACATATTTTTTTAAATTATTAGAACAGGCAACTTTAAAATTCCTGGTTCCAATCTCATACTTCAAAATACCTTGTTAGGTTATATTGTAAGTGGAACTTCCGCCTTACAAAATACAAATGCAGTATGCAATCTAACAATTCATTCTTTTCATTCAACTTCGAGTCTTGAAAAACTTGTTAATAAATTTTGGGAAACTGAAAAAGTACCTGAATTATTTAAAGAACATAATACTGAACAGGAAGCCTGTGAAAATAGTTTTCAAGCTTCTGTTGTAAGAAAAGGTCAAAAATGACTGGTGGTTTTCAAGAGCAGCTTTTAATAATAAAATTATTTTTATGTTCCTGTTTTGCCCACTGCAGGAGTCTGACCAGAGTATTAGGATTTTCACAGTTTCAGGAACATGCAATTCAATATGCTTTAGCAAACAAGAGCCCACTTCTTGAGCTCCACGTCCAGCACTTCCTTCTACCCATATGTAGCAAAAAGCTTTATTATATTTGCAAGAGTGAATTCCTGTATTGTATAAGCAAATTTGCCTTTTATAAAATATGACATTAGTTGGAATCCTCGGCAATCGGAGAGTTTTCTCCATGTCAAAGGTAAGTACTTCTAGAGTTTCATCTCTCCTAACTCTTTGGATGTCATCGTTCATTTTGTTTCTGACTTCTTCGTGATAATTTAAATGAGTGGTATGCTCTTGGGTGAATTTTTCTTTGTCTTCATTATTTTTTGCTGATTTTATAGCAGCATCCATTTTGTCACACAAATTACATGAATCTTTCTTTAAAGGCTTATGCCTCAAATTAAAATTGGAATAAAAAATTCTTTTATATTTTTCATAACTTACAGGATTAGGAACTTCTTCAGAATATAGTCGATGCATTTTTTCTATAGTCATATCCCACATAGCACACGGATGTCTTATGGACGTCTAAAAGACGTCCTACAGGGACATAAAGGACGTCCAAGGGACGTCCTATTTTGGTACCGGGACGTCAATCGGACGTCCAATGGACGTCCTAATGTCCCGTTTCCGTCCATCTTAGGGACGTCCCTGGGACATCCCAAAAGGACGTCATAGGGACCATTGAGGGACGTCATAGGGACGTAAATCAGACGTCCGAGGGACGATATTTGACCATAATCCATAAAGGGTAATAATAACAAAAATGTTAACATCAAAAGGGCTTTATTTAACAACTTTTATCCTGAAATAACTAGCTAGAGTAAAATGTTTTCAGTTTACAAAAAAAAAACAGGAATGAATTAAATTAAACATACAGGGCTGGTAAGATGAAACCTTGGATCCTACTTATAGCTTGTGTTGATATAAAATTTATTTTGTTCCAACTTTCCGCCATTAAGGTCTTTTCTTTTCGCCAGCGGCTACCGCCAATACACATCACTTATTCTCACCTCAACAAAAAACACTCACTTATAACCACTGGACGTCCTATTTAGGTCCGGGACCAACCGGACCAACAAGGGACCAAATCAGGACGTTCATGGGACGTCCTGTGTCCTGTGCTATCTGGGATGACTTTCTAAATACTCATCATCATGTGCTTCTTCACGTCTGTAGTGTGGTTTATATTTCGGTATTTTTTTAATGTGATTAATAACCTTATTTAATCGCTCATTAGATATTTTATTGCAACCACCTCGATTTCCTCTTTTATATGCAATACTATCGGATTTGATTTTTAAAAGAGCGGTATGAACACGTTTTGTAGATATTTTTAGTGTTTTAAATAAATCTCTACAAACAGTGGTACCATTTATTTTATAAACTCGGGTAAATTTTCTTTTTGGGTTTTCTTGCTGTTGGGTATATTGACGTTTTGTAGGATGTTCGTTTATATAGGCCTTTTCATCAAGTGATGAGCGCAAGCGCAGCCGCCATGTTGACATAGCGCCAATTCAAAAGTGTCGTACTGTTTTGATCAACAATGGCTGGAAAAGCAATATTATCTCTATACACAAATCAATCATTAGAAAAAATCGTTGATGGTGATTTACATATTTTTATAACTCTATGGAAGCACATAGTTTTGAGCAATTAAAAAGGTTCTTGAAGTGACGTGGACGTTAGGAAGAAGGAAAAAAGTGTGATTGAGAGGTTAGGTTTCAATATTAACTGTGTAAATTAATGAAAACAAATAATAATTATAAGTCTTTTCTAATTAATTATGCCAACCAACCAATAATTGCAAAAACACTTTAACATGAAAGTTAATCACGAGTATAATTAATAAGATAAATTATTTAAAATTTTAAGGATGAACATGACATTTTTAATAATATTACTGTGTATACCGAAGTAGTATTTAATATTAAAATATATTGTGTAATACCAGACAAGGATTTTCTTCTGTTGAACCACTTTCTCCATGAAAATGTAGTGAACAAATATAAGTATCTTTAGTACCTAACATCATCCGTCAATCGATCGAAAACCTTTGTCACTTCGACCACATTTTTTCACTCATAATGCTCATTTTGAACATGTTTTAATATGTATTTTGCCTAATTTGACAGTTTTTTACGATATTGCAGGCAAGTCTTTTTATAAAATATTAATTTATATCGTATGTCACTTTTACATACTCGTAACAATACCGTTTAGTTTTTCCTTTCCGTAATGATAACATAATTGATTGCAAAAATTGATTTTTCAATTAATACACTTATTACTTTTGAAAAAATACCGGTGTTACTTCCGAATATTTCTTTGGTAAAAATGTTCTGTAGCATATGTCGCTGGTGTTAGAAGAATTGGGTTCTTTTGTAGAAATAACTAACGAGTCATAGGTAGTAGAAAAAGAAGTGTTTTTAATTTACTATTTTCACTGAAGTAAATACATAGTGGTTGATTCCATTTAGATATAATAATTTTCTTATCTTCACTAAACAGTTTTAAATATTTACAATTTTAGTTCATCACAATTTGATTTACTAATACATTTGATTTTTTAGTTACCAACTTGAAAACATTTGTTTGTAGAATTTCTTATGCCATAACAATTGTAGAAGAAATAACTTTCACCAGAAAATAAAATGCATTAAACGCTTGTAAAAATGTAGACAGTAACGTGCCGTCGGCAGAAAGCACCTGAACGTTCGGATAGCAACGAAACTGTGAGCGATGATGGCAAAAAGACAACTGAACTCGTTTGTGGCAATAAGACAACTACTGAATGCCGTTCGCGTCGAGCTCGCCCTAATATATACTGTTCGACCGAAATGAGTGTCCGGGGCATAGTTGACGCACCTATTCGGTTTCAACCAATGAAAACATAATGACATAATGAAATACGTCATTTTTGCTTCGTTAACTATGCGCCGGACACTCATTTTGTTCCAATGCACCGCTGTGCACTTGAAAACACAGGTGTTCGACGTTCGGTATTCTGAGAAAAATGCTATTTATAGTTTTATGACTTCACTTTATATTAGGGTAAAAAGCAGTCGAACTATTTGAGAATTGTTTATTTATTTAGTAGATGTAAAATATTAATTTGTTGATGTTTTTACTGGTGAAATTGTAGAATTTAACCAACTTTACTTTTTTTATCCCATTTTTTTAAACGAATATGCTTAAAATTAATATTTATCGATTATAATTTTTTTCACGTGGACATTTTAGCATGCTTGTTTACAAAAATCAGTACGAAAAAGATGCGCACAAAAAAAATTGTGATGAAAAGGCCTATTGATGTACCCAAGTAGGTGGTTTGAGCATCATACGAACCTAGTTCCCAATCATGGCAGTGTTCTCTACAATGTGTGTTTTTGCATGTTCTTGAAAATTGTGTTTTGTTATATTCTATCGCTTTTTCTTTTTATATAATTTTTTACTTTCCTATCTGTATACAGATATAAGGAAAGTATAGGAATCATGATTTTTTCGACGGATTTTTACGTTTTGAGGTCCCCTGAATCCGTTTTGACTATTTTCGCGATGATGTCTCTCTCTCTCTCTCTCTGCGTGTGCTTGTGCGTGTGCGTGTGCGTGTGCGTGTGCGTGTGCGTGTGTGTGTGTGTCCAATGTGCTGATTAGATTTTGGGCAGTGTCGGAACATCTGGGGGGGTACTTTATAGGTGGTCATTTTTATATTTTATGGAATATATCTGTTATTTACGTTTGGGGAAGAAAATTCTTTAAATAAAAGTTACTTCTTATATTATTTTCTAAAATTTTTATTCTATACAAAATTTTCCTAAAATGGTCCGTATTCGAGAAATTTGACAAAATATAAAAAAATATTTTTTTATAAAAATTGTTCAAACAAAAGTTGTTTGTAATATAATTCTCTATAATTTTTATTCTATACATAATTTCTCTAAAATGGACCGTATTCGAAATATTTGAGAAAATGTGTAAATTTTGAAATTTGAAGAAAACTCAAAAACGGATAAGGAAAAAAACATTAAATTTTAAACTTAAGTTTTATTTCGGCCTGACGTAAAATGATTAGATTTTGGACAAAGTCGGAACATCTGGGGGGGGTACTTTATAGGGGGCCGCTTTTATATTTTATGGAATATATCTGTTATTTAAGTTTGGAGAAAAAAATTGTTTAAATAAAAGTTATTTCTAATATTATTATCTATAATTTTTGTTTTATGTCAAAATTTTCTGAAATGGTCCGTATTCGAGAAATTTGACAAAATGTGCAAAATTCTGATTTTTATGAAAATTGTTGAAATAAAAGTTGTTTGCGATATCGATCTTTATAATTTTTGTTTATACATGATTTTTCTAAAATGAACAGTAATGGAAAAATTGTAGGAAAAGTGCTAAATTTAAATTTTTCAGTATTTTCATTTTCAATGAATATCTATAGAAAAATGTTTCGAGGTAGATGTATGTGGAAAATGTATATATTTATTTTATCCTCTAAACATTTATGGAGGTGCTGCAATAGGTTGTACAAAATAACCGGAAAAAGCCTGTAATAACTGGATAGGAAAGTCATGTGTTGGACACATCAGATTTTTTAACTAATTATAATATTTATTAAGAACGCATTATTATTGTTATATATTATTTGTATTAAGTATTTAATTTAATAATATTAACTACTCGTACTATACTCATTGTCATGTTCATATTATTCATTAATTAATCATTAGTTAGTCTGCTAGCTAGTAAAATTAATTATTATTCATGTATATTATTTTTTATTATTATTGTTATTGCACATATTTACATTTATTATTATTGTAATTACTATTGGTATTATTATTAATCTTGAGTCTATTGTTATAATTATTAATTTTTATCAGCAATTATGGCGCTACTAATAAACAGGAGTAATTTCCGAGCACAACCTTATGGTTTTTTCGGACTGACCCATGTTTATTTACATTAAAAGATAATTTATTTGTAAAAAAAATATATGTAAGAAGTAAAATAAACATTATTATTATTCGTAGTTTTCAAATACCTTCGGATTAATGTGAACTCCTTTATAATTAAAATATGATTTGTTGCAGTTTTTATTTTTCTTCTTTATCACACGTGTCTGATTTTCATATGTTATTTTCCTTGCTCTGTTTGGTCCTCTTGTAACAGAAACCTCGCCCTGCATTGCAGCAGCTACTTCTCCTGGAATAGGAATTTCCTCATGTGCATCCTCCACGTCTGCTCCTGATGATGAGGTACTGGGAGGCTCATAATGGGCATCAGCTACACTATCATCAGAAAATCCTGTAGCTTCATCTTCAGAAGAATTTTCTGGTTCAATGTTATTCTAAAATTTTTATAAAAGAGGTTAGAATTTGACATTACTGTAGTGCCTCGATTGCACTACATAATCAAAGTATGTGGTATAAACAGGTACATTGAAATGTATTGAAATTAACTTTTATGTTAATGTCTATGTTAAGGTAGTTCACTCGCGACAGTCGTACATAAAAATAACGCTTAATGGTGAATACCAATAGTTCGAGATTCTCAATGCTAATCAATTTTATTTTTGTAAGAGACTGTACAAAACACATGTAAGCTTATATATATGGATTTTAATAAAATCCATCCGGCAACCTCATAAATACATGAATGGTTTGCTATAGAAATTTGTGACTTCCTCATATTAATTTTAAGGGTTTGTTTTGGTTCAAACAGAACCGCTGATTCCAGCTCAAATACAGTGGACGAATTAATTTATCAAGAAAACATCGCGAGGTTATAACATCCTCTTAGCTGATCGAGTGTTATGTTGGTACAACGCGTTGGTTGCAGCGTATACAACGTTGCCAAGTTGTAATGATTTTACGGAACAACGCGTCGATTGCTTTAAAAATATTTTTATTTTAAAAATCTATATCTTTTTACTAAGACGGTCAAAAAATTCAGCGTTTCTTTAGAAAATGTTATAACTTCTTGATTTACATTACATTAGTTTTTAAAAAATATGGTAAGAACCGTTTTCGAGATATCTTAAAATAAATGCATTACTTGTGTACATGAGAGGCTTCAAGAGTGTTAATTATGCACATTTTGATTGTTAATATCTCGTTTCACAGACGGTCAAAAAATTTAATTTTTTTTATTTACTTAAAAGACACTTTCATTAACCTTATATTTCAATTTTATTGAATTCTTAAGAAAAGCCGTTTTACGAGTGAACTACCTTAATGCTTAAAACTAAATAAGGCTGACTAAACGCACCTTTAGTCAATTAATAAAAATTAATTGCATCGTATGTTCTATATGAAAATAAACAAATTTTACTATATTTATAGTTTTTAGGACCTATAAGTGACGTTAGAATACAGGATATCCCAAATATTAATTGCCAGTGTGAATTTATTAATATAGTTAATACCAATTTGGTGGATTGAAACTAAAATACAATGTTACCAGAATTACATACACACTTTCTATGAAAAAAATCCTGTAAGGCCAGATATTGACCTGGAAGAACTAGAAAAGTTAGCTAAAGGAGGACGAAAACTACAAAATGGTGGTAAGTAATTAACAAAAATATATTTAAACTTTCAGTAATCATTTATGTAACTCTTATTTTTGTTAGTGGAATGCCATGTACAATTTTTAATGTTTTATGTTCGACAAAAATATTTAAAATATTCAATTAGCTATGTACACTTAATTTGTATATGTACCAAGTTTGTTAATTTTTTAATTTTTTAGATTCAATGAAGATCCAATGGAATCAAGCAAATGAAACTGAAGTCATTGATACAATAAAATATTGATTGGTTAAGGCCAAATATAATATTTGTAATAAAAATTAGTATGAATTCTTTGAAATAAAGACTCATTATATACACTATTCTTTAATGTTCAATATTAATTAAACATCCTATATTAAGGTGTGTAGTATATGCCTAGCACATGCTATATTTAAATACTTACCATATACTTAGAACGTACTAAAGTCTATTCAGATTCCATTTAGGCCGCGTCAAAACAATCTCTCCCATCCAGCAACACTCACGTGGCATTTTTTTGCGCTTCTATTGGTTAATCGGTCGTTAGTCATTTATACGACGCGCAAAGATTTTTTGTCAGGGTCGAATTCAGTTCAATTTGGATAATTATAAACGGCGTTTTGGTAGCATTCACCGTGTTGGTTAGTTTGGACATTTTGTATGTTTGATTGATTATAATTCATTATATTATAGTTTAGATATACATATATTGTGTTATTTATTTTTTGTTTTTGTGGTTGTTGTTAGTTTGAATATTTTTTACTCTATTTTATGGACATTTAACTGCTGCGTGACACTATGTCCTCCACAGATACAGCAGACTAAGTCCAGAAAAATGTTTTTACTCCTTCTAAAAAGCGACCGAAAAAGGGAAATTTGGTCATCCGTACTAAAGAAATGGTTCTTAATATTTATGAGCATTAAATTTTATAGAACCCTGATATGTTGGTACATGTTGTTGAAAGGAGAGTTGCTGATAAAACAGGGATGTGCGCTAAAACCGCTTTTAATGTTATGAAGGAGTATAGGCAGATTCATAAATTTTCTGAACCAAAAAGAAAGCTACGTTATAAACAAATTAGTGGCTCTGTGGATGATTTTGATAAAAATGCAATAAGGCGCAAAGTACATCAATTCTTCTTTAGAAATTAACTTCCAACAATCGATAATGTTTTATAAGAAGTCAACGATGATCCATATTTGTCTACTTTTAAGCGAGCTACATTTTACAAGCTTTTCAAAACCCTTAATTTTAAATTTAAAACTCGAGGAAAAAATAGTTTGCTTTTAGACAAAACAAAATTGTTTCGTCCTACGCCACAAAAAATAAAACGGTACAGAGAAGAGAAGCAAAAAATACATTATCTTGATGAGACTTGGATTAACGCAGACCACACCAAATCAAAAGTATGTTTCGATATGTCGGTTCTATCATCCAGACAAGCCTTTTTGGATGAACTTTTAACTGGTTTTAAAAACCCATCAGGTATGTGCGTAAAAACAGCTTATTATATGCCATATTGGAAGTGAAGAAGGTTTTGTCTCTAATGCACTTTATGTATTTAAGTTGAAAAATCCGGTGACTACCATGAAGAAATGTGTGGAGAATCGTTCAAAGAGTGGTTTTCAAACACCCTACCAAAATTAGAAGATAACTGCATTATTATTCGAGAAAGCTGGAAAAAATACCTACAACGAGGTCTAAAAAAGGTCATATTTAAAAATGGCTATAAGGGAAAAAAATTGAATTCGACTACCAAATGCTTAAGATCCAACTTCTAAAACTTGGTAAGCAACATAAACATTATGATAGGTATGTAATAGATGAAATGGCTAAGCAGCAAAACAACATAATATTGAATTAATCTAGGTTGACGTTAAACAATACGTAGCAGATAAAAACTCAACATTTAAATCTGGAGACATTAAAATTCTTTTTGAAGAAGTAATATTATTAATTTCTCCAGAAAAATGGAAAAAGTGTATCGACCATGTTCGCCAAAAAGTTGAAGCAAAAATGTGGGAGTTGGATAATATTATAGAGGTTCAGGTAGAACCACTTGTAATTTTGATTAATGAAGATATCCCATCAACTCTAATTTATTCGATTCAGAATAGTGCTAAGTCAAGTAAGGAAGATTGCTATAATACAGGGTACAAGGTGTCTAATCTAAATACTAGTAGAACAAGAACAATAAAGAACAAAAGTTGTCAAAAATACAGAAGGTTTCTTTTTAAGATGCACAATTTTAAATGAAATACCAAATTCAAATACCAAATACCTCTTATATTTAAAGTTTTTTTAATGCTTTTAGTAGATATATATTAGCTATTAAAGAATTTGCAATTATTTGGACACCCTGTACAATATAATTTTATAATATAATTGTTTTAATGCTCTGTATCACAGTAGACATATGTAATAAACTAAATATAATGCAAACATCTCTTTTAAAGTCAAATACATTTATTAATTTGTATTGCAGGTTAACGCAGTTTATGTCGCTCACCTATCTTCGTCCAGACATCTCACTAAAGTCTGGGAGACCGTGTATGGCATTTATTTTATAGTTTTAGTTTACAAAATGTTTTTATCGTAATAAAAAAATAATTTCACAATTACACTCTTTTATTTTACATTTTTGCAAGACGGAAAAGTAAAATACGGCCCTGTTAAATGTTAACGTCCACCTGCTTCTGTTTACATCAGGCGTAAATTAAATTTGAATAGACTTTATCAAATTAAAGTAGATACCTGTTGCATACTGTACACATACTTGAAGTACATTCTCAGTATCTGCATAGCACGTGTATAAACAACGTCACGTAGCATATGCTTAGCATATTCTGAGAATGTACCAAATGTAAATACAGTATATTCTCAGCACATGCGTATTCTTAAAAAGTATGTACTAAGATAATATGCTAAGAATGTATAATTGTTATCTGCATCACTTGATTCGAATTCTTTTTTATTGCAAAAAGGATTCGGAGATAGGATCCGTGATTCGAATCACATCTCGTGATTCGAATCACATCTCGTGATTCAAATCAATTTTTTGAGGATTCGTCCCAGCTCTGAAATCAACCCCCTACTTTGGCACGTCGTAGAGCTAAAACTATTGGTCGCGCAGACAAAAAAAATATAGAGGTCAAAATTGTGCACGATTTTGTCCTGTATATATTTTCATTTGAACTTTTTTTCGATAGGACTTACCACAACGGCGCTATTTCCCGAAATGCGTCGCGACGCAATTTCATCCCTCCACCCCTCGAGCGGCAATCCCCCGAGGTCGCAAACTGAGATGTAGTATCAGGGGACCCATGTCTACCATCCGACCAAATTTCATTTCTTTCAGACCTTTTGCGAATAGACCCCTCTTATTCTTTACCCACCGCTTGGACTAACCCTTATTTCCTAGAATTTTGTCGGACAAATAATGTTTAACGAACATCAAATGCCTTAGCCATAGTGACCCAACTACTTATTATATGAACGATGACCCTGCTGTGTTCCTTAGAATATGTCTAATGTAAAAAATGTCAGAGATAAGGCAGATAAAGATAGGAAACGCCCTGTGACGGCCTGCCCCAGGCCCCCTCTTCTTTTAGATTTTGTTCTTTATTTTACTCTCAAATGTGTTTTTATTTACCTCACAAGTTTTACTTTAAATTCTATACTTACTGTAATTTGGCCCTTTTCCTCTAGTAGTAGAAGTGATCGTCTAGTTAATTAATTGATATTTTATGTACCCACGTTGTGATAATGTTAATTAAGGTAAACCAGAATTCGATGCAAAGTTTGGTGCAAATTGATAAATAAAACATACAAATTCATATTTAAACTCTTTTATATTTGTCATACTTTAAATGTGATGCAATAATTAACAAAGTATATTACAATTGTTACTATTTACTGAGATCTCACTTGAGTCCCGTTCAAACGCAGACCATATTCATTTGCTATCAATATATATTTTATTTCGGTTGATGACCAACAGAGTTAACAAACAGCGTCAATTCGCCAGTTGATTAACTATAGTGTTGTTGTTTATATGCTGATTTAGGTTGATGACCAACAGAGTTAACGAACAGCGCCAATTCGCCAGTTGATTAACTATTGAGTTGATGTTGATTTGATTCTATTGTAGATATATACAGGTTGCACCCTCTTAGGTAAATATTACGATGAGTATAGAGGTGATGAACACCGGAAGTAATAAACAGCGCCAATTCGCCAGTTGATTACCTTTTACTATGTTGATTTCACATATACTTTGTTTCAAACCTTGTAGAATGGGCTGCTTAGCGTATAGGTGTTTCCCCTTGAGCTAACGAACAGCGTATTCGCCAGTTGGTTAAATTACTATTAAATTTTACCATCTTGGTTTGTACAATTTATCCAAGATAGCACAACCCTGTATATTTCCAAAATATTGATCTTTATAATTTCTATTAATATGACTTAATACAACCCTGTATGTATTTTAATATTGATTATAATTTCTATTGAAATAACTTAATATAATTATTATTTCTATTAAAATACTCAAAATTTCACCCATCCAAAACAGATGTCTATTCTTTCTTTCGGGGTGTATGACCTGAAGGCCATGTGGTTTATTGATAATATTTTACAGCAAATGTCAAGCCTGCCCTTAAACAAAACCGGGGTGGTATCTCAAAGAAAGATACCAAATCTTTTGACTCACCACTGAAAATACAGACATTAGATTATGTACTAATTTCATCTAGCGTCGTGGAAGGCGTCGATTTAGGTACGTCGCAGCATTGAGCGTCGAGGCGCGTCGAGACGGCTAGCGTCGTGGTGGAAAGGAAGGTATTTAATATGGTACTGTATTGGGACAGATATACGGTGGAATTATGTAGGTGGTGCGGGACGTGATATGAAGGAAATATTTATGGACGGCAAGCGTCGGAAATAAGGCGTGGGACGTTGAGTGTCGAAATGAATGTACGGTAGGAATTACTTATATGGTGAGGAATGTGACAGCGTTCGAGACGTAGGGACTAGGACGGCATGACGTTGGGCGTCGAGACGTTGACACCTTTGGGGATAGGAGGTATTGTAGGATAGACGTCGTTTAGGAAGAGCGTTTTAGGAAAGGTACTGATTACTGAGCTTGAAATATAACTGGATACAAATAATAAATGAATGTTTGCACATCAAATAATTGAAAATGAATGCACGTACATCAAATGATTAAAATTGAATGAATATGAGCTCCTTGTTGTCAGACTTTTTATACACAGTTTAATCGTTTCTGTGACGTCCCTATCGTTTTACTTCTCATAGAAAATACGAATGTAGGTGCAAAAGGGGGTGGGTTATTTATTATGTGCCTTGAAAGTTTTGTGTATCGAAATATTGTCGATATCGGTCTGAACATCGAAACTAAAAAAATAAGCGAGATAAGTATTTCAACGATAATTACTTCGTAAACAGAAATACGGCTTATGGTGTTTTCTTTGTCTGAGAATTCGGCCACGTGCATCTTTTATGGACGTGGTTATAGATATTATTTATTAGGTGTCGTAAATAAGATTTAATTATCTGGGAGATTTTTCGTTAAATGAAGCATTTTGATATTTAATAAGAATGTAATATTGTATTTAATAAATGAAATTAATAAATTATTAAGGTACCTGGGTGCGGTAGGTTACAGTCCATAAGAAGCCAATGCTTAACAACGACCAGCTTTATCGCAGTTATCTCACCCACTATGTGGGGCTTTCATCGATATCAAACAACGCAGCGGGAAATTTAAAAACCTGATAATAAAGGTTATATTATAAATATCGACTGCATTCTCATGTTCTTTTAAATAAACCTTAAACAATGTAATTACGCTAAATTATTTATTAAAAAGAATACTACACTTATAGTCTATTATCGATTAATTATTGTAAATCTATATTCATGACAAATATTTTTTTAATTTTTGATTGTTATTTGTAACATTGCATTTTTGTTTTTATTTTTCAAACGAATGGCCAATGATTTAAAAATGTTGAGTGCAAATTCAATAATGGGAATTCAGATATTTTTCGTCCTATATCAAATCTTTTTAACGTTTTGAAGCCATTTTCTTGTTCTAAAAAAATAAATAACACAAATACCTACTTTGTGACAAAAGTTAATTACATGAATAGATCTTACGTACTTTGGTTAATTAAAGAACGCCACATTGGGGTTGTTAAATTTGTTCATGTGGCATGTGTTACTAATGTAATACGTTCCCCGACTTATTGTAATATCTCAAAATATAATTATTGTCCTAAAATTTCACACAAAAACCGCCACAACTATTTCGCTTAGTTCATCTAGAGGATAACATAATCATGAATTCAAATTTTAAAATTTAAATTCAGGATTCTTCGATATACATAAAATTAACTGACATTTATATTTACAAACTGTCTACTGCTGTCCACGTCTACTGTCTGTCTCAGTGTTGTCAACCGTATGATTTAAATTGGATTTATACGATTTTTTAACTCTCTGTACGATTGTATCAGTTAAATCATACCACAGACCTTGATCGTACGTAAAAATATTTAAATATCTGCAACAACTTCAGAACATGAAACAATAAAACTCAAAAACTACTTGCAAAGATTCATAGGCCGTTCGTAATTTCTACAGGTAGTCATTTTCGTTCTATCACGGCATAAGAAAAGCTTGCATGCAAAATTTAAATTCAATCACTTTCAAGTGACAGTCATTGATTACTTTAAATGTGTTAATTTAAAGTTTCATGTATTTTCTTTAGTTTTTTTTTTTTATAATCATTCCATTTAAGTTATATTATGCTATGCATGTATTTATTGTACATTTTTTTTATCGAAATACCATTTTTCTACTATACTTGTACAATCTCTCAAAAAAAATATTTGGCAACACTGGTCTCTCTACAAACGACGTAGACCTGTAGTTAACATATGAGATGCTAGATGATGCCATTGTTGCTGCGGTCATTGCGTTTCCAATCTTTATGTCCCTAATCTCTGAAAAATGTATTGTATATATGGGTCATTCTCAGTTAAGCCGTAAATTCGACGTCCATAACAAAAAATCACCTTTTTTAAAATTTTTTATTAAAAAGAATGTTATTTTCTCTTAAAACTCGTGCTCATATAATTGGTCACTCAAATTCATTTCTTAATTTTATTTAATTTAGTCACAATTTCACCTCAAAGTCGGAAAACATCTCTCCCCTGGCTTGTCCCCGGGCCGATTCTGTTTATTTATTTGTAATTTTAAGTACTTGAAAATCAAATAACTTATTTAAATTATAAATTTCAACAAAATAATTTAAATAAATTATCGTAATCAAGCAAGTAAAATTGCGTGATATTTTTTTTTTCTTAAAAAAAATTACGTTTACGTTTGTCCCCCGTATTTTGCGTCTCGTCCCCTGGCACGCTTATTTTTGTGTAAAATCGGCATTTGTTTACTGACTTGCGGGTATTGAAGACCTTGAGCGAACGTTGTTGAGTGTATAGTTTGTAATCAGAGCCACTCGAACTAGGTGCGCAGTCATTTAGTCATTTATTTCGTTACTGGCACTCTGTGCATACAGTTGACAACGAGTGAACGGAGTCTCTCCCCTGGTAAGTTTTATTTTTAAAATATTCATCTAAAAAATTTAATTCATTCGTATATTTACTTCTCGTTGTTAATAGATTCTAACTTTTCTTGGTTAATTTCATACAATAAATACATTTGTCATTATTTCTATTTTTGTTACTTAAAAGTATCTCCCCTGTTTATATCTCCCCTGTCTTGTAAGGGCCAGGGGAAAGACACGATATCCAGGGGAGATATGAAAACTTTAAATACTAATTATTATCAATTAATTATTGATAAATAAAATTATAAAATGACTGAATAAAGTTAATACTTCAATAAAATGTTGTTTTCTTTCATAAAATAATGTTAAAATCCTTTCTCTAATCACAAAGTATTCTACTTTGTACATTAAGTCTCTCCCCTGGATGAATATCTCCCCTGGCATCTTATAAAACGAGATAAAATCAATAAATTGACTGACCGTCTTGCAGGCACGTTGGAAATGATTGTTTTGATCGAACCATTGTAAAATTTGATTTCAATTTCAAAATTTTTGTCGTGCCGCGTTTTATCAATAAGCGATTTACGTCTCAACTGAGAATGACCCATATGTACATTTTTCATTCGACTTGAAAGTCCAGTTGCATCAATAAACCTAGATACATCGGCAACTTCGCATAATGAAACAACTTTTGCGTCCGAAACTGATCGAATGGAAACGAGTTAATACGAAGGATTTTTAAATTGATATGGTCATATCTTTGTCAACTTTCGCAATGTTGTGGGTAATCTAAACTTTTTAGGTCCCTAAATACGAAAATAAAATTTAAGTTACATCTTAGCCACCATAGGAAAAATAACTGAAATAAAATAACTTGTTTTTTTGTAAAAATTTATTAAAGAATTAACATATACATATAATAAAAAATACTTTCATACCTATACAACTTTTCTTTGTACTGTAGCATTATACAAATACATACAGCATTCAGTCATTCAGAAAACGCCTCTTTCTGATTGATAAAATAGGTAATAATAGGTCTTTTCCTTTGCATTGAAAGTGTAGCAATGAGCTACACCACTTCTGAAAATATCGTTCCATCCATACAATTTGTATAAATGGAACGATATTTTCAGAAGTGGTGTAGATCAGTGCTACACTTTCGATGCAAAGGAAAAGACCTATTAAAAGTAAAAAGTAATAAATTACCCAAAAAAAATCTTAAAGATATATTAAACTACAAAAAACGATTACTAACTTTTTACAAATTCTTTGAACCTGTTGCCACTAATACTTTAAACAGGAAACTAACAGGGTCAATACAAAAACTTATTTATCTTGAAAATAACCCATCAGCTACATGAACTGATAACTCAAAAATTATATTTTTTCTTTTTTTTTTAAAACATATTTTACAAAAATCACCAAATTTTCATTATAGTGAGATTAAGTGTACCTGAACATTAAGAGACTTATTTCGCATAAATGTTTTGGGATAAAAATTAATTTAATATTTTTGTTATATTAAATATACTACTGTGTTCTTTAACTTCGATTTATTTCTAAATCGCACGTCAATGTTTACGGATTTCATGGCCGATTATAGCAAAACATTTCTGCGAATGATCAAATATAGGATAGTATTATAACTTACACATTAAACACAACTAGTCTAATCATTATCCTGATTGGGACTAGTAGGTGAATAGCTAGGTGAAGAAGGTGAATACCTAGGCGGTTGAGGAGAATATGCAGGTGAGGCAGGTGAATAACTCGGACTTGTAGGAGTGTAAGTAGGTGAAGTAGGTGAATATTTGGTACTGTGAGGGGAATATTGAGGTGAAGTTGGTGAATAACTTGGGGAACTAGGTGAATAATTGGGAGACGATGGAGAATATCGTGAACTACCAGCCGGAGTGTGCTGTGGACTCGATGGAGAGTAACTGGGCGAAGTTGGTGAATAGCTTGGTGACGTTGGAGAATACTGTGGGCTGCCACCAGAGAACGACGGAGAAGTAGGCGAATAATTCGGCGAAGTTGGTGAATATTTTGGAGATGATGGAGAATAACTTGGGGAAGCTGGAGAATATTGAGGCGAGGAAGGAGAATAACTCGGAGATGTCGGAGAGTAACTTGGGGAAGCTGGGGTGTACCTTGGCGATGAAGGAGAATAACTTGGCGAAGTTGGACTATAACTTGGAGAAGTGGGACTGTAACTTGGAGAAGTTGGTGAATAACTTGGTGAAGTGGGGCTGTAACTTGGAGAAGTGGGAGAATAACTGGGAGATGTAGGACTGTAACTTGGCGATGTCGGTGAATAACTAGGCGAAGTTGGACTGTAACTAGGAGATGTAGGAGAATAGCTAGGAGATGTTGGACTGTAACTTGGCGATGTCGGTGAATAACTAGGCGAAGTTGGACTGTAACTAGGAGATGTAGGAGAGTAGCTAGGAGAAGTAGGGCTGTAATTTGGAGATGTTGGTGAATAACTAGGGGAGGTAGGAGAGTAGCTAGGACTTGTGGGGCTGTAATTAGGACTTGTAGGTGAATATCCAGGGGAACTTGGCGAATATCTAGGCGATGTAGGTGTCATAGATGGGGAAGTAGGTAGAAAAGCGGGACTAGATGGACTGTAAGATGGAGATTGTCCGTGAGGTGAACCCATATAGGGAGACATAGCTGGTGATTGTGGTGTTGGAGACCAGGCGCCATAACCTGGTGACATTCCAGAAGCATCTGAAGCTGCAGAAGGTGAAAATGCCGCTCCTCCTGGGGTCATACCACTGCCCATTAAATCTGAAAATAATATTAATTTTAAATACATTTAAAATAGGCGTTTTTTTCAACTTACTTTGTGGAGACCAAGCACTGCCAACATATGGGGTATTTGCTGCAGCCCATGGAGTCATAGCGCATCCGGGGCTCATGCTGCTAGGGGTAGCAGCTGATCCAAAGAACATACCAGACGCCATTAGATCTGAACTATGCGCTTGTGGAATGGGGATGCCCATTTTACATTTCTCGGCATCTAACAAAAGATCAAAGCAACCGGTTCCCATTCTAGGCAACTGACCCATGATAATATTCTCAGATACACCTCTCATAGGATCTACTTCAGCATGACTTGCAGCATCCATGAGTACGTCAACAGTTTCTTCAAAAGAACATCTCATCAAAGCTCCTGTATCTTGTCTGTTTATACCGTGACGTGTGATAGCCATCAAGTGACCTTTAGCGGTCATTACATCACAAAGTAAAGCAAGATGTCGGTAGTTTACATACAGACCGTAGAATTGAAGTACAGCGTTCATTTCTTTTTCAACGGATTTTCGCACAGCTTCAATTCCCAATACCTGAAATTTTTTAAATTTACTAATATTTACTTTTTTAACTTTTAGAATATTACCGAAAATATTTCACATATGTCATTAGAGAAGGTTCTGACTGGATCCACATCTCTTTCTGATAATACTTTCATCATACTTGTACCATCAGTTTCAAGTAACCATTCAGCAATGGCTTTGAATTCTCCAGTATCAGTAATGACAATCCTTTTTTTAGAGTCCGTTTGGGGTAAATGCATGTACACTTTGGAAATGGCTTCTATACCCTGCAAAGTCATGTCACTAAGCATGTTTGCTTCAATACATCTAAGGAACATATCGTCGTCCATTTTATCCACATCCTCATCAGCACCTAAAGTACATTTTAGCTGTAAAATTGTCCTAATTATTTATAATTATATTACCTTCTCCAAACTTTCCGTCATCACTGTTCATAATTCTGATACGTAGTACTAACTTTTCTGCATTATCATCATTGAAGATACAATTCAAATCATCACCAAAACCAGCGTTAATTTTTTCTGCTATTTGTTCCATGGTAAGTTTCTTATCTGTCATTCTCTTTCTATCTAATTCAATACGTAGTAACCAAGGTGAAATACGAGTTGGATCAAAGTCAGGCATTTCATAATAGACGTTTACAAACTCTTGATCTTCAGGAATAACTGTGTTTTGCGGGTCAGGATCATAATAAATTGCGGTGTTTGCAGTTACTTTACGTAGAGTTGTGTGTTCCAGCCTAAAAAATACATTAAGAAATTAGGTAATAAAACACTGTAACTGATTTATCTATATTTTAACTGTGTTGTAATAAAATATCCACATCAGGATAATATGTTCATATAAGCAATAAATCAAAATAAAACAGATTACATTCTACTAGGAATAATTAAAATAACAAAATAAGTAGTTAAAATTGTTTGGCTATTGTTCACTGTCGGTATCGAAGAAGTCATCTAAAGTTTAGTGAATCTTTAGAATCACTATTATCCTTACCAATGATAATTAAAATAGGTTCTATCAATATTTCTATTTTTTTTTTATTTAAATCCCAAAGTTTGTATTCTTATTTTATCACGTGGCCAATACATTTAGACCAATCAGCTGTTATGGCAGCACTTAGTGCATTGTATAAAGTATTTTTTTACACCCAAATGAATATTAGCACAGACTACAAAAGGAAAAAGTATGCTATTGTGTTCAACTGAACGAATATATTTCATATACATTCTAAGGTAAGAACATGGTAAAAAAATTAAATCCATCACAGTTCATATTTTTGTATCTCGGCTACTATAGTTTTTTTTTTAACTTTAGATAAGTTTCAATTCTGTCAAACTAAATGAGTTATTCTTGTGTAGAATTGATAACTTTCATTAATTTTCCATAAAAGTTTACTGCCTGATTTAAAATGTTTTTTAAGTTTTTTATTAAGTTATATTCCACTTTCGAAAAATGATGCTACATTGCAGAAGGGTTGCTACAGCTGGGTAACTCCCGATTTATCTTTAAAGTTAGTAAATAATAGTAATTTACCGGGAATTAACTTTATGCATTTTCTGCAGACTCTCATGAACAAAAACCAAACAACTAATTAACGAACTTGCAAGTTATCAATTGATTCTTCTAATTGCTTTTTTGCCATGCAGACACATGGCAACTTGATCTTCAGCTAGAAAACGACCCAGCTATGATGTCAATGTGAAGCAAATTATGTATATATTACAAGTTTAATAGTGAAGTCTATAAAAAACATTCAAATAAAGTAGGTTCCTAAAATTTAATTATTGCAATTTACCATAAACATGATTATAGTGTTAATCATCATGTATTTTAAACATTATTTGCATTATTTTTATAATGAAAGGAATGTTTTTTTCAATATATGGCCCCTCTTACACATTCCAGACATTTGTTTACGTCACCAATAAACATGTTCATGTCCAGAACTAAAGACAGGTCACAAGAAAACGGACGATAAATTGAAACATACAAAATCCTGCATGGCTTCTACTCATACCTTATGATTTGGTTTATAATAAATAAAGATTACATTGACATTTGTGCATACCGATTTGACTATGTTTTGAGAATGGAACACTCTCAATTTGAATAAACTCTATAAAATGGTTTATCATTAACTATTTATTTTTTGATATATTACAATTTGTTTGAAACGCCTAAACTTATTAAATAATAAAATGTTGGTTACAATTTTACTGAACACCATACTACTAACCTGCACAAGACATTCTTGGCTTTCTCAGCATCCCTAGCAGCAGCACCAGTCAAAAATACAGTTAAAGAGGGGGCCTTAGGCTTCTTTGATATATTGATAATTTCTTTCAATCTTGGTACACCAAGAGTTACGTTCTTGGAAGATACTCCAGCAAAATGGAAAGTATTAAGTGTCATTTGCGTAGCAGGTTCTCCCAAAGATTGTGCAGCAATAGCGCCAACCATTTCTCCAGGATTTGCTTGTGCTTGTTGAAACCTAGTTTCAATTTCTCCAATCAACCATTCAAAAGCTTCAGTGCTCAATCTGAATTCTTCAGACACACATTTTGTGCATAAAGTTGAACGTACTAAACATTGGAATAGAAGTGTAGCATTTTCGTTAGCTTGCTTTGATAACCTATCCTCTCCTGCTACAATAATGCATTTCTTTAAAAGTGTTCGCACACCCTGTATTACTCTAAGGGGTGATAAGTCTGTTGGTGAGCGTTTATTAATATGGAAAATTTTTTGTACATTCCAAATCATCCTTTGTAAATTGCAAGGTAGTACGACTTTGGATTCACCACTAGGGAAGATTTGTCTCAAGGCCTCACGATCTTTTTGCAATTGTTCCCATTCTCTTTCAAGTTCGGAGATTACTTCTCCAGATCCCATAAGTTGTTTGATAACTTCTTCATTAAACACCCTTCGGAGATAACGTTCATTGCTGGGATCAAATCTAAACTTTCTTTCAAAAGCTTTGTTACTCAACTTGACAGTGGATAAGGTCTGAAATTCTACCATTTCTCCACAAAGACCATCCTCTCCATATCTCAACTGAATGAGTTGACCTACTGAATTCCTTACAGTACCATCATAATGTACCATAACACTCTCCATAGCCTTTATTAAACGACGCTGAATGTATCCAGTTTCGGCAGTTTTTACAGCAGTATCGATAAGACCTTCACGACCTCCCATGGCGTGAAAATAAAACTCAGATGGTGTCAGACCAGCTAGATACGAATTTTCAACAAAACCTCTAGACTCAGGACCGTAATCGTCCTTGATGAAATGTGGCAATGTACGTTTTCTGAAGCCAAATGGAATACGTTTACCTTCAACGTTCTGTTGACCTACACAGGCAATAACCTGAAAATTGAATATTATTTATATATTTTTTTTTAATGAAAAACTGTACTGTAATAATGCATAAGGACAGGGTATCCATTTTAGTGCATGTATATAGGGTGTTTCCGAACTTGGTGTCCAAATTTGTAGGGGTGGTAGTTCGCACAATTTGAGAGCGATTGGCAGAATTCATTTTTCTAAAAAAATTATAATAAACAAAATAGAGCCATTAAAAAAAAAATCAAAGAGCAGGTCCTACCCTGAGCGCGTAGCGCAATAGTCCTCAAAAACAGATGCGATTTTCAAATTTGTTGATTCTAAGAGTAGCGCGCGCGAGTCAAGGCGATCCCATCGCTGTGCAGGACCGTACCTGTTTATAATTTATAATTATTTTTATTTTAAATATTTTGGAAAAATGAAATTGCGAATCGGTCTCAAATTATGCGAACTACCACCCCTACAAATTTGGACGCCAAGTTCGGAAACACCCTGTATTGTCTAGAAAAGAATTATGTCCGTAGTTAGCCCAATGCTGTCTAATATTGAAAGGCAGAATAAGCCTTGTTTGTCTAGAAGGAACATGAATAGTGATTTTCCCAATAGCTCTGGACTAAAGCTATATCAGTGCAGTAGATTGTAAAATGTGGTAAGATCATTGTGCATGCATCTGATCTGAAGAGTGGCAATATTAAGGAAACTCTCAATATTTGAGTAATTAATATGCTTGAATATGAACATTGTAGTGGGGGGACCACACATATTAAAATAATATAAATTGGGCCTCACAAGTGAACAAAACATTATTTTAATGGGCGATACCTCTAAAAATCTTTAACACAGCGTTTGAAGTAATTTTGAGACTGTCATTGATATATGGGGTATGTAAGATAAGTTGGAATCAAGGACTACACCCAAATCTTTAACTTGAGATACCGATTCCAAATGACAACCATTAATATTGTAGATTATTTGTTCTGCGGGACTTCTGTTAGAACTAAAGACCATTTGACGGCACTTTTTAACATTAAGTTCCATTACATTGATTTCACTCCAGTTGCTGAGACGATCTAAATCAGCTTGCAGTTTTATGTAATCAGATTCGTTCTTTATTCTCATATATAATTTTAAGTCATCTGCAAACATTAGGAATAGGGCAAAGACAAAACAGGGTGCAATATAGCATTCACATATAAATTAAATAGAACAGGACACAAGTGTAAACCTTGGAATACATCTAATGATAATTTAATTCCTATTGATTGGAAGCCCTGAATACGTACTATCTGTATATTTTCAGTAAGGTATGAAGATAGCCATTCAAGCAGTTCTCCCTGAATTCTCAAACTCTGCATCTTATTAATTAAAACTTTATGGTTAACAATATCAAAGGCCTTTTTAAAATCTGTATACACAGCATGTACTTGATTAACCTCCTCTAGAGAGATATGTGAACTATTGAAATAATTAAAAAGAAATATATCAAACGGAAATCTAATATTTACAACAATTAAAAAATATTTTAAATGTTTATTTTCAATTTATTTGTAGGAGCAACTTTACAGTATTTGTGGGAAAATAGTGCACCCACAAATTAAATACAATATCAGCATTGTTGTTTCAGGTTTGTAAACAAATTTAAAATTATATGCAACCACTAAACTAAACAAAATTTAAAAACTAATAATAAATGAATAAAAACCAACCAAAAATGAATATAAATAAAACAAACACTACCAAGTTCAAAGAAAATTTTTGCAGAAAGCATATAACTAAAATGACAAACAGAAAATGGCAATACTAATCAGATGCCGAATACTGTGCTGGCAAGAAAACTTATTTTCTTCTAGTGCTAATAGCTTTCTTGCATTCAATAGTTAGCTAGGAGAACTATTTTTGACCGTTTTAGTTTAGTTTAATAATATAATCTACAAATTACAACTGACAATTACAATTTATTGTTACATACAAAAATGGTACATATTTCTTAACACACATCTTTTATTATATCTAAAAGTTACAAAGAATTTATAATCACAATAATACAAGTAATTAATAGTTTTGTATAAAAAGATTTTGTAAACAAAATAAATTGGATAAAAGTTAATAACGGCAACACTGCTGGAATATTACCAGCGACATCCAGCTCCATCTCACAACTTGCAGAGGATGAGATGTTATAAGGAAATAATGTACACGACGAAGATAAAATGACATTTGACTCAGATAGCTATTGTATCTAAATGTCAATCACCATCTCTGGTTGTCTCTGATGTGTAATCGACACATCATTAGCCAAATGGCGTAATCCTCAAAATTATGAAAATGGGTTTAACCCTCATTTAGGATGCACAAGGTCAAAATACATTAGTAGAACAAAGGATGTAACCAGCAACCTAAATTTAATGCCTCAAAATAATCATGATAAAAAATATATCACATACAAGATGTTTTTAGTTTAATTATATTAGTTTTTTCACTCTACTGTTAAATTTACATTTTGTAGGTTACATTATTTATTTGGTCTATGAGGTGTCAATATTCTTTTTTTTTTTTTTTTCCAAAAGTCTACATATATTATTACCTTGGTATTGATTTATCTTGTTTATTCCTAGCAATTTATTGGCCACCATGTATTTAAAAACGTCAAACTCAATGACATAATGGTTTTTGTATTTGGCATATAAATTACACCACACTAATGCAGCATATTTAAAATAAAAGGTTTTCAAATTACAATCTAATAAAAAGTTCTAATTAATAAACAAAATGGGTATTTAGCAAGTTCGTTTTCTCCAATACTTTATTAGATGGACAATTATTATCGATATTATTAAAGCACCTTGCTAATTTTAATTAAAAAAAAGTGCATGAAATAATAAAATAATACCAAGTTTGGACAATAATAGTATATTACACACCGAGGTGGGAAGAGTTTCATTCCTGTCGTGAGATTAGTTAGATCACCGAGACGCGAAGCGTCGAGGTTAGCTATGATCTCGAGACAGGAATGAAACTTCCTACCGAGGTTTGTATACTATTTTATTTACAACCATCATATTTCGATCAAAGTTAATAAATCTCTGTTTCGTTCTGAACATACCTAAAATATTACATTTAACGACAAATTACCAAGCGCGCGGTTTTCTCAGAATAATCAAGAAAATATATTGTTACTGTGATTACGGGGTAAACAACTGTCACCAATATAAATAAATGTCAGATAAAGCCACATATTAAATTCGCGAATAATAAATATCAATAAGTATTTTGTTGTATTTTAGTTCATTGTTGTTTTTTATTGTTTGCCATTAAATAGGTATTATAAAATTTGTCAAAAAAATGTGTTATTTTTTTTTTAATATAAAAAACATTCAACTAGAATAGATGAAATGAGGGCGGGAAGTAGAGGTGTGTAATGTGACACTTCCCAACCTTTAATAACGTTAGTAATGACAACATTACATATATGGTTGTAAATAAAGGATTTTTTTTATTTTTAAAACATTGTATTTAGTAGACAATAGTTAAAAAGAGCACCTCTTTATCATTACTGAGGAAAAATGAGCTAATATACAAGCCATTTTTTTGTCCAAAATAGCACCAAAAATTATTTTGTAATCGGTTGATTTCGGAAAATATAAAATATTTCTTTAGACTGCATGAACCATAGATAAATTAATAAACAAGATAAATCGTTTAAATGCACGGCACTGGTAACAAGTGTTTAGGTGTTTAGTTCCTCAGCATACTACTTGGAGCCACCATCACAATAAGATGAAAGCGATGTTGCCAGTTTCCATAAACTTTCATGAGATTAGAATTATTTCAAACACATTGTTATTTTTTTGTCAAACTCGATACCATCCATACAATGGCATACTATTGATGGGATATTTTAAAAAGAGGTTTGACAACCTTGTAAAAATGAAAAACGGAATGGCGGCGGAAGGCGAAATGGCCAAATTACAACAAATATAAGTAAATAAAAGTTATTTTTAGGTTAAGAAGAAGATTTGATGTAATTAGTAAGTATTAACAATTTAATTCCATATTAGGTGTTAGATTTGTTTAAGGACTTTATCATTGTTTTCTTAGCCTTAACACGAAATATAGGTAATTTCATTTTGAATCTATTTTCAATTCTTTTTTTAATATATTTGTAACAATATCAAAACATGTCTGACCCAGGTAAAACATGGAAGGGTAAAACTAAGTATTCTTGTTCAGCTCCTAATTGTTTAAATAGGTATTCTAATATTCAGCAAACTGGTTATTCAAATAAAACCTTTTTTCATTTTCCCTCTGATGTTAAAATTTGAGAGAACTGGTTTAAGAATTTAAATTTTACTTTTGATAATAAAACTTGCTATCTTTGTGAAGATCATTTTTTGCCAGTCTTTTAGCAAAATTGACATAAAACGTAAACGACTAATTGTAAATGCTTTTTTCAGAAAAAATAAAATAAAAAAGCATCCTCAGTGTTAGTCCACTACTTTACCTCCTCGTGGTGGGATGCGGGCAACAGTAAACAAAAATCAAATTCTCGAAAGAAGATTTTTTAAACCTCGGAGTTGCTGCTCTTCATTTACTGGCTAAAGTTGGTAAGTACTAACAAATTCTTAATTTTTTATTTATAACAATTTTGTTTGTAAAAGAGATTAATCAATTAAGCTACATTTTTCCAAATTGCAGTAAACCTATACTAAATAATTTGATTGTTAAATTAACTAGTATTTTTATAAATTTCAATATATTTAATAGTCAATAAGTTTCACTCTTTCCTCCTCTTAGATTGAAACCTTGCCTTGGTGAGAGGGCTTGCGAACTTTAATGATTATTACAGAATTTAAAGGATATCCTTTTGTTGTCTGTCAAAAATGAAAAGTAATGTTTAAACTCTAATTTGTTAGATCAACTAGAACAGATTTGTTTTACAGTTAAAATAAAATTCAAATTAACTATTGCACTATGAGAAATAATTTTTGTTTATAAACTAATTAAAATTAACTTGTACTCATAAGAATTGGCAACATTTTTATAAGAGAAATTGTTCAATAAGGTATGTACACTTTTTTTTTATAGAAAACACCCTGAGAAAACACCTAACACCTGCATCGAAAATTGGTCCATTTTCAAAGAATGAGAGGAGACTATTAATTTCACTTACAATTATTATGTAATATAGAGTACATGTTTATGTATGTAATAAATGTTTAAATGCACCTTGTATTAAATGATTAAACTATACCTGTGTTTCAAGTATTTTAGTATAAATATTTCTTTATTTATATTTTTTGGAGTTTTATTACTATAAAAAACTAATATTTATGTTAAATACAATATTTTAATTTGATATTAGTTTTTTTTTGAGTAATGAACTCCGAAAAAATGTAAATAAATAATAAAGTACATTTGAATGAACCGCGGGAAAACTAGACACTCTTCTTTTTATTTTCTTCTTCTCTGCTGCCTTTAACTGTCGAGCCAATTGTGTAATGTGCGATGGTGGCTCCAAATAGTATGCTGAGGAACTAAAACGTGTTACCAGTGCCGTGCATGTAAACGATTTATCTTACATAATTTATCGATGGCATGAACCATATCGTAGGTAGAGGTTTAACTTAGGTTGTCTTACTATTTTTATTTTATTTGTTTGAAACTGAGAATAAAATGGGGTTAATTTAAATGATCGATCTTTAATGAAAATAATGAATTTAACAATTTTTAGATTTACAAATACCATATAGTCTAAACATATGGGTTTTTATACACAGGCATACCCACCCTGTCCTTAAATTAATATAGTGTAACACTTACCTGAGAAATGTTAATGTTGGAACCTTTAGAACCCGATACTACCATAGCCTTTAAATTATTGTATTCAGTCAACGATTTCTTAGCAGACCCACCAGTTTTGTCACGAGCGTCGTTTAAAATTCTGTTTACTTGATTCTCGAAAGTCTGACGCAATGTGTTACCGGGTGTAGGTTCCAATTCCATATTATGAGCTTTTTGAATAACCTCTATTACATCCTCTTTGGCCTTTTTGATCGCCCTCTGAATTTCAGTATATGTCTGAGGATCGGCGATGGTGTCACCAATACCAATACTGTGACCTAGTAAAAAAGTTCATTTATGTCAAATACATTTTTAAAGGGTAACATTTTTGTGGCTTAAAAAAATATTATAAAAATTAGATTCAAAAATCCTACTAATAATGACATTGTATATTAAAAACATTTAAATGTCAGAACTAAATAGTGATCCACAAAAAAAGTTTCTAGAGTAGGCCAAAGTTAGATAAGAGTCATATTCTTAATAACCAAGTTCTGCTTTGAATTAAATCCTAACTGACACCTACGCTCGACATACGTGAATTTTTCCAAGGTTTGCTTTAGAAACAACTTTTGTGGGCCACTCTTTACAATTTACAAAAAATGTTTTAGTGAAAAAAAAAAGACAGGAATAATATGAACCAGAAAACTGAACATCTTAGAAAAAAACTGACTATGAACCAAAACAAAGTTAATTATTTTTGTAAAAATGTAATTGTTAAAAATTTTTAAACCTGTTTTTTTTTACAGAAAAATTTAAGTACCTTCCAGTAACAACCAGTTGTTGATTACTGTTTGGATGTTACCATAGAATCTTCCACATACTTCGTGTCCCAATTCCAACATACAAATGTGAAGAAGAGAACCTAAAAGAAAATGAATCATAATAGACGTAATATTATAAAAGATATTTTAAAAATGTTATTTGTATTAATTATTGAAATTGGCTTACCTGCAGATGTTCCTAGTGTTTTTTTGCATAAGATCCCCATAACTAATTCGCCGTGCTCTACCATTACTTTTGTATCTCCTGGAGATATCCACTTGTACGGACCATCGTCTTCTTCATCAGGATGAGTTGAATGTGTTCTTATCATATTTACGTTTCCCGGAATGATAAGAGAGAACAATTGTTTTCCAGTCCATAAGGGCTTTGGTTTTAAGATTGCAGGGCGAGGCATTTTACCTAAACAAAATACGTTATCAACCTTAGATAAATAAAAGGAGATGGTTTAAATTACAAATGAGACTTAGCCAACAGCGACACAAAATATAAGCCCGTTTAACACCCACAATTTTTTTTTTTAATAATGATAAAAAAATCAATAATTTTACTGATCTAACCCTTTAAATTTTACTTATTGCAATGTGTGGTCAAATATATGGATAATCATCAATACATGTATAGTCTTTCTAGACTCAATCCAACACGGCATAAGGTTTGTTCCAACGCGCACGAAAACCGTAATATTACCGTACAAATCGTGCGCTCTACCCAAAAATTGTATACAGTGCGTGATTTGTACAGTAATATTACGGTTTTCGCGCGTGTTGGAACAGACCTATAATAACCGACTAGTGCCGACTTCAAAGGGACCGCGCACGTGGGCGTACCGTTTTTATTATTAAAGTTAAATAAATTAAATTATTGATTGGGCATAGTTCTTCCATTTTATCAATTGCAGAAAATAAAAACTCATTCCGAACTCTTACCGACAATTTTGTTTAATATGCCATAGGCGTAGATACCTCATTTTATAAATACTTTTAAAAATATATTATATGCGAAAAAGTATTCGTTAAAAGGCAATCGAATCGTTATAAATTGGACAGCATTATACGTCGTTATTTAGACAGATGCACTTAATTGTAATCCTACTTGAAACTTAAAAAAAAAACATTATTTTAGCTCGTTAACTTGCTACATCTGAATATTAAGTTATAAAACGTAAATAGACGAGCTATAGAAGGTAAAACATGCTATTCTTTTTCCTTTTTAATGACGTGACTAACGCTGTTTTTCCAAACGTCAGTCAAAGACGGGTCTTTCAAAACGATATTAATATTTTCCAAAACCACATTTGTTGAAGTAGGTGCAAAATTTTTTGTTTAACTGAAAACCAAACTAATTCAATTGGATTAAGTATACAATAATAAGGTGGTAACCTCAATACAGTAAGAACACCATCTTTTGCAAAATTACCAATCAACATAATACCAGGCCTATGACACTCCCTGGGCGGGAAAAAGACGCGCAGCTTTTACTGCGCTGACGATTTCGGGATATAATCTATCATAAATTGTCATAAATCCGGTTAAAAACTCGCTACCATGCGCAGGAAACCCATATTTCGTACACAAATACAAACTTTTGTTTACATTTTATCGAAGTAGTTTTTGTAATACATTCACAGCTTAAAAACGGCAATTTTGTTATTTTGATAGTGGATTTAGAGTAAAAATACCCCAAATACACTTCAGTGTGTGTTTTATCCTTATTGTTACGTATTATTGCTCGTTTTATTTGAGGACATTGAAATACGAGTACTAGAAGTAATCAAGCTAAAAAGAAAATACATTGCCTTCGACTGATTTATGTTTAATATGTTTTTGTGAAATATTTCCAACATGCTAGTTACTTAAATGGTTGTAAATTGTAAGGGTATAAGTGATAGAAACTGATCTAGGGCTTTGTGCTTCCTTTTTTTTTGGTGGTGTCCCAGCCCAGCATTCCTAGCCAGCAGTAGTAGCAAAAACATTAACATTGTCTACATTCAACCCATTTACATGAACATGATTTATCAGCTAAAAGCAGAATACAATATTTCTCTGCAAAATGTAAACAAGGCTACAAGGAAAATTGCTCATGTATAAATTCAACAATTAAATCAAAATACATTATTTTTAAAGGACTTGTCAACTATCATGTTAATTATAAATATTATAAGTATTTGTACCAATATAATAGTTGTGTATTAATAAACCTGTTGCTACTCCAAAAAATATATTGTTTATTATCAGGTATCAAAAATATGTGTACCTATTCGCGATTCAAGCTAAGTGATACGCCCTCTGGAGGAAATTAGTAGAAGGTCCCTATAAATAGGATGACGTTCAGTGTTGCCAGAAGCAGCAAAATTTCGTTACGTCGTCGGATTTTAGTTCTTGAAGAAATGGATAAGACCTTTTATTTAAGAATCAAAATTTGTGTCTAGTAATATGTAATCATACTTTTATTTAAGGATTTTTTTATAAAATCGATTTATTATATTGATTTTTTTTTAAATTTCAGTTCATTTATTAATTTTAGTTTTAAAATCAGTCAGAGACAATATCAGTTCATCATTTGGCAACATCGGTGTTCGTGTTCATTGTTTACATTTTAATTTGTATCAATTACAATTAGAGTTTTTTGTTACTTTTTAGCTTTAAATTTGTTTATTTCTTATAGTATGTGATAGTATTTAAATTAAAACTGAAATCTGCGAAAAAGCCTCCAGCAAATTGCAATCTATATGGTGTTATTGTCAAAATCAAAACTGAAGTATTCATTATTTTTCAAGTGCAAGTCATAAAATTTTGTTTCTTACGATAAATGGGTATCTACAAATTCACAATATTGAAATTTTGCAAAACGTTGTTTAGAATCAAACTCCAATATGAGTTGTGACGGTTTTATTACCATTTACATGTATACAAAGTACTACACAATTCACTTCATGATATAAGAATAAGGATAGTAAGATTTTTAAAGAAGTTCATCAATAATAAACGTTTGGTACCTGATATGTCCTTTAAACCACATAATAAAACATGTCCTGGGTTTAGTAAATACATATTTCTAGATGTTCTTGTAGCAACCAATAGGTCAATATTTCCAACAAATTAGTTCATACTACACATGAAAAATATTACATTTATAACGAAAGCACGAAAACTAAACTTAAATTAACACTAAATGAAACTCAAGAACACTATTATAATAAGAATATTATCTAAAAACAGTTAAAAAATCACAAATACAAAATCCCACAACACGTAAATAAACAAACATCCTACTTATACGTGACAAATGACAGGCGCGCGAAAATTTATTTGAATCGCGAATAGAAATTTGTTGAAATGTTCTATTGCTCTTAATCTTTTTAATAGGTTCTTATTATAGTTGTAAATAAAAAATCAACACTTTTTATCCGTCTATTTAACACTTACAAAAGTATGCATATTTTAAGATGATCTTAATTTTTTACATTAGAAACAAGACCTGTGATGTCACATTAAATCGTGAATATGAGGTAAAGGATTTGGGAGTTGTCTTTCAGTCTAATTTGAAGTTCAATAACCATTTCTTACACATAACTAAAAAAGCAATAAAAGCTTTGGGTTTTTAAATCAGAAATACAAAAAATTTTAGGATTACCACCAAAATTAGATCATATAATGTCTTAGTAAGACTCCATCTTGAATATGTTTCACAAATATGGATGCCCTTGGAAGCCACACAAATTGATCATACTGAAAAAGTACAAAAAATATGTTTACGCTACCTTTATGTCATAAAAAATACTCTTACCCTTATACCTAAGAACTCATATAAAACTATGCTTGATAGTTTTAAGATAAAATCTCTTTTACAAAGAATAAAGCAACAGGCTGTGATATATTTTGTATTCTATTTTAAATAATTTTAAGTACAAAGATTGTGATTTGATTGACTATATAAATTTTAATATGGCAAAGATTAATCTAAGAAACCCAAGTAACAAAAAATTATTTAGTTTAGATCCAAGTAGTATATCTCCTTTTAACAAGATGATGGTTATTACAAATGGGTTTCTTAGCGAGATCAAAATAGATATCTTTAATGTTAGCCTAAGAAAGTTGAAGATTTTACTAAATTAAGTTCACTAGATGTAAAGGTTTGTTTTGTTTTTGGTTTTAAATTTCTTGTTACTTAACTCTACATGTAACTACTATTAATTTTTTTATAGTATCCAATAAATAAATTATACCTTATGGCTGCTTTCAAACAATCCTGTGTGTAGTCACTTAGTTTAAAGTCAATTTTAAATTAGTGAATTTAATAAGAATGTCAAATAGTGATATGTATTGTGTCTATGAATTTGCTGTGTGTAGTAAATGGCCAATATACATAACTTTGATATTTTTATTACAAGTGTAAAAACTACGAAAACCATATACATATAGTTCCCATTTTTAAATAAATTCAAATTAATTCATAATAAAAAGTAACGATTTTAGTCTGCCATACTTGAAACTCATTCACAAAAACAAGTCACTAAGTATATATTTGTAAAAAAACTACACTAAATATGTCTCCGTTATAAATTTTTAAATTTAAAATTACATACTTTCCTATAGATTTTGCAGTACCTAAATAAATTTCTACAATATACTAGAAAAGTTTTAGATTAGAGTAATTCTTAAGAAATAAAGCAATACCTCTATTTTGTTACTCTAACCTTGTGTGTTATATATTTCCCTTGACAAACTAATGTTATATTTTGAACTAAAAGTAATTAAACTTTTCACCAAAAAGTAATATTTCACATATATAAAAAAAATTTAAAACGGTTCTGTCCTTCTTACATTTGCGAAGACTGTCCTGAATATCTAATCTATTTTCTTCTTCAAATTAAGTTGTTCAACCGTTGTCTATAAAGGTATCTCACATCTCGCTCATACACACGAATTTGAAAAGCAGCAGAACAAAAACAAAAATTCAACTAACCAGGTATACCAAATCCGTGTAAAGAAAACTTTTCATATCCTGAAAACGTCAAGTATCAACTAAAATTTCTACTTTTAAAGATCAAACGTGCCGCCTCAGAGTACCAATACTGATTGGTAGATATACTGGGATAATACTGTACTGGAATATTCTTACTTTTAACAATTTGTAACAATTGTTTTGTTTTTACAGAAGCAGGAATATCAATGTTATTATCTTTTAAATACTTTATTATATCTCTTGTTAATTTGACGGCGGGGATGATATTAGCGCATTGACCATTACAATGACTGAATTAGGTGAAATATTCGGTAAAAGTTGTTCAGCAAAACAGTTCTCAAAAACTGCTGCATTCATATTTTCATGATAATCCTTTATTGATATTTTTTTGCTGAAAGTAGCAAAGCGTTTGGTATAAAGCCATTTTCATTTCCGGCATGTAAAATTATGACTCGTTTTCCCTTTGAGCAGGGTGCATTTAAAACACAATTTTGTGAACCTCTGCCTAACCACGTTGAACGACATCATGAGACTCGAACCATGTTTCATCTAAATAAACTATATTTCTATTGCTATTTCTAAATTTAAAAGTCTCCCTTAAATAAATTTGACATAATTCCACAATTCGACACGATTCCATAATGCACATTCGACTATCTAATTTGTTATATCTAAAACGACAAGTTATTAAAATTTTTGGAAGTGATTCTAATGATTTATATTTGAAATCTTAAAAATCTTGTAATTTTGTAAAAAAAAAAACTTTGTTTTCTTTATACGTGTTGCAAACTGTTCGTCGAATCATATCTTTCGATGCATTATCTATCCGAAGACTGATGACACGTTTTTTTTTTCAATGTGTTCAATCTCGTCTCGTTTAATAACGAAATAAATTGTGGAAAAGGGAATTCTTGTTAACTTACATATTCTTTTAACTGCATCTGTTTGTGAAATATTTGGATTTTCTGATTTAAGACAAGCAAACATTTAAAATTATCTGTTGAACTTGAATATGTAAGTCCTGGTTTTTGAATTCCCAAGATTATGTTTCACCTTAATTGTCATTAGTATGAATTGCATTATTAATACGTATTTTATCAATAATTTGTACTGCATTTAATTGTACTTCATCATTATTCTGAATTTCATTATTTTTTTTTATTATTTGTGTGTCATCAGCTTCAACTGCTCTGGTTATTTCGCTTCGTGTTGTGTAGCCTTTTTACTGTTTCCCAGCGCCACTTTAGAAACAGCACTGTTAATTAGAACCCAACAGTAAATGGCCGAGTGGTGAATCCTACCAAGGCATCAAAATTAATTTTAAATTTAATTAAATGAAAAAATCCAGGCCAACGGTGGGATTCGAACCTGGGATCCCTGGATCCGCAGGCAGAGATTCTACCACTGAGCCACCCACCCCCTTGGAATTTCATTATTTATGTGAATATCATCATTAACCTGCAATTCATTAGCATCTACATTTGCCTCAAAAGGTCCCCAGAAAGCCATCTCGTACAACACAAATCAAAATTTAACAGAAGCACCGAAAAATAAAAACAAGTTATTTTATTTTATCTGTCACATTTGAGTGGTTTTTCTTATTAAAAAATTGCCTGCCTGACTTTTTATCCCACCTTGTTTTTGAAACTGGATACTAAGGTGACCTCTGATTTTGCTTACTAAGTGCAGATGGTGTTATTTTCACTGTGTAACCACTTATTCACTAGTGACCTCTTTTATTCTGTCCTGCTAAGCTGAAACGACCTACCTGACAACATTTCCGTTTTTGAGTTAAAGGCATATTTGTGATGCAGAGATGCATCTACAACTGCTTTCCTATGAAAAAAAATCCTAAATACAACATAAAACAATTGTCTCTTATATTCAGTTTCATCTTATCTACCAAAAACAACAATTATCAAAAAAGTTTGTCCAATCTCCATTAACTAATTAAATTTTGTCCAAAGTACACCAATAGGACGTTTCACTTGAGTAAAACTTAAAGGTATCAAATAAAATTACGAAGTATGAAGTCCTATCTGTCTTAAAAAAAGGCTGAGGACTTTTCGGGCGTCCTGTAGCATAGTGGTTAGCGCGTTGGAACGGAAATCCAAAAGTCCTGGATACGAATCCCGGCCGAACCCAGTTCTTTTTTAATGATTTTCAATATATCCATTTTCAGCTTAGCAGGGCAGCATTGTAGGCGATGGAATTTGATGTCTTTGCAGATTTCAATAAGGACTAAAATCGAGATGTCTATTTCATACTGATGAATCCAAATAAGGACGAAACCAGTCTAGGGACACGGTATCAAATGAAAAATATTCGATACTTGTAAGTAGTATCAAAAGAAAAGTATTGAATGAAAAGTATCGATATCTGACTTTTAAGTAGAATCAAAAGAAAACTATTCGATTGAGTAAAAGTATCAGATAGAAAGTATTGATTCATTGTTGTTTCAATAGTTTAGTTATTTGACGTATTGACCAGAAATTGGGTAGAGTTATGTTTTTGTGGTGACAAATCCTAATGTTATTTACTTACCATCCCAAATAGGTAAGAACATCAACAAGTTCATCATCTGCTCCTTTTCAATGAAGACATCTCTCTTGGTCATTTTTCTGACAGCTGTCAATGTGTCCTGTACAATACCCATGACGGGTTTATTAGCTTGGGGAGTAATAATCTGTCTGGGGGTAATATGAATATTTTCTACTTCCGCTCTAGTTTCCATACTTTGAGGAACGTGTAAATTCATTTCATCACCATCAAAATCAGCATTGTAGGGTGAGGTACAGGAGAGATTCATACGGAAGGTTGACCAAGGAAGCACTTTGACCCTGTGACCCATCATACTCATTTTGTGGAGAGTAGGTTGACGGTTAAAAATTACCAAGTCACCATCTCTGATGTGTCTTTCCACTCTAAAAAATTATAACAAAAATTAATCAAATATTGAAGTGCTTTTCTCCTTTTCAAAGAATTTAAAAACTACAATCACTCTTACTTATAACCACATTGCAGATGTAAATCTGATGGTTTTGGATGGAATCTTAAATCTATTCTTTCACCATTATCTCTAATAATATATTTAGCTCCAGGATATTGGGAATTGCCCCTTTGAACTAACTCGAGCATTCTAAAATAAAAGGCAAATATATACAATAAAAAAACAATTCTTGCATCTGAATTAATTCATCCAAATAAAATATCCAAACTCACTTGTCAAAATTAAATGGTGTGACAATTTCTGGAAAAGTCATGTTTTGTGCAATGCTTCTAGGCACTCCTACTTGATCAATTCGCAAGTTTGGATCAGGTGTAATGACAGTACGTGCAGAGAAATCAACACGTTTACCCATAAGATTTCCTCTAATTCTTCCTTCCTTACCCTTCAGTCTAGCTTTAATGGCTTTTAGGGGTTTTCCAGATTTTTGCATGGCCCTAAAAAAATTGTTTATGAACCAGTTTCCTTAAATGAAACTTAAAAGTTCCTAAATTAACATGGTATCATTTAATATTAATAAATAAAAACTTACCTTGGCATTCCAGGCATATCATTATCAACTAATGTGGCAACATGGAACTGTAACATTTTGATATTCTCTGTGATAATATGAGCAGCTGCACCAGCTGCTTCATTTTTCTGTAAATCATTATTTGATTTAATAATATCGGCCAATTTGTGAGTCAAATCATCCTGATTTCTTGCTGAACCAAACATTACTACAGCTGGCCGCACACATAAAGGTGGCACAGGGAGTACCTAAAATATTTTCGAGCAATGACATTAAGAAAATCTTAAAAATATTCAAAACTTACTGTTACAATCATCCAGTCAGGCCTAGCAAATTTGGGATCCATACCAAGAATAAAACATTCTTCATCAGTTATATGTTTTAGAATTTCCCAAACCCTCTCAGCTGAGAGAGCAATTTTCTTTTCTTGAGTATCCTCATTGGCATGTTTCCATTCAGCTGTCAAATCCAAACCCGCTCGCCTGATATTAGGCTGGAATCTACCACATCCACCATGTCCAGCTTTTTTATTTTCATCTCCTTCTTTACCAACATCCATCTCATCTCCACCTTCACAAATATTTTTACCTTTGCATAGATCATACACAAAGGTAAGTCGTTTTCGAGGTTGTCCTTTGGATTTCATGACCACTTCTTTAATTTTTGGATTGTTCTTCAATAAAAATAAATAAATAAATATATATTTTTTTATATAAGAGATATTTTACTTACCGGACTGACTAATAATTTACTGCAGAAGAAACAAACGCATCTCAAAATCTTGATGGTTTTAGTGACAAACCCTACGTGAAAAACAGGTTTTGCTAAATCTATGTGTCCAAAATGACCTGGACACTCAGTCATGTTCCCAGCACAAGTCTGACACCTAGAACTTCTGTCTATGACACCCTGTCGTGGGTCCATAAGTCCACACAATTTGGGGCGACCAGCTTCCATGGTTTCTGGAAAGCGGATGCCCCCTTCTGTAACTGACATTCGTCGCTAAAAGAAATTCATTATTATAAATACCAAAAACATATATTAATAAACCTATGTTTAGACTTCCATTTTGAAAATAAAAACATTAATATGAGGCTCAAATGGAAAATGCATTTGTGTGATGTTTTATTTTTTACATATCCCTAAATATAACAATTATATTAGGCACACTAACACAGCTGGATGCAAGTACATTAATTAAAATTTATCATCCTGATAATCTTTGACAGGGCTTGTAAATGCAATCTCTCTAATCCAAAAACTAATGCAAATATTATTTCAAAAATAAGGGTAAATGGTTCTAAAAATGAACACCTACAATTTCATAAACAATAATGAATAATTAAGGGATTGATAAGAGAATACTACATATTTGTTTGTACATCATTTTTATTGGAAAATGTAAGTTTTGTGAAGAATGACTTTGTTACAGCATGTTTCATGTTATTTTCAAAACATAAGATCTACAAAAATTCGATAAAATATTCAGTGGATACAAGCAAACTGCTCGAATTGTAGTATTGTATAGTATATTTCTAGGAATCACTAAAGAAAATCTAACTTTTAAAAAGTAGATGTTATTAACAAAATAACTATTTTAAAAAGAAATAAAAAAAGGGCCCAGATTCGAATCTCGCCTGTGCTAGGATTTTTATTTAATTTACTTAATTAAAAAATTAATCCTAATTCATTTATAGACAGGATTCCACACTTGGCCATTCACTGTTGGGTTCTAATTAACAGTGCTGTTCCTAAAGTGTCGCTGGGAAACAGTAACATAACCCATAACACGAGGCTAATAACCTTAGTAGTTGAGGCCAACGACACCAAATTGAAAAAAAATTAACACACATTTGAATTTCTAGATTTTAACAATGAATTTGCATGGGTTCAACCGAATTTGAGCCTAGTACGAAAACTCATCACTATCTATTTATCATATTTATTGATTCGTTATAAGGATGACTCATTTATTTTATCCTAACAAAAAAATATGACAATTAGGGGTCTATTCTGTAAAAATTCGGTCAAAATTAACCCTGGGTTATAACAATAACCGATGTTATGTTTAATGTTGTATTCTGTATTATTTGGTTATAAATTATAACTTGTCAGTAATAAATCTAGTAATGATTATAATATGTCAAATATATTCTTTTTCTTATTTTTAAAGCTGCTGGGGCTTAATTTCAATTCACTTTTAGTCATTGCTAATGTCTATTTTAACTGCGATTGGCTATAGAATAACTAATAACACAAAATTAAATTGATGGAATATCGAATAGAGAGTTGGGTTAAAATTTAAACGTCATAGTTATAAATAACCTTTTAACGTGGCGGTTAAAATTAACTAAGGCATTACAGAATAGACCCCTAAGTTTGACAAAATGAACACTTAATTTAAAACAAAATTGTAATTAGCGTAACAAGAGTGTATATGAAACAAAGTTTGAGCACAACACTGTAGGAACTCAGATTGTGCCATATATTTTTTCTAGGAACCAGGAATGAAAACCTACAAAATTTTAAAATTAATTTATAGGGTGAGATAAAATAATTATTATACAAATATTTTAATTAGTCCTCAACCTGGATTTGAACCCAGGGCTTTCGCATGAAAACTCACTACTCTCTCTGCACTAACGAGGCAATAAACTTTTTTCTTTAATTTATTTATCGATTCTTCGCAAGAATCACAAATTTTTAATTACATTTATTCTCTCTCAATAACTAAAAAATATAGTGATAATTAGTTTGGCAAAATTTTCACTTATTTAAAATTTAAACAAATAATATCCCAATCACCAAATATGAACTTGGTGGATTTTATATCCATACAATATTCTTTTTAGAATGAATATAAAATTAAATTCATTCAGTAGAATGCAATGGCCATTTTTTGATATTTTTTTAAATAAACTTTCTTCACATGAAAATACATTTTTATTTTGTTTTTACCATACAACTCTTCTTCTATTCCTTTTCGTTTCTGAACAGGATGTCTCTCGACATTCCCTCTTAAAACAAATTAACTTCCTTTACCTACCAGGTAGATATGACACAATTCCCTATTTCAAGTTAGAAGACATTGAACCAACTATGGACAGAGCTTTTATTGATCGGCTTTGCCAAAACTATAATAAATTCTATCCTGATTGTGATATTTTTAAAATATACGAATGTACTCTAAAGTTAGGAGATGTCTAAACCTATTTACTTATCGTTATTAGTGCAATATTGTATGTCTCATGTATATGTGTTATACAATTTGAGCTTTTTAATTTTTTATATACTTTTATTTATTTTTTTGTAATGTATAAGTGAAATAAATAAATAATGGCAGTATACCATGTACATTTTTTCAATCACTGCAACCTTTTCCAAAATATTAAACTTTATTCTCATTTAAAATCTTTATTCTGTTACAGTTTAAATTATAGCAATGTTGGTACCCAGAAAATTATAAAATAAAGGATGTTTTGATTCATTTTGAATTACATGGGTGTTATCCCTAAAGCCCCATATTAGGACATGCAATAGTGAAAATAACATAACACTTTTCATTAATAAAAAAACTGAACATATATAAACATAATAAAAGTAAAAAATTCATAAACAAATCAAAAAAAGCCAAGTAGTTTTCCACCTTATTCAAACAGTTGGTAGATTATCTATCTATTCATTCAAATTACATTCATTGTCACTAGGGTTAGTACTAGTGCCACCATCTTCTTTTTTTACTGCTGGTAATAATAATCATTATATTTCTTCTATTATAGTATTCTGTATAAACTTCCTTTTGGTGGATGTTGAACAGTTCATCTTCACCCTTTCTATTGTTGATATTTTGCAAGTAACAAAGAATTAGGGAAGGAAACGTTAGTATAGTACTGCCCAAGTATTTCCTTTAACGTCCAACATAGAACAAAAGTAACACTGCGTTGCACAATTTCCAAAATTAAGGTTACATCGTGACCAAAAAAATGCCATAATTGAGACTAACAGTATTTAGTGGTTTTCAGTATTACATGTCCTAATATGTATGTAACAATGTCCAAAATAACTAATTACTTTATAGTAAAATTTAACAAGTAACTGCCTGTTGCACAATTCACTACTTATTAATATTATTAGTGAATATTCTACAAATCCATATTCACTAATTTTTAATCAGTTCAAAACATTTGACCCAGTGTTGCATATCTTAGAACTAGTCATTAAGAGCTCTATACATTTGTAATAATATATAAGGAGTTCTGTTAAAAACAAAAAACTAGTTCATAATACATTTGCTCCTTGTACTATCTTTTGAAACATAAAATACATGGCTAAAATAGTAGTTGTTATAAGGACAAAAAGTAAGTTTTTCAGGTGACTCGTAAGAGTCCAAAAATACACGTTTCGTCTGTTTCATACATTATTTTTTATTTGAATGTGCTAATACATATTTAAAAATGTAGAAAATTAAATCCAAAATGATATTATTTTCAATTTTTCTTATAACTGATGACTGTGATCGATATGAATACCTAGGTATATTCTTGGTAACAATTGAACAGTTGCTGTTATGTGTTAAAAAAATGTTTAGATAGCAGAGTTGCTTTACTTTTACAGCCTAGACCTTAAAAGTATTTTACAGTAGTTCATTTGAAGTATCCTTTTCGATTACATTTTTTGTCCGAAAAATAACGTTTTATGACACATTTGAATAAAAGTACATTTTAAATATATATAACTGAATATACGATTTGTTTTATGAATGTTGATTTAAATACATACAATGTTCTTTTGATTAGGTATAAACTATTGTAGTTATTACTAAATATATTAATGAAAATCAATATATGGTCAAAAAAACTGCTTCTAAAAAATATTAAATGCCTAGATATGGAGCCACACACAATTCGGGAAAATTTTATTCTTACAAAAACTTATTCAGTTTTATTCCATTCTGCTGAATTTGTTTGCAAATTGTCATTTTGTGATTTGAATCACTAATTTTTTATAGGGGCAATTTATTTTAATTATGTTCTAGGATGAAAAATAAAAAAGATAACTAGAAAATGTATCGAATAGCTAGTTATGTGAGTGTGAATTTCAAAACACTGTATTATTCATTAAAAGTACTGTTTATTTTTAATGTATCAATTAGGGATTTCCCGTTCTTTTCAACGTATTTCAGTTATTGCGCATGTGTAAATTTATTTATTTTATTTACTGATGTATAAAGAATTCATTTAACAATTTCATCATACCGTGTAATCTTTTAAACTAATATCGCTGCATTTCTATGAAATGCATAAATACCTATGTATTTAATATGCCAATTAGACAATGTTTGTGCTCGGTGCCTCGGTAAGGTATGCTGTCTGAAGATAAAACAAAAACAACTTTTTTTCATTTTAAACTTATATTTCTGGTTTTCAAAATTATGTCATCTTTTAATTTATGTATTAAAGACCAAATTACTTACAATTTCATCTGGGCTAAGTATCCCAAATTGCACTCTTTTAACAGTTCGAAGAGGAGCTTTACTATCTGTCGCAGCCATTTTGATGGCTATCGCTGACTGACGTTTACGGCGGTTTTCTTCGCATCTCCGCTTCCTTCGGCTTGTTTGTTTGAAATGCGCAGAAGGTTCACAAATTTCTAAATTTTTAATAGACTTGTACGCAAGCGCAAATTATTGTTTTTCTCTTTTCTTTTAAAAAGAAAAAAGGAGATCAAAAGTAATTCTTTCTTCTTTTATATGGGTTTATTTCCTCTAATATATTGGTCTAGAGTTTAATTATTGTCAAAGATTGGCCTCTTCTTGATATGGAAACTGGAAACTAGATCGTTGAACCTATTATGAAGAATGTAAACAGTTTAACATCATGAGTCAAGTGTTCTGTGCACGAGTCAACAGTTTTTTGTGTAAACATAAACAAGTTTATTTGTAAATTGTAATTAATGTTGTTTTTTGCAGAAATAACAGATTTTCGAATAATTCATAATGTATTGAGAGCTATAGCTATTAAGGATGTAAGTTACTTTTTTTAAAGTCTGGTACCCTTTAACTATTCTTGTTTTAGCATGTAATCTTAAGGCCTATGGAAGAAGGTTTGAAATTAACTTTAGATGAAATGAAATGTATCGAAACTTCAGTTTACATTCCTAGTTCGGTATTTACTGATTATAATATAAATTCAAATCAAGATATCATATTTAAAATTAACTTAAAAACTCTGGTTGAGATACTAAATATCTTTGGAGATGAGGGAAATCCAAATATCAAATTATCTTATAATTCAGTTGGAGCACCCTTAAGTATTGTGTAAGGATTTTAATATATTTACTTTTGGGTAAAAATACAGTTTATGGTGAATCCATGCATTACTATTTTTTTAATTTTATATGGAAGTATGTCTTTGAAGATAAATATTAAAAAAATCTTGGGGATCATTTATTTTATTGAATTTAATCACTTTAAAAATGTTCACTTTTTGACTTGTGTTCTTTCCTATTTGCCAATGTAGGTGATATGACGTTTTTGTACTAGTTTACAGCGATTTTGTTAATTTTATTATAGTGACATGATATACTGTCATGATCATGATACCCACCTAAAGATAGGATGTTGCGCATCGTGAGCAGTCCTTATTTTGACATGCAATTAAATATCACTCTGTGAGTGACCTCATAGCATCTGGCCCATAAGATGTCAATCAGGATTGGTCCTTATTTTGACATGCAAATGAAAATCACTCTATTACTCTGTGAGTGACTTTATTCGAGTGGTAAACAAAAACAACACGGGCGCATCCAGCCCTGATATACTTAGACTAGAAAAGAATTTATTCCTCAATAAAGTATTTTTTTTACATTTTTACAATATTTTAAAAAAACTTATCAGACTAGTCAACTCATACACACTACGTCCATACAAAAAACAGAAAAAACAAAAACACCATTCTCACTGTTGAATTCATACAAGTTTAAAATTCTAGAGCTAAGATAATATATAATATACAGAAAATTAACACAAAAGACATTTAAAATGAACATTAGGTAAAATATATTTTAAGTTATAAAATTAATAGGCTAAAAGTTCATCAACAGAGTAAAAGGCCTTACCTGCAAGAAACTGAAACAACATAAATTTGTATTTTTAAAGTTTTCTATATTGCCTAAAATTCTAACAGAATGGTTAAACAAGATGGCTCCTTGATAATACGGAGAGTTTTGACCTACTGTTAATCTTGAGAAGGGTGTACGAAGTTCGCCACCTCTTCAAGTAGGATAGGGGTGTATCATATTATTAGTTGTTTGATGTGAAATATATTTTTTTAATATATAACACCGATAGATAAATAAACAAGCATGGAAGAGTTAATATTGATGACTTGATAAAATGTTGCTGACAATGTTCTGAAGGATAGGCTCCTATCATGCATCTAATATAGTATATTATGCAACGATCATGTAATGATGGTTATTAATACACGAGCATTAACCGGGATACGAAACGAGCCAAAGGCGAGTTTCGTATGGTTTATGCGAGTGTTTTAATAACCATTACATGAGAGTTGCATACGCTATTTTTTCTACACCCGATAAATAATCAAGACCTATAAATATTATATTTATATTGGTATTGAACACAATAACAGTAATTACTCGTATTTCTATAAAAAATTCTACAAAATTGTAATTAATGGTATTACTTCAGGTATTGGTATTTCCCTAGATTTTTGCGGTAAAATATTTTGTACTGTATTTTCTGCTTTCTCCGATATGTGTGGAGGAGTCTTCTATATCGCTAATATCAGACATTTTAATATTATAATTATCGAAGTTTAGCTACCTACGAAAATTTAATACGTTTTGACAACTAAAATAATTACATAGGAACCTAGGACAAACGTCAAACAGCATGCTTGATTGAAAAATTGTAGGTTTCTATTGATTAAAAATCTGTATCGTAATGAAAAATCTGTATCATAATGGGTATCATTATGAAACGGATTATGGGCATATAAGTGCATTATTATAATACGGGTGTAGAAAAATTATTTTTTGCAACAGAAAGACTTGCCATGACCTTGATCCATCTTAAGGTGACCATGTTGTTGATGGATACTTCGGCCAAAACTTCGTGACATTCTAGTACTAACCCTGAATAAATTAGTGGTCTGTTCAGGGTGAGTAGTGCTTGTCTGCTATCTGTATAGATAAGCATGTTCCTTCCAGTGATATTGTTTCTGGTGATTTCTTTTGCTGCTATGAGAATCCCCGTGAGCTCTGTTTGAACTACACTCGCACTATTGCTCACAGCCCATTTTATGTCAAGGTTTAAAGATCTGGAGTATATTCCACATCCTGAGCCTCGTTTTATTTTAGAACCGTCGGTGTAGATATAAATCGTACCTGTCATTTCCGGATTGTTCTGTTACAACTTTATATGGCTTATGAAAGATATATCTCAGTGAGATGAAGTCCATATTCGCTTGAATTAGTGGGAGCGTATCAAGCGCCTCCTACCAAAAGTCACGTCTCACCTCACTAGATCCTACATCAGGTTCTATTCCAACCGTGCGGAAGCGTGTCATTGTCAGAGCAACCTTCTTGATGTAAGTATCAAGGGGAGTGAGACTAAGAATGTGTTGTTTTCATGGCTCCTGTTATGTTGAGACATGACATGCTGTTCTTTGAATTTGTTCTAGTTTACAGATAGCTGTCAATTTTCGGGACAACTGCACCATATGTTAGCATAGGTCTTATGATAGCAGTGTAAGTCCATGCGACGACTCTGGGGGAGAAACACCAGGTACGCCCCACGGTTCGGTGGCATTGTTCATAAGCAATGTACGCTCTTTTGACTCTGTTTTCTAAATGTGAGTTCCATGTTAACTTGCTGTCAAAGGTGACACCTAAGTACTTCACCTCTGTTGCAAAGTTTAGTTTTGTGTTTAGGAGTTCTGAAGGTTTTTTTTTATTTGGTGTCATCGGCATCAACTACCAAGATTATTAGCCTCGTGTTCTGTGTAGGCTTTGTTACTGTTTCCCAGCGCCACTTTAGGAACAGCACTGTTAATTAGAACCCAACAGTGAATGGTCGAGTGGGGAATCATACCAAGGCATCAGAATTAATTTTAAATAATTAAATTAAATAAAAAAATCCTGGCCAACGGTGGGATTCGAACCTGGGACCCTTGGATCCACAGTCAAATTAAGGCATTCGACACAAAAACATTAACTTTTAAGGGCTTTATTGATGTTCAAATTACATTTGAACACTCACGCAGCATGCGACAACACAACAATTATCTCATTTATCTCATACATAACACCACCTTTACACATAAAAATAAAGTCACACCTCTAACAATCTCACTAGCGAAGCCACGCCTCACGAAATAAAATTAATAAATGGGTAACCAATCAGAAATAAAATACATGACGTAAGCTTAACCATTTCCACATCACGGAAGTGGGCTCTAAGTTTTTGTAAAGAGACGACCAGTTAGTCTGCAGACTCTCCATCGACAAGATGTAAAAAATATATAAATTGTTTTGTCTCATAGAACCAGGTTTGTTAAAAATATAGTTTAAGTTAAGTGTTTATAGTTCTTCGGCAATTTGCCATTATAATATGTAACCCATTTGTTTTGCCTGCATGGCACCATCGTTTAAGCGTGAATAAATACGCATAGAGGAAGAGTGAGTTTTTATTTATGTTTCGTCCCACGAGTAATTAATGGAGGCCCCAGCGAAGTTCTGGGTGGTCTCCAGCGGCGCACTAGTACGTTAGTGTCGGCCACCTCACCTAAATGGTAGTCTGTCTTTCTGAAAAGATCACAGGCCGCCAACAATTGATTATAACAATTTGCCAAGTTATGTAAAGGGTTCTAATACTCTAAATAAATCAATTTAAAACTCATTTAACGGATTATTTATTTGAAAAAAATGTAGGTTATATTGTTATTAAGCTTAATTATTAAACTGGTTAATTTCAATTATATCTTATAGTTTATATTGTTTTTTGTATTTTCTTTCTCTTCATAGCATCTATTTTACTCGTAAATTTAATTATTTTATAGATTTTTTTGTAAGAATTTGATTATTTTCTCGATTATTGTATAAATTATTTTTCCTACGACCACTTAGGAAAGTGACACATATCACACTATATAGTCCTATGGAAAGTGTCCTATATCACATGCGTATGAATAAGAATTTACTTTCCACCCGTGTACGAATATGCTACTTTCTGCATAAGCTATCACAAAATGTCAAACGCATTTCTATTTTGATCTATGTAATGTCCATATTAATACTAAAATCGATATGATTGTTAAATTATTGAAATTGAAAATTAGATCCTAGATATTTATCTTCAACAATTATTATTAAAATAATTTTAAAATAACTAAGTTATGTTTGCTTTTTATTCTGGTTAAACACAACCGATTAGATCATTTAATTGACGCAAGGCCTATTAGCTCAGATGGTTAGAGTATCAAACTTTATCAACTTTAGAAAATATGAAAAGTGAATAAATACGATTATTGTTGATTATTTTTTTAAATGCATTTTAATTATTATAATAACCTGGTTTTACATTTTTTGATGAAATTATTTTGTGGTCGTAGAAAAAAATATTGTACATCACTTGTGTGAAAAATGATTTTCCACACCCGTGTGATAGTCGCACTCGGCTTGTGCCTCCTGCGACAATATTTCCTACTCGTGTGAAAAATGTCACTTTCCACACTCGTAATGTAATATATACTATTTTTTGTATATCAGCTTGTATCGTTGTACCTATCCTACTTTGAAATAAATATTATTATAATTTTTCTCATTTTATGTATAATTTTTCTGCGAAACAACCCGTGTCCTGCCGCACAGGTTAGCTAAATTACTTTTCTTTCTTTTTTCATGAGACCGCCGGGATTTTTTTTCACTTTTGTGTTTGAAAAGCTTGTTTACTTACGAAAAACTTTTTTTTGTTGAAATGTGGATTCACTATAAACTGTATTTTTTCCTACTTTTGTCTTTAGTAAATGTAAAACAAATACTATTTTAGCATGAATCATAATGAAGAGAATATCACCATAGATGGTGAGATTCGAACCTTGAATGTGGATGATTTTAATGATATAAGTTTAGCAGATGAATGTAACACTAACAAATTGGTTATAAATGCAAACATTTTGGTAGAACTTCTAAACAGACTAAATAATTCTGCAGATGAACTAAAAGTAACATTGAGTCCAGATCCTCCTTTTTTTACTTTAACTACAACTGGAATTGCTGTAAGTATTTAAATAAACGCTAGAATAACTGAAGAGCTCTTCTACAAAACTGAACCATTTTTAAAAAATTGCTTGTCGCACCTACCTACAGTATGACTACAGTAAACGCCAAATCTAAAAAACCAAGGACACGCATTTATAATGCTAAGAACACGCCTACCGATGAATAGAATTGGTAGCTTACCTAGAAAGTTGTAAACCAGGGGCGCGTATATTTTAAGACATAAAATAAATGGAAAATAGTGAATGATGCTTGTTCATACATATTGCTTAGTGTTATTATTAGTACATAATTCTTTGGTCAATTAAAAAATCATTATTTTTAGGTAAGCCGACTTTAGGTTAAGGAGAGCTCTGGTGGTCTAGTATTTTGTATTTTGACTGACATTAATTTTTTTATAAGCAAAATATGAAATAATATGTGTGTGTGTATGAAGTAATATTATATCCTTCCGATTTTTTATACCGGGTCTTCATTTCAAAACTGGATAGTCCAAATAATTTCTGATTTTACGTAAATTTAAGAAAAACAAAAACGTTTATTTTTATAGCCTATAAGTAAATACAAACAACATAATCAGTAAATCACAAATAAATAATGTTTATATGTATTCGTCAGATTCTTCGTTGGAAGAAGACTCGTCACTGTCGTCACTGGAATCCTCATTAGGATTAATGACGATAGGATTAATTTCCGAACATAAATCAGTTTGTATTTCTCTTTCAAAACATTTATCTTCTACCTTTATAACATGATCGCATCGCTTCTTCCATTCCTCCACACCGATTTTGTTAAATTCCTCTTCTGCTAATTGTTTTACGTCTTCTAATTTAAAGGTAACATTCCTTTGACTGACATTATTCTTAACAGTTGCCCAAAACACTTGGATAGGGTTCAAGTCGGGGTGATATGGGGGTAACCGTAAAGCGGTGTGGCCGTTTCTCGACACAACTCATCAAATGCATATGTTACATGTCGGTCCTTATGAGATTTAATCAGTTCATAGAACTCTGGTTTCAAACTTGTTGGATTAAAAGGTATGTTGTATTTTGTCAACCATTCGATCATATCATTCTTCAAAGAATTGGAATTAGGTGCTCGATTTGTCTGTACATTGTGATAACTATCACAAACATTTACTGAATTAGGTGAAAGATTAGGTATTGTGACGGCCACCCCCCAGGTCCCCTTTTCTTTTAGATTTATTCGTTATTTTACTCTCAAATGTGTTTTTATTTATTTACCTCACAAGTTTTACTTTAAATTCTATACTTACTGTAATTGGCCCTTTTTCCTCTAGTAGTAAAAGTGATCGTCTAGTAAATTTATTGATAATTTGTATACCCACGTTGTGATAATGTTAATTAAGGTAAACCAGAATTCGATGCAAAGTTTGGTGCAAATTGATAAATAAAACATATAAATTCATATTTAAACTCTTTTATATTTGTCATACTTAAATCTGATGCAACAATTAGCAAAGCATATTACAATTGGTACTATTTACTGAGATCTCACTTGAGTCCCGTTCAAACGCAGACCATATTCATTTGCTATCAATACATATTTTATTTAGGTTGATAACCAACGGAGTTAACGAACAGCGTCAAATTCGCCAGTTGATTAACTACTGTGTTTATGTTTATACTCTTATTTAGGTTGATGACCAACGGAGTTAACGAACAACGCCAATTCGCCCGTTGATTAACTATTTAGTTGATGTTGATTTGATTCTATTGTAGATATATACAGGTTGCACCCTCTTAGGTAAATATTACGATGAGTATAGAGGTGATGAACACCGGAAGTAATAAACAGCGCCAATTCGCCAGTTGATTAACTATAGTGTTGTTGTTTATATGCTGATTTAGGTTGATGACCAACAGAGTTAACGAACAGCGCCAATTCGCCAGTTGGTTAACTATTGAGTTGATGTTGATTTGATTCTATTGTAGATATATACAGGTTGCACCCTCTTAGGTAAATATTACGATGAGTATAGAGGTGATGACCAACGGAAGTAACAAACAGCGCCAATTCGCCAGTTGATTACCTTACTATGTTGATTTCACATATACTTTGTTTCAAACCTTGTAGAACGGGTTGCTTAGCGTATAGGTGTCCCCCCTTGAGCTAACGAACAGCGTATTCGCCAGTTGGTTAACTTACTACTAAAATTTTACAATCTTGGTTTGTACAATTTATCCAAGATAACACATCCCTGTATATTTCTAAAATATTGATTTTTATAATTTCTATTAAGTTAACTTAATACAACCCTATATATGTTTTAATATTGATTATTATAATTTCTATTGAAATAACTTGATATAACCCTGTATATTTCTTAATATTGATTTTTATAATTTCTATTAAAATACTCAAAATTTCACCCATCGAACACAGATGTCTATCTTGTCTTTCGGGGTGTATGACCCGAAGGCCATGTGGTTTATTGATAATATTTTACAGCAAATGTCAAGCCTGCCCTTAAACGAAACCCGGGTGATACCTCAAAGAAAGGTATATAAATCTTTTGACTCGCCATTGAAAATACAGACATTAGATTATGTACTAATTTCATCTATCGTTGTGACGGCGTCGATGTAGGTACGTCGCAGGGTTGGGCGTCGAGGCGCCCATCGTCGAGACGCCTAGCGTCGTGGTGGAAAGGAAGGTATTTAATATGGTATTGTATTGGGACAGACTTACGGTAGAATTATGTAGGTGGTGCGGGACGTGATATTATGAAGGAAATATTTAGGGACGGCAAGCGTCGGAAATAAGGCGTGGGACGTTGAGAGTCGAAATGAGTGTACGGTAGGAAATACTTATATGGTGAGGAATGTGACAGCGTTCGAGACGTAGGGAGTAGGACGGCAGGACGTTGGGCGTCGAGACGTTGACACCTTCGAGGATAGGAGGTATTATGTGGCGACATCATAGCACCACATAGTCTTACCTTTAGTTTTGACTTTTACGTCAATTTATTTTAAGGTTTCTTAGTCAGTTTTTATTTGAGGTTGGTCAAGTGTCAATGTCAGATGGTACCATTATAATATCACATATATTATGATCTTGGTCGATAGCTGCATAAACTAGCACCCTACTTATCCGATGGATGGTAACCATGGAAAAAGGAAACAAAAAGATTGATTGATTACTGATTTCGAAGAAGATTAACAAGACGTATCTTTGTCACAACATTTTTCATATTATAACGTTTTTTATAATTTAAAATAAAATTATAATTATTACTGAAATTCTGATTTCCTGCTACCTACAATTGTAGGATAGACGTCGTTTAGGAAGAGCGTTATAGGAAAGGTACTAATTACTGAACTTGAAATATAACTGGATACAAATAATAAATGAATGCATGCACATCAAATAATTAAAAATGAATGAATATGAGCTCATTTTTGTTTGGCTTTTTATAATAAAAGTTTTAATGGCTTTGTGACGTGTCTATGTCTTTAGTTCTCATAGAAATGCGGTGGGTGCAGGGGGTGGCTTATTTATTACTTGCCTTGAAAGCTTTGTGTATCGAAATATTGTCGATATCGGTCTTAACATCGAAACTAGAAAAATAAGCGAGTTAAGTATTTTAATGATAATTACTTCGTGAAAAGAAATATGGTCTGTGTTCCCAGACACGTTCAGAAACTTGGATCTTTTACGGACGTGATTATAGCTATTATTTATTAGGTGTCGTAAATAAGATTTAATTATCTGGGAGATTTTTCGTTAAATGAAGCATTTTAAATTTAAAAGAATGTAATATTGTATTTAATAAATGGAATTAATAAATTATTAAGGTACCTGGGTGCGGTAGGTTACAGTATTAACTTTTCTAACTATTTTTGATAAAACCGTGAACTATAATAAGCCTTTGGCCTTTAGAAATAACAGAAAACAAACCTTTTGTTGAATCGTCTGTCCAATTCTTGGAAAAAGTAGGTATGTCCGCTGTGTATATATGTTTCATCTAAATAAACGATTGGTCTATTTTGACTTCTAAAATAATTTATCTGTCTCAAATATTTTACTCTTAAAGTTCTTATTTTCATTTTTTCCACCAAAACTTTACGATTATTTTGTGTTTTTCTCCATTTAAATTGTAATTTTTTAAGGACTATTCTTAATGAAGTTTCTGATATGTGGATATCTAAATCTTCCTTAATTTTATTATTTAACCTTTTAACAGTAACACGAGACTTTTCTGTTATATGAAAATCGTAAATTATTCTTCGAATGTCCCTCAATTGATATTCAGGGAGATTCGTAGCGGTTGATTTTTTGACGAAGTTTTTCCTAGGTGTGGAAAATGTCTTTTTTCCAGTTGTTTCCATTGACTGTTTACCTTCCTTCAAAATTCTTTTAACGGTAGTATAAGAAACACCTGTAAAAACGTAATATTGTATAAATGTTAAATTTAGTATTTTTTATATTTATTAGGCAACAAAAATCTTTAGAAACAAGATAAATTTAAAAAATTAAATATAAAATATTAGTCAAAAACAAAATGCATAGATATGTGTGTAAAATACAAAAAAATATAGAACAGTTCGCAAGTTTAATTGCAAATACACTACAGAATATGTTTACCTATTGCTTGTGCAGTTTGAAGTTTGATATCATCTAAAGTAACTCCTTCCTTTGTTGTTGCGTCAAAATATTTAAAAACATTGTATATTACTTCACGACTTTGTCCGTTAATAACAGATCTGCGCTTTTTTTCACCCACAATAGAAGACATCAGAAATAAAACCAGCCACGTTAACCAAAACACAGAAACAAGAAACAAATAATGATCTAGTCGTTACGCTACTGACCGTAAGCAAGGACAAGGTTCAAATTGTGAAGGGGCGTGGCGATTTTTACGTAAACGAATTTGAGAATTTGCGCTGGTTCTTTAGATTTGGCGTTTACTGTACCTACCTACCTAATGCTACTCACAATCCAATTAAGATTCCGAGAATATCCAAATATTATGCATTATTTGTGGAAATAATAAATTAGAAGTGGTACATTTGCAATATATTAATTCGCATTATAGGTAGAGACAACAGTTGCCTCTGTTATTACTATACTCTGTTTTTAAACTAAGAGGAGCGATTTGAATTTAAGTTGGCAATTCTGTAGCCTTCTGATTGGTCAGATTACAGTCAGTTTCACACATTACTTTTTAGCATGAACATCAGCTAATAATTAGGCATTCCAAACAAATGAATTGCTAGTGGGAAGATTTGGTATATCTAAGGGTGGCGACATATGGTGTATTCTATCTACTTTACGTAAAATCATGAATAATGGATTACATTTAAATATTTTATGTCAAACACAATAAAAATAATATTTAAAAAACCTACCTAAACATTTCTTCATAAATTGGCCGGCTTGGCGAATACTACTTCGAATAAAAATAGCGTCCAAGTTGCAAGACTATGTCGCTACCCCCTTAGATATACAAGAATTTCCCACTGGCACATATTGTTTGACAGGTCGTTGGAATGCCTAATTGATATTGTTGACAGTCCTGACATTTTATAATTTGATATCTCATCCATTACTTAGTTTACTTTATTTCGTAAATAATATTTCTTCAGTAAGCAATTGTATTGAAAATCTACAATTATGGATCCTTCTACACTGAGTAATATTAAAGTTAGCAATTCCTGAAAAGCCTTACAAGAAAGGGAAGACACATTATTTTACATGCTGATTCTGAAGGTTTTGTAAAAATGCATTATTGGTTTTTGAAGGTAAAAAGATGGGAGATTACCATGAAGAGATGAATTCCGAAGTATTTTAGAAAAAAATAATTTTATTACTGATTTTTTAAAACTAAAAATTGATGAATTTCTAACCAAAATGATTAAAATGTAACTAAATATTCAAGCACATTTTATTTATTAGAATAGAATAAAACTATTTATAAAATTGTTATAACATTTAAAACACCATCTACTACTTTAGGGATAATCTTAATTTGGCAAAATGAGAACATTACTTTCACAAAAAATATTTTAAAAATACTTAAAATTAATACATAGGTATGTATGAATAGTTCACTTTAAAAAATATATGTTGACATGTAGTGTTATGAAAATGTTGGTTCCAGTTTTCAAAACAAATTGACTCATAGGCTTGTAAACTTTCGAATTCCTTCATTTGCCCTCTAGCGCATTAACCATGGGTTAACACTAAATAAGCCATAATATCCACATTACTCATAGAAGAGATACCAGTTACTGTGTGATCCACTTGTCATTCACTGACTAACTTTTACTTTTTATACCTATAACAAATATATCCTTAAAAATGTAAACAGATCTTTATATTTTATACTAACCTGGCTACATCTGGATATTCCATTAACAATTTTCTTAAATATTTAATATCCATTTTAAAAAGATCATAGTTATTCTCAAAAAGTCGATTTCAAAAGCAAGAAAAAAGTATTTCTGACATCAATCAACAACCATATTTACTTTAATTTGACAGTGACATTTCGTTTTAGACACACATTTCAGATCACAATAATGTGAAATTTGCGACCGTTGTCTGGGACCAATTAAAAAATTACTTCTATGACATTTATTTGTTTCTTAACCGCTCATTGGCCGTTCACCGACTAAGGCCGATAAAGATAATTATTTCATAAATTTTGAACACGACTATATTTCGAAACTCGCTCTTAGTAACAAATCTAGTTACTTTTCCCTGTGTAAATGCGTCTTTTTTATTCGCTCCTCCTAGTTTAAAAACAGAGTATAATAACCATAGAGCGGAATATATGCACCAAAAAAAACTTGCAAGCCGTATATTTCGAAAAGAAATAGAGATGTATATTTTAATTCTGTAAAAGCCATTTTACATTAAAATTTTTAACCCATTTTTTTGTACGTTTTTATAATAATAATATCTTTCTTTTTATTTATTTATATAAGAATTAGAATTAAATTTATACAAGAATTAAATTAACTTGAGTTAAATATAGGTAGGCTATAAAAAGAAAGTAAATATGAACGGATGGCTCGAACAAAAGACGTACTGTATGCTTTAAAGAAAGTAAAAGCAAAGAAAACTAGAGGTCCTGATGATATTCCGGCTTTTCTGATTAAAGACTGTGCACATGCCCTTGCTTATCCTTTAATGGTGTTGTTAAATATATGTCTCAAAACATCTACCGTTCCAGATATGTGGAAGACATCGAAAGTGTGTCCTATATTCAAAAAGGGAGATAGGAATGATGTAACCAATTATAGACCGATATATGTAATTTGTAACTTTTCGAAAGTGTTCGAGGTTTTATTGTATCGCGATATTAACTTGCACGTCAGCGGTAAAATTTCACCGCATCAACATGGTTTTGTACAACAACGTTCAACGCTAACTAATCTTGTTAACGTAACACACATCATTGCCGAGAATATTGACGGTAAAAAGCAAACAGACGTTGTATACACAGATTTTACTAAGCCGTTTGACACATTGAATCACGGAACCTTGCTTACTAAATTAAAATTATTCGGATTCCATGATTCCCTCCTAAAACTATTTACATCTTATCTTCAAAGCCGTAAACAGTATGTGTATATAAATGGCTTCAAATCAGTTGAGTATATCGCAAAATCAGGAGTGCCACAGGGTTCGAACCTGGGCCCTTTATTATTTATATTATTTATTAACGATATCACTGATATAATTGATGTTAATTGTATGTTATATGCCGACGATCTAAAATTGTGTATGACCATCGCTCACAAATCCGACTGCGAACGTCTTCAAGCTAATATTGATAGAGTTATATACTGGTGTCTGAAAAACAATTTATCGCTTAATGCCGCGAAATGTTTTGTCATGTCATATGGTCTTAGCGCCAATCCTATATTATTTGATTACATCATTACCAACACAATCATCCAAAGACCAACGACTATTACAGATTTAGGTGTTACGTTTGATAGAGAATTATCTTTTGGTCCGCATATAAATACTGTTATATCCGCTGCTTCTCGTCTTTACGGATTTGTTGTACGAGCTAGTCGAGACTTAACCAATCCGTCTACACTCACCACCCTCTACTATGCATTCGTAAGGTCAAAACTTGAGTATGTATCTATAGTTTGGAATCCATTTTATCAAATTCATATTAACAACTTAGAACAAGTCCAAAGACGATTTTTAAAACTGTTAAGTTTCAAAATTGATGGTGTCTACCCTGCGATCGGAACGCCTCATAATTCTCTTTTGCAAAGTCATGCAGTTAATAGCTTGTCAGCTCGCCGTTCTTGTAACTCTGTGCTGTTTTTATTTAAGTTACTGACTGATAAAATTAATGATTCCGCCATATTAGAAAGGATTAACTTTCATGTTCCTCGATTTTCGGCAAGGTCTGCATGCACTTTTTACCTTCCAGTGCCTAGAACAAATGTTTTAAAAAGCTCTCCCATTTATGTAATGTGCAGAAATTTAGACATCTTTAATTGTACTGTAAGTAAAATTAAGAATCATTTTCTCTTATACTAGGTTGTAACTCTTGTTCTTATTGTAACCTACTTACTTTTGAATTTTTGTTGTTCAGATTGTAAATATTTTTTTTTCTTGTAATCCTGTTCTTTAATTAGGTTTCCTGTTGAACAGTGTATTAAATAAATAAATAAATAAACACTTGGGGTTTAGTGACTGTATCACAGACAGAGTTAGGTTTTTCTAGAATAAAAATCTGATGTGTCCAACACATGACTTTCCTATCTAGTTATTATAGGCCTTTTCAGGTTATTTTGTACAACCTTATGCAGCACTTCTATAGATTTTCCACATACATCTACCTCGAAACATTTTTCTATAGATATTCATTGAAAACGAAAATACTGAAAAATTTAAATTTAGCACTTTTCCTCCAATTTTTCCATTACGGTCCATTTTAGAAAAATCATGTATAAACAAAAATTATAGAGATCGATATCGCAAACAACTTAGTTCAACAATTTTCATAAAAATAAGAATTTTGCACATTTCGTCAAATTTCTCGAATACGGACCATTTCAGGAAATTTTGACATTAAGCAAAAATTATAGATAATAATATTAGAAGTAACTTTTATTTGAACAATTTTTTTTTCTCCAAACATAAATTACAGATATATTCCATAAAATATAAAAACGGCCCACCATAAAGTACCAACCAGATGTTCCGACTTTGTCCAAAATCTAATCATTTCACGTCAGGCCGAAATAAAACTTAAGTTTAAAATTTTATGTTTTTTTCTTTATCCGTTTTTGAGTTTTCTTCAAATTTCGAAATTTACACACTTTCTCAAATATCTCGAATACGGTCCATTTTAGAGAAATTATGTATAGGATAAAAATTATAGAGAATTATATTACAAACAACTTTTGTTTAAACAATTTTTATAAAAAAATATTTTTTTACATTTTGTCAAATTTCTCGAATACGGACCATTTTAGGAAAATTTTGTATAGAATAAAAATTTTAGATAATAATATAAGAAGTAACTTTTATTTGAAGAATTTTCTTCCCCAAACGTAAATAACAGATATATTCCATAAAATATAAAAATGACCACCTATAAAGTACCCCCCCAGATGTTCCGACACTGCCCAAAATCTAATCAGCACATTGGACGCTGGAACAAAGCTTAAGTTTGAAATTTGGTGTTTTTCTGTGTATCGGTTCATGAGTTATGCGACACACACACACAGACACACACACAGACATCATCGCGAAAATAGTCAAAACGGATTCAGGGGACCTCAAAACGTAAAAATCCGTCGAAAACTCGAGGTCGAAAAAAATCATGATTCCTATACTTTCCTTATATCTGTATACAGATAGGAAAGTAAAAATCTGATGTGTCCAACACATGACTTTCCTATCTAGTTATTATAGGCATTTTCCGGTTATTTTGTACAACCTATTGCAGCATCTCTATAAATGTTTAGAGGATAAACTAAATATATACATTTTACACATACATCTACCTCGAAACATTTTTTTATAGATATTCATTGAAAACGAAAATACAGAAAAATTTAAATTTAGCACTTTTCCATTACGGTCCATTTTAGAAAAATCATGTATAAACAAAAATTATAGAAATCGATATCGCAAACAACTTTTAGTTCAACAATTTTCATAAAAATCAGAATTTTGCACATTTTGTCAAATTTCTCGAATACGGACCATTTCAGAAAATTTTGACATAAAGCAAAAATTATAGATAAAAATATTAAAAGTAACTTTTATTTGAACAATTTTCTTCTCCAAACATAAATGGGTCATTCTCAGTTGAGACGTAAATCGCTTATTGATAAAACGCGGCACGACAAAAATTTTGAAATTGAAATCAAATTTTACAATGGTTCGATCAAAACAATCATTTCAAACGTGCCTGCAAGACGGTCAGTCAATTTATTGATTTTATCTCGTTTTATAAGATGCCAGGGGAGATACTCATCCAGGGGAGAGACTTAATGTACAGAGTAGAATACTTTGTGATTAGAGAAAGGATTTTAACATTATTTCATGAAAGAAAACAACATTTTATTGAAGTATTAACTTTATTTAGTCATTTTATAATTTTATTTATCAATAATTAATTGATAATAATTAGTATTTAAAGTTTTCATATCTCCCCTGGATATCGTGTCTTTCCCCTGGCCCTTACAAGACAGGGGAGATATAAACAGGGGAGATACTTTTTAGTAACAAAAATAGAAATAATGACAAATGTATTTATTGTATGAAATTAATCAAGAAAAGTTAGAATCTATTAACAACGAGAAGTAAATATACGAATGAATTAAATTTTTTAGATGAATATTTTAAAAATAAAACTTGCCAGGGGAGAGACTCCGTTCACTCGTTGTCAACTGTATGCACAGACTGCCAGTAACGAAATAAATGACTAAATGACTGCGCCCCTAGTTCGAGTGGCTCTGATTACAAACTATACACTCAACAACGTTCGCTCAAGGTCTTCAATTCTCCCAAGTCAGTAAACAAATGCCGATTTTACACAAAAATAAGCGTGCCAGGGGACGAGACGCAAAATACGGGGGACAAACGTAAACGTAATTTTTTTTTAAGAAAAAAAAATATCACGCAATTTTACTTGCTTGATTACGATAATTTATTTAAATTATTTTGTTGAAATGTATAATTTAAATAAGTTATTTGATTTTCAAGTACTTAAAATTACAAATAAATAAACAGAATCGGCCCGGGGACAAGCCAGGGGAGAGATGTTTTCCGACTTTGAGGTGAAATTGTGACTAAATTAAATAAAATTAAGAAATGAATTTGAGTGACCAATTATATGAGCACGAGTTTTAAGAGAAAATAATATTCTTTTTAATAAAATTTTTTAAAAAAGGTGATTTTTTCTTATGGACGTCGAATTTACGGCTTAACTGAGAATGACCCAAATAACAGATATATTCCATAAAATATAAAAACGGCCTCCCATAAAGTACCCCCCAAGATGTTCCGACTTTGTCCAAAATCTAATCATTTCACGTCAGGCCGAAATAAACCTTAAGTTTAAAATTTAATGTTTTTTCCTTTATCCGTTTTTGAGTTTTCTTCAAATTTCGAAATTTACACATTTTCTCAAATATCTCGAATACGGTCCATTTTAGAGAAATTATGTATAGGACAAAAATTATAGAGAATTATATTACAAACAACTTTTATTTGAACAATTTTTAAAAAAAAATATTTTTTTTACATTTTGTCAAATTTCTCGAATACGGACCATTTTAAGAAAATTTTGCATGAAATAAAAATTATAGATAATTATATTAGAAGTAACTTTTATTTGAAGAATTTTCTTCTCCAAACGTAAATAACAGATATATTCCATAAAATATAAAAATGACCACCCATAAAGTACCCCCCCAGATGTTCCGACTCTGCCCAAAATCTAATCAGCTCATTGGACGCTGAAACAAAGCTTAAGTTTAAAATTTGGTGTTTTTCTGTGTATCGGTTCATGAGTTATGCGTTATACAGACACACACACACACACACAGACACACACACACACACACACACACACACACACACACACAGACATCATCGCGAAAATAGTCAAAACGGATTCAGGGGACCTCAAAACGTAAAAATCCGTCGAAAACTCGAGGTCGAAAAAAATCATGATTCCTATACTTTCCTTATATCTGTATACAGATAGGAAAGTAAAAATGATGATTTTGACAAGAATGAAGGTTTCTCGTTTTTGTCTAATGTTGCCAAAACTTTGAATGGGACATTTTCCGAAGAACTACAAATTCAGCCAGATTTATTATCCGCTCTTAAATATGCTCCAATTACATCTGTCGAAGTAGAGCGTTCATTTTCAATGTACAAATTAATTTTAAGTGATAGACGACAAAGTTTTAAGACTGAAAATATAGAAAAGCACTTAGTTGTAGCTATTAATGATAAAATTTTAAGTGGTTACAATGTTTAATTATTATTTAACAATTATTTAGTTATTATGTTGTGTAAATATATATTTTTTTTTTTTTTGAAATCTCGTTTGGCATAGTGAAAATTTACTGCTAAATGACTAACCATTAAAACTTATTTTTTTTTTTTAATTTTTAAAAAAATTTTCAGCCGCGCCCCGGGGGGGTGAAAATTTATTTATTTTTTTTAATTTTTTTTTAGACCTGGCATAGTGAAAAACTGATAGCTTATAGCTTTCTTACAAAACACAAAAAATTTTGTTTAAATATATTAATATTTAACCGCGCCCCTGGACATTTAAATATTTAGCCCCACTTACAATACAGCTCTCAGCTTGAAAAAATGATGGTTGTATGTCGAGTTGGGAAGTATTGCAAGTAGCCACATACAAGCGCAATATTCGGTTAGCTGTGGTCAGCCAACGCGCGTGATTCATTTTTCCCGGATCTCTTTTAGACAAAGCTTCGGAACAGAAACCTTCCTTAATAGCACAACAAATTTGGTAGAGATATCGCTGGTCTGTACTCAACTTTGTCGTCAACTTTAGGTAAATTGATATAAATTGACTGAAACTTTTGAATAGGCTTGATTTCGCATGTTGTCAGTAAGGAACCAACTGGTCCCGAAAAAGAGTTTGGACCTTTTGTTTGACCATCTAATTGTTGAAGTACGTGGCGTAAGGGTAGTTCGTTAGCATGCAACAAACAGATTATCCATTGAAGGGGCTTTCCAATTTGAACTTCAATTGTTCTGATTGCACCAGCTTTCCAACCCGTGTTGACGTTCGTACCATCACATCCTATTGCCTTAAGTTTTTCTGCGTTGACGAAGTTTTCTTTCATAAAGGATAAAATGTTTTTGGCTATGTTTGCAGCATTAACTGGCGGATTTATTTCTAAATGACCAAAATATTTGCTTCCAGGCTCTTCTATTAATGCAACATGTTCCTCTTGTTTAACAATACGGCGGCCTTCGATTTGCTTCATTGTCTGATCTTTTCTTCCGTCAAAGTATATCGCCTCAACATCTTTCCTTGGAAGCTTTTTCTTGTGCCTGTTTTCTCTTTCTTTTTAATGCTCGACGTACCTTATTTTTATCCACTACATTAGCTGGATCATCGGATGAAACTAGTCCAAAATCTTCAAGGGTGGCTGTTGCAATTTTAGCTACTGTGCGGTTTGATGCACCAGTCATATCGGCAATTTGGGCTTAATTTGGCAATGCAATTCTGAGTTGAGTGGATGTTTTTGTGGACGTAATTTGCTGTTGTGGTTTTTCTAGAGAATATGACCACTTAAAGTCTTGATCTTTAGCAAAGTCTTCGCCGCTGGACGGACTTTTAGGACTAGTTTCAACAGGTGAGCCTGAGCTGGAATCAGATTTCTGGCTACTTTGTGAAGGCATAGAAAGTTTAAGGAGCCTTTTATTCCGTTCTTTGTATTTTTAGTAGCCACCATTTCAGACGTTTGGCTGCTTGTCGAAGGCAATGAACGTTGAATTCTGTCTTCCTTTTTTAGGTTCTTTTCAGTAATTACCTTATCTACCCCTACTACTTGCATTTTTCTGTCATTCCTTTGGTCTGTCAAAAATTTTTGTTCCAACAAGGGCACTTTGTAATTTCTTTCACACTTACAACATTTAAAACTACTGCATTTACACGAACATATGTCAAATAGCTTCTTAGATTCCATCTTAAAATCTTCCACTTTTTGTAGAATAAATGGCGATTTTCGTGATTTCAGTGGTTTTCTTATATTGCGATAATGTTTATGATATGCCAATATCATTGCAATTATGCGTTTGGTACTAACAGTTGGGAGTATTAGGTTGAATGTTTTTGTATTTCTTTCCTTTTTCTTTTTTTGAATATGCATCTTGCCAAGTTTCAAACATTGATAATTTAGATTTAGCAATCAAATCTGATTTTGGAGTTTTAATATTTTTATTAGTTCCCGAAACAGTAGCCTTTTTTGCTAAGAAATCTACGTTCTCATTGTTAGTAATAGCTACATGAGATTTTATCCACACCAACAACATTTCTTTATTTTGTTCCAAATATTGTTAGCTAAGCTTAAGAATTTCTGAGGCTACATAGTTGGTAGAACTTGTAACGTTCCATTTTGCAAAGTATTCTACTGCACTCTTACTATCAGTAAATACAGCATTGCATGTTGAGATTGTACTGCGAAGTTTAAATGTAATTTCATAATTTTTGTTAGGATTAGTGTTGCCGCGAGACAAGACGAGACGAGAGAGTGGCCTCTCTCGTCTCGTCTCGTAGGGAGAGAGAAAACTGTTCTCTCGTCTCGACGAGAAGGCGCTTATCTCGCTCGAGAGAGTCTTTCCCTCGTCTTGTCTCGTCTCGTTTCTCTCGTCTTGTCTCGTCTCGTTTCTCTCGTGATAAAACAATATCAAATTCAAATTTGAAAAAGGCGAAACATGAAAAAACCGTAAAATTTGTAAGACAAAAACAAAAAGAATTTTTCAAGTAATTTGAGCATTAGTACCCAAATTTGCCAATAAGAAACACTTATGCAAGAAGATAGAGAGATAAAACAAAAACGATGTGAAATTAGAGAAATATTATGATATTTTTGTGTTATGTTATGAGATGCACTTTATTTGAGACGTAAAATAGAGGGCGTTACTCTCTTTAAATTTTCTAATGGAAAATAAAGTCATGTAATACCTCAAAAGAAAAATATTTTGATTACATTTACGTCCAAGTACACAGTTTTGTTTGTTTTTGTTTTTACAAAAATTACATTCTTGATAATCCTCGTGTGCCGCAATAATCCTAGAAATATTAGAAGATAATTTTTGAATAAGCTTATTTCCTGTTAAACACAGAGAAGATAAATTGGATAAGAGGAGGAGAAGAACCGAATTTTTCGACCTTCGATTTATTAAAAAATTTTCTTCTAAAATTGAGAGGAGGTTCTGTAGTTTCCGATTCTATTACATTAATTGGAGTGCTTGCAATTGAAAAATTTTTGTAGGAATAGATATATGTCGTTCCAAATCTTGTGTATAAATAAGGTATAGAAGTGGACTTAAAACGCTTCCTTGAGGAAGACCAAATGAAGTTTCTCTAGGTCCTATAAATTCATTATTTATTCTAATCAATAACTTTCGTCTTATAGTTTATAAATGTAAGGAGATTAAGTGAGAGATCCCCAATGATGTCATTTTTTGAATCAGTATTTCTAAAGTGACATTATCATAAGCTCCTTTAATATCTAAAAATAGAGCACTGGTAAAAATTTGTTGGAAAAATCCAATTTGTATGTCAGTTGTTATGATTGTAATACGTTTTTGAGTAGACTTGTTTCTACCAAAGCCAAATTGTGAGTTTGGAAAATAGTTTTTTTGCACTGAACTACTATTTGACCGGTTATGCGTTCACGCAACACTTAATTTTGAACTTGATTAGCTATATATAATGGTTCTTATAAATTGAAAATGTGTATGAAAGCCTTTATTTTTAAGCTATTGCATAGCTTTTATCGCGGGCTTTGAGCGCTGCGATCGAATCAAGAAATTCCGTAACGTCCGTAACGAAAAAAAAACCTAACACCCCATACTCCGACCGGTGCGGCGTTAAACAATATTAACTTCTCATTTATTCAATAAAATAAAATCGAAAAAGAAATTCCGTAACGAAAATAAACCAAACACCCCCCACTCCAACCGGCACAGCGGTACGGCGTTGAAAGCCGTGCATCGTCTAACTTCGTTTCGGTTCGGCAGACTTCGGCACGGTGTTTGTGTGCGTGCGACTAGATGTATGCGTGTAGACTAGCTGCTAACTGCTCATAACTGATTTTATCTCTTTTAGACAAAATTTCGGAAAAACTGAATTTGAAAATGAATAATGATCCACAAGAATCCACAACAAAATATGGGACCACCATTGACGCGGTATTTTCCAGATAAGTCTCATACTTATGTTTCTTATTTCAGTTACTATAAACCTATAGTTTCAATGATAAAAATTCCTGAATAACCTACATGTATTGTAAGATAATAAAATATTTTAAACAATATTAACTTCTCATTTATTCAATAAAAGAAAAAATTGTTTTCTTATCGGTCACCACGCTCAAAAAGTGTAACTTTAATTAATATCAAAGAAAAAACTTGAATTAATTAAAAAAAAAAAAATACTGCATAAATAAAATAAATAATTATAATTGCATAAGTTGGTAAAAAATGCTATGCAATAGCTTTACCGCGGCAGTCCCTGTGTGCCACATGTATTTTTATCATTTTATTAAGTAACGAATAGAATTTTTTTTAAATTTGTTTAAAAAAAATTTAGGCCAATTTAAAAATTGCTTCTCCAACAACGTAAATTTCGTTTTTTAGTTCGTTGGTATTGTTAATATATTGAAAATAATTAGAATATATATAATATAGATAGGTACTTTAAAAAAATATAATTTAAGGTGTTGCGTTTATAAACGGTCAAAGATGGGTTAATCCAAAATAATCGATTAATCAAAAATAATTGATTAATCGTTTATTAATCGATTATTTTGGTCACCCCTAGTTATCACGCACATGTCTCTATATTTGTCTTTGTCGATCACGGTTTACTTTAGAAACATTTTTTTGTAGGTTACTATTATTTATAGTATTTTATTCTTCTTTATTTTAGGGTGAATCTGAAGTAAACATATCTAAAAATTCTGAAGAAGTAACCTTGTATCAATGTCAGTCAACCACATCTGCCGTATATAGTTTTTCCAACATTAGACATATCCTAAAGGTTATGACTTATGCGGATAAAGTTGCTATATCTACAGGAGAATCCGGTTTACTAGGTTTACAACTTGTCATTAATTCGGTAGATAGACAAATGTATGTAGAATATTACGTAACATCACAATATTTGACAGACGATTAATAAATAGTATGTACTTAAATAATGATTTAACAAAACTGTGATATTGAAATATAATAACTCATAAGTTGTCGGTATGAACATCACACAGCATTTTCCTTATTTTTGACATTTTAATCTGTAAGTTTGTAAGATTTGTTGTTCAATAAATACATGTATTTTCTTTATAATCGTTCACAAGGAACCTTTTAATTATTTTTTATTTCAAATTGATTTTTAATAATTTTAGAACCAAATAATACAAAATGGAAGGGTTGAAATAAAACGGATTAATAAAATTGTAATATATTTTGAAAATATATATTACAATAATAAATTAAACAATTATAATTAATAAGTCAAATATTAAAATATTGCACATTGTTTACAGATTTGTTCAATTGAATACATACCCTGTGAATAAAAGTCAATTTTTAAGGGCAAAAATATTGGTGATAAATAAGTGGACGTAGTGTAATCACTTGATATTTTTTTTTTTTTAATATTGACACAATACAATTTGCGTTAGTCTATTAGTGCAGTTAGATAAAATTAAGTTAAAAATGAACTATAGTTATTTTTAAAGAGCTCTGGTAAGTACTGTGCATTATATAACGTAATGTCACACAAATACGGTCTTTATTTACCTTCCTAATTTCAGATTAAAAAAAATCAATGACGATCAACTACTAGACCAATACTTTCATTCATAAGTAAGCACTTCTTGTTTACTTGCAAATATTCAGTACGAAAACGTGGAAATAACATCGCCGTTGAACATATCATTGGCTATAATGTTGCTAAAATATACAATTGCCTAAATATACACTTAAAATCATTTCAGTAGAAGCTCATTTAAAATACTTTTAAAATCATATTTACTTGGTATCGAAGCAAATGTAAATGTGTAATTCATTTTCATTCACTTTCTTTATTAAATCTAATTCATACATAGTCATTCAGTGACCAGTGTAAGGTAGGTTAAATTAGTTTTAGGATTTGTGATATGGTTGAGTTGAATTAGGCTAGACTACTCCATTTACAGGGTGTCCCATAGAAAAATAAAAAAGAGGTCGTTTGAATAAATTGCCAGACTTGTTTCCTTGTTTGTAGTTCAACCGTAAGCGCTTTAGCGCGCTGTTATCACTAAATTTAAACCCGTTTTACACTCATAAAAAATATTTTTTCAAAAATAATGGCAAAGAAATCAATAATTTTACTGATTTGACCCTTTAAATTTCACTTCAATACAATGTGTGATCAAATACACAAATCGTTAATAAATGTAAAGTTAAAGCTAAATTTAAAAATGAGATGGTGTAAATCTGGCTTTGATAATAAATTAGGTTATGTTGCACTAAATACAGTCTAATATTTTTAAAGTGAAAACTTCTATAGGCACGTTAGGCGTTTTTGGATGGGTAAAATCTTGCCAGCTCGCGGCACCGACATGCTAATGTATATATATAAAGTAACCATGTTGTGAAAAGTAAAAAGCGGGACATTTTCGAAAAATGAAAAAATCGAAAAACGTTCATGAAGATGAATTCTATTTTTTTTGCAGTAGTCTGGTTTGATTCATTGAAGAACAAAAAAAAAACGTCACTATAATCGGGCAAAAACGGGACATAATGGGGACATAAACTGTGGAGAACCTTTTAAGATTATTGTTTGAAAATTTGAGATGAATCGGAGCAAAACTAACGAAGATACAGCGGTTTGAGTAACTGCGCCTCATACATGACTCAGCGCATCAGAAAATACCTGCCCGGTCCCAGCGCGCTATTGTTACCTGGCAGCAAGGGCGGCTCCAGGGGGAGGGCTATGGGGGCTTCCCCCCACCCCCGAGATGAAAATTCTTACGATTTATAAGCCTTTTATTCAAAAAACTATTTTAAAAAGAAAATGGCCCCCACCGAAAATTCATCTCGGAGCCGACCTTGCCTGGCAGCTATTTCGCTCTCTGTATTATCCCTAACCTTACCTCGTACCTTTCTTTATAAAATTTTTAACAAGTACAAACGTGTTTATACCTGTACTGTATATAACTGTATATAAATTAGTGTAGCGTTGGCCTGGCATGTTCTTTTGCTTTACTAATCTACATGCAAGACATGGGAATCAGTAGTGGATCAAGCGTTCGTGAATGAGGATTCGTCGTAGACAGGAGCAAAAAGATGTTTTGGACATCATGAATGATAGCAACATCCTTTATGAACCTGGCATCGATGATTCAGTGTAAGATAAGCCGTTAAAACTCGCTTATGAACGTTTTATTCCAAATTTTTAGTGTTCAAAACTTTAAAGCGTTTTTACCACTACTCACGTTTCTAAAGTCGGTGTCCCTCATAACTTCAAAACTACTGCACCTATCCTTTTGAAATTTTGAACACTATTTCTTTGCATAATTTACGAGGTAACGCTGGAGAGTTTTTTTCAAATTTCTTAATATTTTTTTGTTTTATAATAACAAATAAGTCTATTTTTTTTTTCGCAAGAATCGCGTTTTTTACTTCAAAATGTCCTAAAAAAGTGAAAAATTGAAATTTCGAAAAACCCTCCCAGCGTTACCTGGGAAAAACGATTATCTAACGAGATAACTTTGATTTATTTTATTTCTGATGATCCAACACCGAGTTAGGAGGGGCACCGCAATTTTACTTTTTTCCGAGACGCTTCCGAATAATTGCTGCCATTTCCGTATTTTTTTATAAATAATTTCGCATTTTATAATAACGCCAATGCTTGGCAATTCGCCTCTTCTAAACAAAATTGGTCTAGTACTTGTTCGTCGTTAAAAAAATCCATTTAGTATCACAGAAAAAGTATACGTAGGCTGAAGACAATTTACATACACATTATTTTGATTTCGTAAACTACTGGAGATTCAGTCTGCTAAATTATGACACCAACTTTTATACTTTAAAATTCAAGGTATCAGGTCCGGTTGCAAAGATATTTGAAGAAAACTAAATTGGTCGATTTTATCCATTTGGTTCTGGTACAAGGTTTTTATTTTATACAAGTTTATGCAGGTAAATTATGAGTCCAACGTTTATTTTTTTATTTTCTGAAAATAGTCCTAAATCTAAATGCTGACGTATAATTTACGTTAACATTTTTAGACGTTTCGATACTGTAAAATTATCAGGAAAATTTGGAGTTCGATTTCATTATTTTTTCATGTGAAATTTTTATTTTTTTTTTTATTATTCAGGTTGTCTGTAAAAAGTATTTACAAAAACATACGACAAATTCCTTAGATCAAAATAAGCCTATTTAAGTAAACTTACTTCATTACAAAGTTGCTCAATTTGTAACGAAGTCATTTTTCTTTCTTCATTTTTATATTTCAATTCAATAAATCATTTTCATCGATGTCTGGCTTACGTAATAATAATAAGGTCTCTATTTTCACAACATAAAACAAAATTAAAATATATTTACAATATTCTAAAAAAAGGCGAGGTGTCAGGTGAGTGAGTTATACTAAACATAAGCATAGCTCACCCTCTGTTTTTCAACCTAACCTTGAAAACAAAACAAACAAAAAATATAAAACGCAAATAAAAGTAAATATATTTCAAAAAACCTGAATTGCATTTGCTAACTACAAATAACGATAAACACAAAGAACCTGGGTGCGTAATATTTTTTTAGAAAATAGTAAATTACGAACTTTGAACTTAAATGTGCTCATTGGTAGAGTTTTAAGTGAATCTGGTAAAGAATTGTATGCATTGACTATTTGATATCTGAAAAAACGCTTGAAAGTTTCGGATCTGTGAAAGGGTATATTCAGTCTGAACCTATATGTCTTGTATTTAGATTATGTATGTTATGACTGTATATTATTTTGTTAAACAAATATGATGGTCATTTATTTATTATTATTTTATGAAATAGACACAAGGAGTGATGCTGCCTGTGATTAGACATGTTCAACCGGATAATTGATTTAATTTATTGGAAATAGGTTGTCGGCGGCGTATCCCACAAATCAATCTGACGCAAGAATTTTGTAGTACTTAAATTTTTCGTGTATCCTGGTTATCCATATTCGAACCATATACACTATTACAGAAATTAAGTTTAGATATAATACCAACGCCTCACAAAGATTTTTCTTTACAATTTTATCTAGATAATGTCGATTTTCGTAAATTATTTTCAGATGAGCGTATCCTATTTTAATACAGTTGTAACGTGTTTTCTAAATCTTAGAATAGTGTCAAAAGTAGGGCCGAGGTTTCTTGCCTCTCCCGATGGTGTAATACTGTATCCATCAATAACAATTTCTATGCTACTTAAAGCCGAGAGTACTTCCTTCCTCCCCCAAAACACAATACCTTTATTTTTTCTCCATTTAGTTTCAATAGCTTGAAATATCAGTGGGTCTAAAGGAGTATTAAATCTGAGTATCATCAGCATATAAATGTATTGAGGTTTTAGTAACAACTTCTAAAATTAGAAGTGTACCCAGACAACAAACCAAATCCCAGAGATATCCACAGAATATCTTCTGTGGATATCCAATATATCCACAGGATATCAGAAATATTCCGTGGATCTAATATGGATATCCAAATGTCCGTCTATATCCAGAATATAGAAGATATCCTAATGGATATCCAGCAAAATATCCAATGGGTATCTTCCAGAAAATACAAGAAATCCCAGAGATATCCACAGAATATATTTTGTGGATATTCAATATATCCAATATGGATATCCAACCAAATGTCCGTCTATATCCCAGGATATAGAAGATATTCGGATATTCAGCAACATATTTTATCTTTAGTAGAGGTTCATAAGTAACCAATGATTATTGAATAACGTCGAAAAAAAAAATAGCAGAGATAAAAAATATTTTCAGCACACTGCCTTTGATTTTGCCCACTAAGGAGAAAGTCATCCTTATTAGGACTCTTCAGCAATAAATGGAAATTCTCGACTCCAGTCTCTAATGGAGACTGATTAGAACACAAATTTCGATCGAACTCAATTACGGCGGGTCGAGCATGAGTAGATGCGAAAGTGGTGTCGCCATCTATACTTAGTAAGCAAAATCAAATAACATCTAGTGGATATCCACGATGGTTTGCGTTCGCGCCTAGACTTTGATATATTTAGTGGATGTCCATGAGATATTGAGTACACCTTAAAAAAATTAATTTTATATCTGAACGGTACTATTAGCCACAATGGCGTAATTTTTTAATAATTTGCTATATAATTACTATTATTAATGGACATTTGCATGTCTATAAATTACATATCATATATATAAAATAGATATCCACCATGGACTGGACATTCAGTGGATATTGGGATGTGCAGTAGATATCCAAAGGATTTGGTGTACTGTCTGGGTACTTATCAATTTACCAACATAATACTGGGCCACTATCTAAAGACCAAATGTAGGATTTTATCTCTTAATCGTCGATTTCCACTGGTAATAAATACCCCGGCAATTCGTTGTTTTTTAGGGATTTAGAAATTGTAACTTCGGGACCGTCTAGCCCAAACTTGTAAGGGCTTTTTCGATTAAGAGAAAACGATTTCTTACGAGTGACGCTTTTTTACGGACGGCTCTCGGGCGCCAAGGATTATTTAATGAGTTTCACTCCACAATCTCTAGAAAGAGCATCGAAAGTACTCGGGCAGATGGAGATGAAAAATTCCAGGGGTCAAAGATCACTTACACATGTAATAAGTAGCCCCAAGCAACGAGCTTTAATCGTTGCTTGCGCTCACAAACAATTTCTTACAAGCTGGGAAGTAAAGGGGAAGTAAAGCAAGGAAATTAGTACTACATAACCTCAATAATACGCCAGAATAACGGTGACACATATATTGGGTTTAAAATAATACAAAAATAAAATTTAATAAATATTTCAACGTCCATCCTCCTATCTGGTAATGATTTAAACCCCTTAATAAAAATTAACAAACAAAACGGCCGATGTATAACTTCCGCTTAACCTCAATCAATCGTCGAAATTAAATTAAAAATTATAGTCACGGTGCGAGAAAAGAGAGTGCGGGAAATCGCGCAACAGTGACACAGATCATCAAAGTTTAGTAGTAAGTAAAGCCTTGGTTTTTTTTAACACTCCGTCTTGGTGAGCGGACAGTCCGTCGACCGTCGCGTTTTAACGATTTTATCTAACCAGAGTATTTAAATGGGAACGGTTTTCTTGAATCCGCTTATCTGAGCAGGACGGCGTCATGCCGCTGATTTTCCGCGACTAGTCGGTTCATATCTGTTGAGTTTGATGTCAGCGGAATCGTCGGCGTGTGCAGAAACAGTTTGTGAATACAAATAATTATATTATTATTTTTAAAACATATTAACACATACAGATCTTGAAATCTTAATAGATTTGGTTCGAAAACATCCTCCTTTATACAGTGTGGCAGGAAATGTCGTCCTTTACAAAACTCAACACGAATTCAAAAAGATAATATATAAAAAGTCTAAAATACTCGTTAAATTTTGTTTCTTTTTTAAAAAGCCTCTGCTGTACAGTGATATTAAAGGCACCTTCTGTATCGCGACACAAAAACCAACTTATTCACTGGCTTATTTGAAACACTGACTGTTGCCAGTTCATCTCCTTCTTCCTCTTCCAACAATAATAACGCAACCAATTTATTTGAGTCCATTTTAGTACCTTTCGTTTCTATTCATAATACATAAAGAGCACATACAGACATAAAAAAGTCTCATTTTCTATATTTAACAAGCCACATCGGGATAAAATCGCTGTCCTCAGTGTTTGACGGACTGTCCGCTCACCGCGACGAAGTATTCAAAGAAACCAAGGCTTAACTTTGCTGCATAATTTGGTCCAGAAATACAAAACGCGGCTAACGCCTAAGCGAAGGATCCAGTTATCATCACGGCTCTCTCATCCAAGGATCGAAATGACGTTAGTTGGTGAATATCCAAATTCGGAAATTAATTAGAAGACAGAAAGGGAAAAAGAAACTACGATCGCGGATAGTACCTAAACCTGGAATGATCGGTTGTTATCGTGGGCCTCTCATCCAAGGAAATTTACTTAAAGCCGGTAATTAATTACAAAACTATACTAGCAATGAAATGTCTCCTGGCAAACTCTATTCCCAAAATTGACAGTTCAACGTATAAAATCCGACGGTAAACTACTATTAATTCAGAATAACATAATTTAATACCTAAAGTTAAAACTTGGAAACGAAAGAAAATTTCAAACTAAACAGTTATTAATTCAACTAAATCAAAACCCAAAAAAACGCGTAATATATTATAAAGATATTTTAACTCTCTACTAAAAGACTTTGTTACTATTTAATCTAATTAAATTTAAAAGCACGGTGCTAAAAAAAGAAACAAACTCGAAGTTCGGAAAAACGTAAAATATTTTTAAACTCTACTTAAAAGATTTTTTATTAATAATCATTCAAATTATAAAGTCGCGGTGATTTGAAAAAACGCGAAATATTTTACAAAATATTCCTCGCGATAAAATGAATCGGCTTTCAAACAGCGGTGAAACGAAAACAAAAGCCTTTATTGTCGTCTACGATAAGAACGATAGAATATCTAAAGAAACGTCCGTTTACCTTGACGGTATTCAAGGAAAAATAATTTTTCTACACCCACATGGATATTAGCTTACCTATCTACGCACAGATTACAAAACGAAAAAGTATGCTATTGCCTTTAACTGAACGAATATATTTCATATTCATTCTAGGTAGTGAGAACACTACAAAAAAATTAAATCCACCAATCACCGTTCATATTTTGATCAACCGACTGCTATTATTTTTAAAATCTTAAATAAGTGAAAAACTAATAATTGTCAGTATATTTTTTAGTTGTTGAGATTAAACATACATTAAAATAGGTTATTCTTGTGTAGAATCGATAAATAATAGTATTTTTGTTTTTATTTCATCTATAATTATAAATAATTTGTTAATTTAAATAAAACTATATGAAGTCAATTTTATTACGAGTATTAAAGAATCAAAAATAAAAGAATAGGTGGTCCTGTGGTTAACGTTCTTGTCTTTCACGCGGAAGACTGGAGTTCGATTCTCGAATGAGCAAAAATTATATGATTTTTTTTTCTTTTTCTTTTCGTTTATTTTATTTTAAAAATTATTAAGTCATAAATTATTTTACAATCAGATATTGTCTTAATAACCTAAAATATTTTTTTATTTGTAAATTTTCGTTAGTGGGTCGTAGAAAAAATATACTGTACAACTCGAGTGGATTGTCCACATCGCCCTCAGACGATTGAGCACTCCGTCTACGGCGCCGTGCTCAAATTTCGTCTTCGTGCGAAGCTAGCTAATTTTGTGGCCTATATTAGGTTCATCGGAGATCGTAAAATAAGTATCGAAAACAAAAATCTGCTTTTGCTGTGAAGCCAACCGAACATCCCACCAAGAGCTAGTGCTATCGCGCAACAATCTGTCATCGAGGCCCGCGTATGTCAACAGTCAGGTTTTAGACCTGTTAGCTATTACGGATGATATTTTAAAAGCCACTGATAAAAATATGATTACATTACTTATCCTTTTGGATTACTCAGAAGCCTTTGATACATTGAATCATGAAATGTTAATAGCTATTTTACATTATGTTGGACCAAACGACCTTTCCTTAGAATTCTTATAAAGCTATGTAACTAATCGTTCCCAATGTGTTCAAATACAGGAAAATGCATCTACGCATCCCTTAACTCTTAACTCTTAAATGTTGAGCAAGGATTAGATTTCTGCCTTTGATTATTGTATGTGTCTGAAATGCAATCTTGTGACTTATTGATAGGAAACCAATTTTATTCATTAATTTCTATGGGTTCTTTCGAACTAAAAATAAAGAAAATATGAATTACAATCGCAAATTTACCAATTATTTTTGTTAATACGTTTTGAGACTACGATATTATATAATGGTAATGTTTTTGTTTTCACATTATTTAACCTTTTCTACAATGTTAACTTATTAGGCTTAGGCAACATATACATTTTCTCGTAAATATATAATCTTATAATAATAATTCTCTCCCTAATTCACCCCCTTATGAGTGAATTTTAACTCCAAAAGATGAGCTTGTGCGGGGAAAGGGACGGCTATTATTATTATTTGCTGTGGCGCTCCGGGACGACTTAAAGATAATTAATGGTGACATTTGACTTACAGGTGAGGAAAACCCGGAAAACCCAACCTACCATCATCGAAAACGGTAATGCATGGTGATTTTATTTTAATAATCTGGATGTCATATCAACAGAAATAAAATTTCTGCTAATATGCCATCCATCAAATCCTATAGAGAACCATGCAAATAAATTCACATGATCTTCCGTATGATCTGAAACCGTGTCTCGTTTTACCAGAAAATTGGCTGACAAATGAATGCTGCGCGGTAGACACCGTAGCCTGCCTATGTTTTATTATTGATTATACTACTTTTATTTTTGCTGAAGTACCTAATAAAAATATATAATAATTAATTTTTTCACTTGTTTTACAAATCTATATACTTTTATTAAAATCAACATATATATTTTTTAATTCCATTAAAAATTGTATTGTCCGTATACGCAAATATCGTCCGTTAGTTCATAAATTAATTGGCGCTGCTGTCACGCACAGAGCGAATAATGAATGAAAATAGGCTGACTGCGCTTTGCATGATGAACGTACATCCAAAAAAATAGAAAAAAGTTAAAAAGAAATCATGTTATCTGTTATCGATTATTTTAGGTAGAGGAAGAAGAAAATAAAATTTTACGAACATTAGCGTCGACGTGTTTGAATGACTTTTTTTTGTTTTTGTGTTTCTATAAATATTTTATTTTTTTTATATATTATGTATGGCTCTGTCTCCTTGTTCATATTTTTCTTTTATCTCACACCTTCTATTTGTTTTTCAGAAATATGTGTTTTAAGTTTCTTGTTTTTCTTTTATTTTAGTTTTGTCTTTTTTGATGGGTTATTTTATTTATTAAAAACTTTTGTTAATTTGTATTGCTCTTTTAGTTTTCAATTTCTCTGTTTTTCAACTAATAAACATTCTAAATTTTTTCAAAATTTTGCCCCCCCCCCCCCCTATAGAATTGTGTAACGACGCCCATGCCAGACAACACACCAAATCCCAGAGATATCCACAGAATATCTTTTGTGTATATCCAATATATCCACAGGATATCAGAAGTATTCCGTGGATCTAATATGGATATCCAAATGTCCGTCTATATCCAGAATATAGAAGATATCCTAATGGATATCCAGCAAAATATCCAATGGGTATCTTCCAGAAAATACAAGAAATCCCAGAGATATCCCCAGAATATATTCTGTGGATATCCAATATGGATATCCAACCAAATGTCCGACTATATCCCAGGATATAGAAGAATTCAGATATTCAGCAAAATAATTTATAGGTATCTTTAGTAGAGGTTCATAAGTAACCAATGATTATTGAATAAAGTCGAAAGAAAATAGCAGAGATAAAAAATATTTTCAACACTCAAAATATTTTCAACACTCTGCCTTTGATCTTGCCCACTAAGGAGAAAGTTATCCTTATCAGGACTCTTCAGCAATAAATGGAAATTCTCGACTCCAGTCTCTAATGGAGTCTGATTATGAAACAAATTTCGATCGAACTCAATTACGGCGGGTTGAGCATGAGTAGATGGGGAAGTAGTATCGCCATCTATACTTAGTAAGCATAATCAAAAATTACATCTAGTGGATATCAACGATGGTTTGCGTTGGCGCCTAGACTTTGATATATATGAGGTTTGTTCCAACAACGATCTTGGAACAATACATAAACCAGTCCAAAACTTATTGTTGACAATCTGTCGACGACTAGTAATTGACAACTTGTCAGGTATTGGTCGGGGATTGGGATTCAACTCGGAACTCGATTATGTTGGAACACATTTTTTAAATTTAACAGACGTACTATTACAATAATAAACCACAAAATAAAATAAATGATAATAAACAAAAACCATGAAGACTAAACTCGATTAGCAAATACAAATCAGAACTGTCAGAGATAATAGATATAAATAATATAATTACAATCACGAAATGTTCAGTTTATTGCGGCTTTGCGCATGTCTTGACAATTCGTTCCTATTCAGACCCAGGAACTGATTTGACAGTACAGAAATCAGTTTGTGATTAGTTTAGGTTGTGTTGGAACACTATATTTTTGTACAGTTTTGAGTCTAAGGTTTGTTGGAACACGAATTCTAGACTGCGCAGAATCCAGACAGTACGCAAACTGATTTGCTTTATGCTGGAACAAACCTTTAGTGGATGTCCATGGGATATTGAATACACCTTAAAAAAAATTAATTTTAAAATGTCTGAACGGTACTATTAGCCACAATGGCGTAATTTTTTAATGATTTGCTATATAATTACTATTATTTATGGACATTTTGTAACATTTTAAAAGTCTAATTATAAAATGTTATTTTAAATGTGTGCCATCCGGTATAATTCAATTATCGCCAAACACCATATTCTAAAGAAAGGGAAATTTCTTGAAATGGGAGTACCACTAACCAAACGATCTCGAATTAGATTTTTAAATTTCATTTACTATTACCTTCTGATGTATCTGGTGGTGCATTGGCTGTTCTAGTGGTAAGCATAAAAAGTATAATGTCTTTATTAAATATCTCAGTAGAAATACTATTCAAACCTTTTGTTAATTATTATAGTTTTTTAATAGTAAAGTTAAATATGTTTTTATGATTCATTCTGGTTGCTAGAACGGCACAATATGTATAGTCACTAGTTTTTATTATCTATTGGTTCATTTTTTTTTTAAAGTAGATGTTTCAAATTTATATATCGTACAGAGCCACGTGAAAAACAAAATCTATTTTTGTTTAGAAAACGAATGAAATCAGCCATAACTCAACTGCCATAACTCAACCGCCATAACTCAACCGCCATAACTCAACTGCCATAAATCAACCGCTGTAAACCACATGCAGTAATCTGAACGTTGGTTTCAGAGAGACAGAAATCTCTTGATCGAGCTGAGTTAATTGGAAACGCGACAGCTACAACTCGAAGTTATTAAAAAGAAAGAGTAACCGACAAAGGCGTTGGTTCCTGAGGGGCAGAAATCTCAACTACCTATGAAGTGGCTAGCGAAAAAGCAAAAATGTGGTAATTACTAGTGACTAAAATGATTTCTTCTTTTTTAAATAAAATCGTTAATTTTTATAAGTATATATGATGAATCTTATTTTTTAAAGGTTACAAAAATTCTCTTTTATTCACACTAAATTGTGAATAAGTTTTTATTAACTTCTTTTTATTAATAAAGCTAGAGTTTATAATTCTCACTAGCTTTTAAAAATAAACAAAGAGAATTATTGGTGCCCAACATTACCTAGAAAAATTATTACCCTAAAATTGTCTATTTGAAAAGCCGAATTCACGACAGAGAAAAGTATGGTCAATGTGCTCATTTATGTTTTTAATTTTTAAGGTAAGTAACATTTGCTATTAAATTTCACTGAGCTAGTAAAAATCTCTATAAGTGTTTTGAAATTACATTTATCAAAAAGTTAACGAATAATATTACAAAATGGCGGGCAAAGTGTCAGGGTAATATTGCAATTTGTATGTCTATAAATTACAGCTCATGGATATAAAATAGATATCCACCATGGACTGGACATTCAGTGTGCTGTCTGGGTATATAACCTATGAATTTATATATTCTCGGGAAATGCGAGCGTCGGTATTGTGTACAAATATATGTGTGTATTTAATAGTTTTTAGGGTCTGAAATATGGATTTTCGGGAGCATGATAAATATCTCATACTTATTCATTTTGAAACATGTAGTTACTGCTGAAAAGTTTATCTTACCTATTTTTCCTTAACTCTGTATTTTTATAAAGACTATTGATTTTAATAAAATGCCTTATAAACAAGGCTATTTGTGTCTACAAATTAAATATTAGATAGTTGAAGTGATACTCTGAACGTGTACGTGAAAATTGACATATACGCATGCGTAGTCGAATATCCTTCACGTCTACATAAATGCGTAAGCTTACGAGCTGTGGGGGCATGTACGTAACGCAAACAAAATAACTTCTTTTTAATTGGGAAAGAAGAAATCCTAATAATTGTCATTGTCTGCCAGGGCACGTAAATACAATTTTGTGTTTAACAACTTATTCATATTTTGGACTTCAACGTAAACATTATTTCTCTGCGTTGACGTACTGGAAACTACTCTCTATTATTTAAAACACCGTAATGAGATACTAAATCTAGTCGATTTAGATGACTCACCTGCAACACATATAACTGATGGGCCAATGCCAATGACTGTAGAACAGAAGTAAAAGTTGGAAATGCTTTTGCCAGTTCTCCCACTTTATACACATAAATTGACAGGTTGGCAGCGGAACTCACCGAAGTGGACGCGATACATTGGCGTACAAAATTATTTTATTGATGTTAATAACAATTTCGAGTAAATAGTATAATAAATTGTGAATAGCTGTTGAAATTTTGTAAAATTATGATTTGAATATTATAATACATGTTTAATAATTATTTATAATCCATAAATACATGCGATTGTCCGGTTCCGCCGATAACAATTTAAAATTACTTAATCTATGAAACGACACTGGCAGGTAAACATTACTGGGAAATTCTCGGAGCCGCCCGACGTGGTTTGACGTTTACCCCCTCTCTACCTACCAAAAGCATTTCCAACTTTTACTTTCTCTATAGCAATAACCATCGAAGAAAGTTTGTTGTAATAGTCATTTTAAATGCGTTCACTACATATAATTAGAACCATTTTTTTTATGCACTCGTGATTATAATAGTTATGCCGGAACTCAAAAATTGCTTTGGGTGCCCGGCCTCTATGCGGGAAATAGGGGCTCCCCCTCCTCCCTCTACACCCCACTTAGGGTCACCACCGGTTTTTTAAAACCACTTTAAAAGCCATTTTAAAGCGCTGATATTGTAAAAATTTTCTTTAAAAAAAGTATTTTCAAATGTCGAATTGCTGGAGTTTTGAGGATTGAAGCGGCAGACGAAAGTATCAATAATCGGGAGGCAGGAGACTCCCACCTAAATCGGGATATCTGGCATACAATAAAAAAACCAATAAAAACTCCCAGGCCGGATATTTTGGTAGGGAATAGAGCTATTTTCATTCTGTAGAAACCAGTTTACAGACCACTAAGAGAGCTTTAGTTTTAGATATAAATAGATTTTAAATAGTTCAATAGGTAGATGGCGTTGCGCTCAATAATTTTTTCTTCGATGGGAGGATCAACCGAGAAGTCTAAAGGACCATCGCTTGTCACCAAATGTAACAACCAACTAGCCTAAAAGACCATTTGTAACTACTGATAGGTTTTTAGCTACTGTTAATAAACTATTAAGGGCTTAAGTCAGCACTGTCACCAGCCAAAGAATCCTGGAGTCCAGAAGGAACATCCAATCACCAGCGGCAAATAAAAATAATAAAAAAATTAAATTAAAAGAACAAAAGTTATCCAATAATAGCATAGTCGAGCGGATCTTGGCAACTAGTTTTAGATTCTTTTAGTCCTAAGGGAATAGAAACTCGGCGTTTCTATTCCCTTCTCAAATGCTTGGAATATTTCACTGGTTTGGAAAGAGGGGGGGGGGGGGAGATTAATCTTGTATAATAAGCAGATTTTGTTCTATTAACTAATTCGATAAATCTAGGCATTTTTATTATATAGAGTGGGCCACTCAAAACCGTTTCATCCTGTTTTTTGTCAATAATCATTGGATTTTAAGAAAATGCCTAAAACAGGTCGAATTTTATTCCAAATTGGACATATTTTCACAATACAGACATCATGTGTCAAACCTTGCACTTCCCCGAACCCTTAATTTTAAATAGGTAATGTACCATGTATGTCACATCATTGAAAAGGTAATTTTATGGGAGATTCAAAAATATGAAAGTACATTACATTACCTTATTTTTACTCTAGTAAGATAAAAACTATTGCATATTATAAAGTGTGACACTACCATGTGAATTACATCATTGAAAAGGTAATTTTCAGGGGAATTCAGAAATATGACTGTTTATTACGATACTTTTAATTTTACCGCCCTCTTTTAAGATAAAAACTGTAACGTATTATAAAGTGGTGCGTGACACTTTATTTGAAACCAAATTTAATTGCTAATTCAATGCACCCCATAACATTTATATAAATATCTTCCATATTGCACTTGAAAATTAGTCATGAATTATTTTAAACATTATTGGTAACTTTATTTTGTTCATAAAATTACTTTTTCAATGATGTGCCGTCATGGTACATTCCCTATTTAAAAATAAGGGGTTGGAGAAGTGGAAGCTAGGGTGTAGATACAAATATATTCAATTTGGAATAAAAATCGACCTGTTGTAGCATTTTCTTAAAATGTAATGAATAAAGCCAAATAGTAGGGTGAAACTATTTTGCGTGACCCGCTCTGTATATCGAAAATGGTAAAATTTATCGGATTAGTCCATAAAACAAAATCTGCTTAAAAATGCATTTTTTACAAGACGTGCTATATAAGAAAGATCCTCCCATCGAAAAAAAAATAAATATATATATATATATATATATATATATATATATATATATATATATATATATATATAGAGCGCAGCGCCATCTACATATTAAACAATTTAAAATTATTTTTTATCTAAAATTGAAGCTCGCACGGTGCTCTACGAACTGGCTTTTACAGAATTAAAACATCATTATTTCTTATCAAAATATCCGGACTTGGAGGTTTTATTGGTACACCCTGTATAGTGGTTTCTTTTATGTCATCTGGGTTATACGTAAGCACTACTAAAGAGTTGTTTCTGATTTTAAATGAAGATCCTTTTATAACGGTGCTGGAGGATCTGGATCAACTTTCACATGTTTCCCCTTGTCCCCTCAAGCATTTGCTCAATAGCATATATACAGAGCTTTAGTTTTACTAATTGTTGACCGTTATTGGTAATTCTTTTTTGTCGTCATAAGGTTTTATACACCAAAAGAATAATAAACCCTTAAGTCGAGAGCTTTAAATAGGTTGCATTAGCATTAGGATTAACGTAACGTGCAACGTCAAAGCTCACAACTCTAACAGCTACTGAAAAACTGATGTCTCATAGAGGACATCCTGTTGCTCGACCAATTTGGGGCACGGCACCTTCTTCATTTTATTTATTGGCACTTTTTGTCCACGTTGTGCTATGGGTGCTCCGCACCCCGCTTCAAACTGCTCTGGGGATTCGGCGCCTATGATAATAATAGTTTGTGCAACAAGAGTGGATATGATGGCCATATCGCACGAAGACGAAGCTTCGTGCTCATTGGTCGGAGTAGAAGAAATAAGAATTTGAAACTTATTCAACTAAGAATATTAAAAGTAAATTGTATTCTTATTTATTTCTATTATTTTATTTGTGGCTAAAAATGTTTCGAATGATAATTTTATACTTTCGAAACGTCTGAAAATGTAAATAGAAATTACATTGTGTTATATTAGAAAATAATTAAAAAACAGATGCGTATTTAAAAAAAAACAATCTTGATGGTGGCCATTCAGACACGAAACGTTGGATTGAAATTTTACCTACAGGAACGTATTTATTATAGGTTTGTCCAACCAAGAGTTTTGTACTGTTTCGAAACGGTACACGGGATCGTTCAACTAGCTTGTTATGCGCAAACGCTAACCTCGCACTGTCTTGTGTATGGGATCACACTTTACCGGGATGGAATGAATTTATGTACCACTTTCAGTATCGAACGATGCTGTTTGACAATTTCAGTTGGCGGGAAGTAGGAATTACCTGAATAGTTATCATTTTTAACTCTATGTTCATTTAGAGCAAGTTCTAAATCGTCTTCACTAGACGATAAGTCTGAGAGAAAATCATCACCTTCTTCATGACACATAATTAAATTAGGTACTATACAAGAACAAACATAATTAAGCAGAAAAACTGAAAAACAATTTAATTTAAAAACACCACCAAGCATTTAACGTCAAATCCAAACAAAATAGACGGGCCTTGCTCGTTACAGTGTACGCAGTACGCATGTCAATCCAAGCGATACCAACTTTTAGTTTGGTATCGAAAGGACCGTACAGAAACCGATTCCCGAACGGTCCCATGTTTGGTTGGAACGCTAAGCGGACGGTCAATGAATCGTCAATGCTCGGATGGAACGGACTTTATTTACTGCGCATGACGATGACCGTACAATGTACGGTTTTCTGTTGGGTTGGAACAAACCTTTTATAATCAAATATAAAATTCTTATTCTATTTTTTTTTATATTTGTGAAAATAAATGCACCGCAGCTAAAGAAAGAAAATTGACCTATTCAATTCTCCTCAATGTCTTGGAAATCGGACCTGATATCTTGAGCATCAATAAGGTGGTCTCATAACTCACTTTATATCTCCAGTGCGCTCCAGTGGTTTACGAAATCATAATAGTGTTCATTTAAATTTTACGAAATGTGTAAATATTCCATAGATATTAAAATATGTAAAACTATATGATTATTACATTTTTAAAAGCAATATATTGTCTTGAAAATTAGGTTATAATATACAGTAATAATAAAAGGTCTTTACAAAAACATACATATTCTTTAAACAAAAATCTATTTAAGTAAACTTACCTCTCAGTACTAACTTGATTTTTTCAATAATTTGTACACCAATGCTTTTGAGTATGAAATTTGGATTGCGTAACTCATTTACTACAAAGAAGGTACTCTTGATAAGAGTATCTTGCGAAATTTTAAATTTTAATAATGTGGAGTGCAGGTGACCTAAAAATACATTTATTAAAACATCTTATCAAGAGTACCTTTTTTGTAATAAATAAGTTAAATAATTCAAATTTCATACTAAAACCTTTTTCTTTCATTGGCGTAGAAATTTTAAATGTGCGATTATTGAAAAAATTTAGTTCTACGCCTATGGATTAATATTAGTCATAATTTTGAAACTTTTTTTCTATACATGAAACTCAGTCAACGTATTAAATTTCAGCAAAATCGCAGAAGCACTTTTAAATTTATAAAGGAGAAACGATTCAAAAATTGTAACTTCATGGGTCTAGCCCCTAAACTGAGTAACTTAAGTTTATTTAAATCGGCTTATTTTGGTCTAAGGAATATGTGGTATGTTTTTGTAGAGATATTTTTACAAATACCCTGCATAATTGGTTTGCCAAATTTTAGTTTAAAATTTCTACACTTTTAACATATTGATGATCACAATAATATATGGTTCCTTCTAGTCAAAAATATTTTAATGGTAATATTATTTAAGTAACAAGTATTGTATTGAGATGAGACGTTCCATAATGACGTACCTACCTGGCCAACAGCTGAAATTTGCGCTAAACAAATGCAGGTTCATATGACTATATGCCCTATAGCTTCAGTACATCCATCCGCAAAGTAAAAGCCCATGAAGCTCCATAAATATCAAATATCTTATTAATTAGATTAACGCTGACCTTGCTTTCGGCAGCTACATTTGAAACTCCATCGAGTCTCATGGCTATGAAATCTAGATCAACGACCACACCTATTATATTTGGTATGACGCTCTATTAAACAAGATTTCTTCATTACGGACTACCATAGAAACCTTGTAAATGGGTTGTTTCATATCAGACTATTCAATGTCTGTCGCTGTTGATCACTTCTCTGCATTAATCAAGAAATGCCAAAAGGCTCAGCCCCAAAACTATTCCTACCAACGACCTACTTTCAACCACTTCTAATCCATGCATATCTTTGCAGAGTACATTTCTTGGCATTTCAAAGTACTTGAGATCTGAAGACAGATCACAACTTCTCTTATGATGTCACTGACATTCAAAAACGTGAGACAAAGCGGCGTCCAACTATTCTCTGCTTGTGTAATTGTGTCCGATTAGGTGATAAGAACTTTTTTAGATTAGTTGATGCAACTTTCTTTCATTACACTCTTTGGTAAGAAATTATACTTTTCAATTGTTCCAAACTTTCCTCCATCATCAATTATGACTTGTCTGTTAAATAACTTTTGGCTAATAGTTACGAATTAATGAACAAGTATTGTTTTTAATGTAGAGATTTATTTTTGAAAAAAGTAACACATTTATTTGGCAATCCTTATTACGATCAATTTATCAAATTTAGTTAATTAATTCTATTATGAATTTTGAAAAATTACTAGCAAATATTATTAGAGTAAAGTCGGGGATTATAAAATATATCCGGTAATATGGAATACCACACTTTTGGCGGAACTCCATCTATGTTCATTTGTAATAATATCATTCGAATAAGTTCAAGATTCTCCCAGAAGAATATTTAGACATTAACCGTTTGGTTGTTTAACAGCTGATGTGATTTCGGTGCACATGATAATTTTAGGTAGGTAAGTACATTAAAGTTTTATTTTAAACACTTTTGAAGGTAAGTTCGTTTGATATTATTGCTTAACTAGGTTAATGAATGCTGTATGAATGCCAAAATGTAGGGATACGGCTCATTTTAGATACTTTGTATTTTTTTTTTTTTTTGACCTAACCCCCAAATATAAGCCGACTCTTTCTTATTAAATTAAAATTCTAAAACTGGTTTCAGAAATGACTCGAACTTTTATGAAAATGAAAGGAAATGCCACAACCACATCGCCACAACGTAAAAAGTAAAATGAGGAAGACAGGATAAAAGAGCTGTGATAGCAGTTAGAAGCAAAATAATGGGTTATTTGAAGGCATGAAAACATTCAATGTGCCTCGTGCCACCCTTTTCAGACTTTGTGAAAAGGATGGTGCTGCTAGTGAAGTATGTCAAACAAAACTAGGAAGGAAACCTACTTTGCCGGATCATCTGGAAAAGAAGTTAGTGAAGCATTGCCTGGCAATGGAGAAAACCTTTTATGGATTAACGACGGCATGTCTGCTATCTCGCATTTCAGTTAACTAGGATGAATAACATTCAAATACTTTCTCATTACTCAAAAAAAACAGACGGAAAGGATTGGTTAAGTCGTTTTAGATTAAGACATAAGGACGTGTTAAGCCTACGAAAGCTGACGGGAACGTCATTTTCACGAGCACTGGGATTTAACAAGAAAAACGTTGATGAGTTTTTGATCTGTTAGTAATGGAAGAAAAAAATGTTCAGCTAATCAAATATTTAACGTCGATGAAAGTGGTCATAGTTCAATCAAAGTGCCCTAAGGTTTTTTCTTAAAGGGGAAAGCGGCAGATAGAGTAGTGTTGACATCTGCAGAGCGAGAATCTCTGGTCACTTGCGTTTTGTGCATGAACGTAAGTGGCAATTATGTATCCCCTTTTCTTATATTCCCTCGCAAAAAAGCAAGTGAATTGATAAGAAAGGGAGCTCCACCATGAAGTCACCAGGAAGTATTTTTGACTTCCATCCATCTGGGTGGTTTCAGATAGACATATTCACACAACGGTTCAACCATTTTATAGATTATGTAAGACCAAGTGTTGAAAATACTGTATTTTTGATTTTGGACTGGCATCACACAAACTTAGATATTATCCTCGCTGCTAGGGAAAACCACGTGTCTATATTGTGTTTATCACCTCACACTACGCACAAGATGCAGCCGCTAGACAAATCTGTTATGGGGGCTTTGAAACCCTACAACAATGAGGAAATTCGCCAATTTTTAAGGCAAAATAATGGCCCAATATCCCATTTTGACATCAGTGACCTGCTTGGTAAAGCGTATTTAAAGATCTAAACTGGCTAAAGGGCAATCAATGGATCTCGACAAACGTGTCTCTTTCCATTAAACAGAAATATTTTTACCAAAGAGGATTTTCTAGTGAAAGCAGCACACAAAAATGAAGAAGCGCATCTTGAATATGAAAATCAGGTAAACGCGCCGCGTGACCAGGAAGATGTCGATGAAGGGACAAATGGACAACCAGTTTTACCACAACACATAGTTCCTATTCCTGTTCTTAAAACACGACAAGGTACAAGAGGCCGCAAATCGGAAACAGCTAAAATTTTGACTACAATGCCAAACAACAATAGACTGGAAGAGTCAATTCTATCGAAAAATGAAAAAGATAAAGTTAAAAGAAGAGTTCGTTTCGACGGAAAGAAAAAGCCAGCTAACGATGCAAAACGTGGTAGCAGCAAAATGGATGTTGACACCAAAGCAAGTTCAAGTTGTGTTAGAGAAAGAGCGAGAAAGGAACTGGTAGAAGACGACACATCTTCTGATGACTTGAATGAAAGTATCCCCCTTGGATGACTCTACTGACCAAAAAGAATTCCTGGATATCGACAGTAATCCAAAAGATGATGCAGAATGTCTTTTCTGTTCAGGACGTTTTACGGCTGACTTAAGGGGAGAAATGTGGATACAGTGCCTAAGATGTGAGCTTTGTGCATTTGCGATTTTTGTCGTTAGTATTTTTCTCATTGGAAATACGATAGTATTCCATATTACCCCATATACATATTTCATGTTACCCGACCATTTTTTCGGCAACCAGAAATGTACTTTTTTTCATAAACACAAAATATTTTTTATGTATATATTTTTTTAACTTTGTTGCCATAGTTCGATATAACAAACCTTTTGGACAAGCCATTGCCATTTTTTCATTCATATTTTATGATTAATTTTCGAAATAATTCGATAAATAAAAGTGGTATTCCATAATCCCCGACTTTATAATAAAAAAATCTTACTCACCAGCTATATCATTAGTTAAATACGTTTGTGTAAAGTGGCACATAATACGAATAAAAAGATGTATAAAATAGGCAAAAGTGGAGGGCGTGAAATATCTTAAGCTTGGATTTTGACATGTTTCTGTTTAGTAGATTTTATTCTAGTATTTTTTGTACATGGCTTTTCTCCCATTAAATGGTTTTTCCAACAATCTTCTTCAACATTTAAATTCTCGTGGCACAGAGGACACCTATTACAACTTTCAGCAAGTTCTAAAACAAAAAAAAATGTGTAATTTTGGAAACATGAAAATGAAAAATCCCCAATTCCCCCAGCGAAATTATGAAAATTACATCCTCATATCCGCATAGTGAAAACAAACCAAAGAAAATTTGTAAAGCTGAGAATTAAAGAAAAGAAAAAATGAGTGCATCGACCAAGAGTCGAACCTGGAACCTTCGGATTGTAGCCGGCACTGACACCGTACATAAACAAAGAATAGTAAATCCACTCTCCCAGTCAGTGTTGCTAATTTGCGTATAATTATACGATTTTTGTATATTCTGACTTGCCAGCGTATCTTTTTCTAACTCTTTGAAATTCCGTATAATTTCCGTATATTCTGGGAAAAACTATGGATCTTTCTAGATTTCCATTTATTTTAGGAATAAGTTTAGAGATTCCTAAGTTTATTTTGACAATTAAGTTGTTTCAGAGTGTCTCTTCTGCTCTACTGTTATTAAACAGTGGCTGACTGGTACTTGACTGCTTATTTTAGAGAACGCCACACTCCATGTCATTGACCAATGAAAACAGGCCCGGAGCCGGGGATTCACCGAACTGATATTGTTCGTATTGTTGAAATGCACTTGGGAACTTTTGGCAGCCTGTCTGAACGAATCTGCATTGCTACATTTATTCTGTCGGTAGTGCCCGATCTCAAAAACCTGGCAGCAACACAAATTTGATATCCTCAAATGCAAAGATGTGGCTGCAAAGGTAAATCTACAAAGGCGTATAAAAGCGTATCTTTTGTACCTAGCCACCGTATAATTTCAAGTTTGGGTATTGGCAACACTGCTCCCAGTCGCCTTTGAAGTTTTTTGCACACAAGCTTGCCGCCGTTTTTGTCTCTTCACACACATTCCCGGGCATACAGGTGTATTAAGAAGCAGCGAGCGCAAGCTGATTGCATGCTCTTTCGACTGGCGGCGTTGGACCGGTCTGTACAGAGAGTGGATTTACTATTCTTTGTTTATGTACGGTGGCGCTGATCTTACCAATTAAGATATCGATTACAGATGGCCTCGACATCCGAATTAATAAATTTAAAGTTAATCAGAATCTGACTTCCGTCGGCGTAAACACAAATTCTAATCCAATCCCAACTCTCTCAATTTTTCTCAACGCCATTCCTGTGAAACCCTGTAGAAAACATCCCAGATAGCACAAAGTCGTCTTTAAGACGTCTAGCATAAGACATTCGAGACGTCTTTAAGACGACTTAGACGACGTCTTTAAGACGTCTTATTAATGGCTTATAATGGTCTTATGAAGCTTTAAATAAGCCATAAATAAGACGACTTGTAAATAGCTTATAATGGTCTTGTGAAGCCATAAATAAGACGTCTTTAAGATGTCTTATGAACGTAGGACGTCGGATATTTTGGTTATTAAAAAGTAGAACAACCTTGCAGATTATAAAATAATGCAAAAAATAGAATTAAAATATTTATTGATAAAACATCTATTAATCACAGGTCACTAAGAGTTATTTTCTTTGTAGCGCATTCGATTACTCCTCTTTAGCCATAACTGGATTGATTTTTCTCTTTGATTTGTAGTTGCATTTGTACAGCTCCTAAAAAGAAATTTAGTTAAGAGCATCTAGTCACAGAAAATTATACTTTGTAAAAGTTAGTAAAAACCGACAGAACAGTTATCTATAAAGCAAAACAAAAAATTAATTTCTTAGAATTTTAAATCAAAGAATTTTTATAATAATTTAATGCAATATGAGCTATTATGCTTAATCGCCTACTTTAACAATTTTACTTTAACTTCACTCAAAATAACTATCTAATAGGGAGTTTTTGATATTATTAGTTCTTAAAATCTCCATAAAAACAAACAAAAATGATACTTGACGAATATCTGAATTAAATCTTATATTAAGGTGTTTACTTTTAAATTAATTTAATTATTCTTAGAAGAAACAGGATATTAATGTTCTATGTATATAAACAAATATTCATTTATTACCTTATTCCAGGAACGTGCTACATCGGTAACACAAACTATTCTTCCCTCTCTTGTTTTTGTTTCATTTTATTTAAGTAGAAAGAGACACACAAATGCTCAAAATAGCCCAAAGTCGCTTTTGGTGGCTATAATCGTGTACGCAATAAAATAATCAATAACCCACAATGAGTTTGGGCCATACAAATTTTTGGCTTGGGCTTGAATGTATTTCTTCTTTTCTTCGTTTTATATGGGCTTAATCTTTTCACTTTTCCACAGCACTTGATATTTGATTTCAATTGTCTTCTCCAAATATTACACTGAATATTTTGTTTAATTTTGTATACTTTTTAAATTCGGATGGTCACTTTTATACTAGATATTTTGTGATTTTTATGGGATTGCTTGGCTCCCGATTCGGAGAACGCCATTTCAATATTGCCACGATGGTGTCCGAATCAGAAGTCCGGCTTGAATATAATGTTAAGTCTAAGTGAAAATTTATTTACAGATTTATGTACAATGCTATTTACATCTACAATACATGTTGTTTTTTGTCCGAAAATCTTCGCCACTGTCCTCCGGCCTCGGCTAGAGAAGTGTGGGCGTCGTCCCGTACCCCAATCAGAAGTTTAGATTATGAATCTTAGGTGCCATCTCCTTATTTAACAAACATTATATGGCATTTTTGGTTGCTTTGTATACGTCGATAATTGATCTTAACTCATGAAGATGTGTCTTTTGTTAGTTATGTCTCGTTTCCCTGAAAAAGCGTAAGAAAAAACAGGGTTGTCCTTGTGTTTGTCGGTTGTCCGTATAGTTTATGGCTGGTATGTGCAAATTCGTGAATTACACGGTGTTACCGTCCACCGATTCAGCGAAAAATTCCGCCATCATTCATTTCAAAAATCTTTATTTACATATTTACATATAAGTTTCTTTTACAATATAAGCATATATATTACAGATGAATTTCTTCTACTGAAGTCCGAAGTATTTCCTTCTGCGATGACCCCAAACGGAGCCATGACCGATGTCGTGGCCGTATGCTTGCATTGCTCAAGTTTACATTTTGGTTTGCGCGATCTCTCCTTGCTGTATACAGCATTATAGATCAATATCGGCTATTAACTAAGTCAGTATTGGAATAGTAATGAGTTTTTGTGTGATTTTAATTGTGTCTGTCGTCCCTGAAAAACCAAGTGAAAAAAAACAGGGTTGTCCTAAATGTGTGTTTACGTGTTAATTTGTGCATGAATTAGTCAAATCACAAGACTACACCGTTCAACCATCACTCGACACAAAGGTTCCGGCAGGCCAAAAACTTCGCACCGAGCAATGACGTCACCGTGCAGTCCTCCGTCCGACTATAGTTGGTAACTATTTGTCGTAGTGATTTGACTATTCAGTGTGGTCGTCGCTGATAAGGAGGATGTACGTCAATTTTTATCCTGTTTTCTGTCATATATGTCCGTAATGAGTGCATACTGCAGTCATTCATGCCCCTGCTCACGCCAATTTCCCCGAGAAACATATCAATCAAAGAAAACCATGCTTAACTGAGAAGAAGCGCTTCCGCAGTCGCATAAACATCCACAGTAGCATTTTACAATGTTTTATAACGAATGTTACTGATTTTACTGTGATGTGTGTTGTGATTTAGTTCATAAGCTTGAAGTTAATGTCTACGTCCGTCATGAACGCGTTGTAAGTTTCTATAATCTCTCTTCCCGTTGTGCATTTAATTAGTTTGGCGTTCAGTGCTCTGACTGCCCTAGTTAGTTCACCGATATTGATAATGGAGTTTAGTGTCTGAAATTCGTTATTAAGTGCCGTGAAATCGTCCATGGCTACGTTGGGGGTCGTGTTTCTAGGACTATCCGGTCTCCTGGTTGGCAATCTTATGTTTTCTGTGTTTTCCTTCCTATTTCTACTAGCAAGTGCTGGGAATTCATCCTGCATGTTTCTGTTTTGTCTCCTGGCCTCCCATTGGTTTATGGCAGGTTGAGGGGCGGGTACATATTTTTGACTTCTATTTTGATTGGGTCTTCTTTCTAGCATTCGTTCTAGCTTGGTAGTGTAATTTTCACATTTCGTATAGTTCGCTGGGTGGTCTCCCCCGCAGTTTGCGCATTTTGCTGGCGTATCTGGGGTTTTCGTGCAAGTGCTGGTATGATGGTCTCTGGCGCATTTAAGACAGCGGGGTTGCCTGCCACAATTAGCCGTAGCATGCCCCCACTGCTGGCAATTGTGGCACTGAATTATCATCTTTGTTGATTTACGCATCTCCCAGGTGACTCTGGTATAGAGAACTCTTTTAGCATTTTTATTAAGGTAGTCCAGCGTGATTACCGGATCTGTGATTACTAAATATAACGGTCGTTCTTTAGTATTCATTTTGTATATAGCCTTCGTTGTAATTTCATGCTCCAGATTTTGCTCGATATCTACAATGTTGGTCCCTCGGGCGAGTCCCCTCAGGACAAAGGCATGGGTTTTGTCTTCACGTGAGGTATACGTGTGATAAGGCATTTTTTCATTTTTGATATTCAATAACACCTTCTCATAGTCTTCTTTTGTTTCAACAAATATTATTGTGGTATAGTTAGTGTTCTTGATGCTAAACTCCCCTTTGACAATACTTTTTAAATCTTTTATAAGATTTGCCTGATTTGAGGTCCTGCCGTCTATGACTATCGGCGGCATCATGTTTTTATTTTTATTCGTAGCTCTTATGGTATTTGTATTTGTTATTTGTCTGGTGTTCGTTTTCTCCTTAGTTAGATTTCCTAAGTCTAGCGGCTTGAAGTTGGTCCCTTTCTTCCTTTTCTTAACTATTTTGCCTATTTCATCATCAATATCTGATTCGGAATCATCTGAGAGTGGCAGATATTTATTTTTGGTGGTAGTAAGGGTTTTCATGGATTTTTCTTTTATAAGATTTTCAAAGTTTCTCGAAAATTTTTTGGGGGTAAGAAACGGCCCATCATCTGATTTGTTTGCAGGAGGTTGGTCATCATCCATCCTGTTTTCAAGTTCGTATCTTGTACGCTCATTTTCGTTTCTGCGTTCGAACACACTGTTCGGGGAGTGAGGAAGGTGGTCAAAAAATTCGTCTCGGTTTTTCCTGGAAGGTTCTTCTTCCGAAGTAACATTATTGGGGTCGAATTCATGTATGTTACTTGCCACACTGGTGGGGATGTCTGAATTTAGTACTTGTATTTTGATCCTTGGATCGCTGTTTATTCTCGTTGCTTCTCTAGGGTCTACTCTGGTAGTAGAGCGATTTCTAGTATTTGAAGGGACTGGGGGTGCGGTAACCTTCCCTTCGGAGCGGTTACTCAGTTCGCCACTCTTTAGGGTGTTTTCCTCACTGCCCATGGCTAAGTGTATGGAGGGGATTTTTGGAGGTTCATCCAATTGATTAGTTTGAAAGTTGAGAAGGTTAGCCATCACATTCGTCGGGAGAGGAAGTGTGATTGTACTACCTAGCAGTGAGTTCGGGTCAGTTTGGTAATACTTCTCAAATTTGTCCGGGGTTTTTTCACCAGGTTCCTTTCTAGTAGTGGTATCCATTGGACTCGTTATGGTTGACTCTTCTGATGTGTTTGTTTCATCAGAGTTTTCGAGAACTTTTATCAGTTCTTGTGTGGTTTTATCATACAGAGTGTCATTTAGGCTATCTACACTATCGTGGAATTCATTAGAGTCTCCCGAGTCAGCCACTGAGGGCTTTCTTGTTGTGTTTGTATTCCCTTTTGCGGTATTTTCTGTATCGACTGTCTCTCTAACTGTTTGAGGGTCGTTTAGAGGTCGAATATTGCAAAATTCGGCCTGGGGGGCTTTGGATTCACTTGTTTCGTTATCGGAATCTTGAAACAACTCTAATGTGTTGGTACTCACATATTTTTGTCCGCCGTTTCGATTTTCGGTTCACCGTGCAGTCCACCGTCCGACCAGATTTTACGGCTAGTCGGTTTGAATTTGCACATTCAGTAATTTTGTCACAGGGGAAGGTCTACGTTTGTCTGCGTGTGTCCTATGTTCAGAATTGTCTGTATAATGTTAGCGTCTTGTGGAGACATCCATGCTTCCTGTGAGCACTGTTTCCCGCATTAATACTGAGTATGTCTTCCTTGACATTGGCAGGAAGACTGTTTTTATAGAATCTTTCGGCTATATTTGATATGTATGATCTTATGGTGGGCATGGATGTCTCTCTGTGTATGTCAGTTATCCTGGAATAGCGGAGCCACCCCAGTGCCTGCCTAAGACAACTGTTTTGCACTACTTGTAATTTATTAAAATGGCTTTCTGTCATCGAACAGAAGGCCTGGCATCCATATGTTAGGATGGGTCTTATTATTTGCCTGTATATTTTAATTTTGTTGTCTTTACTGACTCCACTGTTGCGTTTCAGCAGAGGGTATAGAGCTCTAATAGCCGCTTTGGCTTTTTTGACTCTGTCTTCTACGTGTGTTCTGAATGTTAACTCCCTATCTAGGTGCACACCAAGATACTTGACTGAGCGTTTTGTTTCTATTTGTTGTTCTTTTATTTTTAGTTTGTTTAGTATTCTATTAGAGTTTCCTCTCCTTTTTTTAGTTAGTATCATGCTCTCAGTTTTAGTAGCGTTCAGTCTCATTTTGTTTGCATCTAAATAGGGAATTAACGTCCTGTTTATATGGATATCGAGCCTTCTGTTCGCGATTTCTGCAAGTTCTGATGATTTGTACAAACAGGTGTCGTCGGCGTACAGTGCCGTCTGTACACCATTAGTACCCATTGGCATGTCATGGGTCATAATCGTGTACAGATGCGGCGAAAGTACCGAACCCTGAGGTACCCCCGCTATTGCATTAAATGGTCCTGTTAATGTTTTGTTGATTTTAATGTAGAACGTTCTGTCTTGTAGGTAGGATTGAATCGTTTTTACAATGTAAATAGGAAATTCATTTATAAACATTTTGTAGATAAGCCCACAGGTCCAGACGGTATCAAACGCCTTTTCCGTATCTAAGGCGACCAAAACTGTTACTTTCTTGTTGTTATATGCCTCTTTTGCTTGATGAGCTATTCTTATCACTTGTGCTATAGTCCCGTGTCCTTCGCGGAAACCGTACTGTTCCTGTGGGATTATTTGTTTGTCCTGTTCAATTACGTGTAGTTTGTTTAGTATTATGTTGTCAATTAGTTTCGTAAGTGTGTTAAGAAGTGAAATGGGGCGGTAACTATCTATATTCTTTTTACTTTTCCCTGTTTTGTGGATCGGTATGATATTCGCGATTTTCAGTTTAGTGGGATAATATTGTATTCTAAGTACCGCATTAATAATGTAGTGTATCTGTACTATTGTTTTCCTTGTTATATTTTTTAACATTAGGCCCGTGATTTGATCTGGTCCCGGCGATTTTCTCTTGTTTAATTTGTCAATTGCAATTTTAACATCTCTCGGCTTGACCAGCTGATTGGTCGGAAAATTTTGGCTAGGGAGGAGCCTGATGTCATTGACCACGCCCTCTATTATTTGCTGCTGTATATTGTTTTCAATGTTATTAGTAAAATTTTGCTCAAAATATGTACCGAACGCTTCCCCTTTTTGTGTGTCTGTGGTGTATTGTGTGTTATTGTCCTCAAGTGTGGGTAAATGCATAAACGGTTTCTTATATCGCTTTGTCATCTTCCACACTGAGTTGTCTTGTGTTTTGAGGCCTCGTAGTGTGTCTGTCCACTTTTCGTTTTTTAAATCTCGTATGGCTGTGTTGATGGCTTTTGAAATGTCTAGTAGTCTGATTCTGTCGTCTCCTTGTCTGTGTCTTTGCCATCTTTTCCGTATGTTGTTTTTGTTGGTAATCATGTCTTCTATTTCAGGTGTTAAGTTTTCTTGATGAGATTTAATGTGTTTTACTTGTGTGGAGGCGTCTCTAGCTTTAATCAAAGTGTTTGTTAGTTTTCCTACTTGTTCGTCCAGTTCATTCGGTGTGTTAATGTTGTTGTTTATTACGATGTCCCTGTCCAGTATTTCCCTGTATATCGTCCAGTTTGTTGTTTTGTAGTCGTAATATTGTTCGTTTTGTCTTTGTATGTTCTTTCTTGTCTTAATTTCAAGGCTGATCGGGTCGTGGTCTGAATTGAGTGTCGGGATCGTCCGTAAGTTGTGAATGTTTTCTATGTTTTTTGTTATTGCAATGTCTAGTGTACTGGGTGTTTATCCTGAGAAAGGGAAAAACGTCGGTACGTCTGTGTTGTGAATTATGTACTGGTTGTTTAGTGCGCATGCGCTCAAAGTATTACCGTTTTTGTTATTTATGGCCAGATTTGCGTCCCACTCTTTATTTTTGGCATTTAAATCCCCGATTAGCATTACTTTCTCCCCTGTGGACATAAGGTTGTGTATATCGATCTGGTTGAATTTGTTTAGTGGTCTATTATAGGCCCCTACTATAGTTATGCCCCCTATTTTTATTATTGCATGCTCTATGCTAGAGACTACATTATTTACGACTGCATATTTTAGGTTTCGTTTAATAATATAATATAAGAATATAATGTTAAATCAAACGTCAAACTTCACTTCATTTGATTCTTCTTGTTAAATTTGAATTATGTAAACCGTGCAAGTTTCCGTCCGACTGAAAAACGTTTGTAAGACGTCTTAAAGACGTCTTTGAGCTTTCACATTAATATATGGATTTGGCAGGACGTCTTTAAGACGTCTTTGAGCTCTCACATTAATACGTCCTAGGACATTGAGACCAAACCAAGACACAAAAAAGACGTCTTTCAGACGTCGTGTGCTATCTGGGATAATCTATAAATCTATATGATTATACTAGAACAAACTTCTAAGCTCCTTCATTCGTTTACAAGTGTTGTTTTCTAGTATGCTCGGTCGTAAACGTGAAAATATAATGAAAAAAAGTGAAGTGAAAAAATGGACTGGTAAGAGCGGTATGCGTAGAACACAAATCGGTGGGATCAAATCACCCCGAGGGCAGATTTTTTTTTTATTATTTTTCATTAAATTTGTTTTTACCTTGGGGTTCAAAAATAATTTTCATTATTTCGTAGGTGTAATTTTGGGATTTTTAGGATTTCCAAGGAATTTATTTATCTTATTTTGTTTTCGGTTCTCTAAAGTTTCCGGAACTTTAAAACCGATTGTTTCATTGTTGTTTCCGTTTTCATATTATTAAAAATATAATATATCACAGATGACCTGGTAAAGGTTCTTGTAACGAAGTCACTAAATTTTCCTATAATTTAATTATAAAAATGTTTACCTTAAGTTAATTTTTCACCTGTTAGCGATCTTAAGAACCCTCGTATTTTTATTTCTTAGAAATTTTCGTTTTTGAACATTTGCGAGAGCTCCCGTAGTTAAAAATATATTATTCTTTACCGAAATTCCAATCCAGCTTTAAACGCTCGAATTCATGTAAATAATCTGGTCATTTTCGCAGATGTTAAAAGTACATTTTTTTAGTCTTCCGATTTGTAAATATTGGCTACTCCCACTCCGAACCAATCAGATACCGAACTAGTTGGAGCGTAAAGTATATAGTCCATTGAGATAGAATAAAGAGGAGGTGCTATGACTAGGGTTGCCACCTGTCCCTTTTTTAAAAAGACAGTCCTTTTTTGATGCAAAATGTCTTTGTGAATTTTTAAAGCTTAAAATGTCTGATTTTACGGCAAATGTCTTATTTTACGGAAAATGCCTTTTTTTACAGCACATATCTTTAGAGGGGACATGGTTTGTTCAAAAATATATAAGCTCAGGACTTTTTTTAGAAGCTCGGTAGAATGACGAGGAGGATTTTTATTTGTTACAAGCTCGGCGACCTTTTTTTTAGAAGTTTAGTAGAAGGTTGATGACTTTTTGTATACCTGTCAGCATAGTAGTTCTTTATTCGCTTTAAAAAAAGGTGGAAACCCTAGCTATGACGATGCTAAAATATCCGCACCTTGGCATTACATTTTTACATCATATATCAAACTGAAGGTGATAGTGGGGTTAGTCAGTTATGGTGAGAATAAATAAATAAAAAACGTCCATTTCTGGATTATAATACCATTGAGACCACATCCCTACTTTTTTACGCAACTGCAACTCACCACCCACATAACATCAATGTTCTATGAATATACCAAGAACGTTCTGTTTAAGTTCTTTTTAGTATATCCTTTTACAATGTTCTTAGAACATACCTAGAATATACTTTGAAAGTATATTCTAGAAAGTATATACTGAGTATGTGCCTTAAGGTAGTTCACTCGCGACAGTCGTACACAAAAATATCGCCCTATAGTGAATACCAACCGTTCGAGATTCTTAAATCTAAAGGAAGGTTATTTTTGTAATAGACTGTACACACAACACATGTGATCCTATACACGAATATGGTATTATATCACGTAAAATCCATCCGGCAACGTCGCAAATATATTGTGAAACGTCAACTGTATTCCTAAAGTAAATAAATTTCAAAATGTTTCATTGTCAGAATCAATTGCGAGATAAAGGAAAATTTGTTAAGCAGAACGTCCTCAACAAACGCAAAAAATCAATTTTTGAATAATGCAAAAAAATTGAGAAAGGAAACCCCAAGCTTGAAAAATAACCTGTGCAGTGGTCGCATCGTGGAATTGCTTGAGTTGGGAAAACATTTAAAATGTTGCTGGTGTGAAAGAGTTCTTTCTCTTGAAAATATTACAAATGAAACACGAAAGGGCCTTTATTCAATTTTAAATGTTAAATGTAATGAATGTAATATTGAAACTATAGTACCTACGGACAAAGTTCATGCAACAAAAAGTGAAGTTAAGCATTCAGATGTCAACACTAAAGCAGTTCTAGGTAAATTTAAAAAAAATACATAAGTATTTGTTATGTTTATAATTTTTTATTTTTTTTTGTGTGTCATCAGCTTCAACTGCTAAGGTTATTTCGCCTCGTATTATGTGTAGGCTTTGTTACTGTTTCCCAGCGCCACTTTAGGAACAGCACTGTTAATTAGAACCCAACAGTGAATGGTCGATAATTAATATAATTTTATTTATTTAAAGGTGCTGTCCATTCAGGGTTTGGTCAAACTGTTTTAAATAAATTTCTTGCTGTCATGAACGTTCCTACGATATTATCAATACTACAGAAAATCATTACTTTTATTTGTATTTTTTTATGACTTCCTCATACTAGTAAGTTAAAATTTTAAATTACTTTATATTCATTTTTTTGTGTAACTGTATTTTATTTTGAAGGCATGTTTAAATAAAATTATATTCATCTTTCGCATATTTATTTAATTTTGAAGACATGTTTAAATACAATTAAATTTAAATTGTTAAATCATATCAACCTAAAGTATAAACAACGTCCCTTCCCAGAAGGTCTCGATAAAGTGATAAACTTGACTTGTCCGCAGCAATAAAAAGGTTGGGAAGCACTGATCATCTAAAGCCTTGGTTTCTTTGAACACTTCGTCGCGGTGAGCGGACAGTCCGTCAACCGTCGCGTTTTGACGATTATCCAACCAGATTATTTAAATGGGAATGGTTTTCTTGAATCCACTTAGCTGAGCAGGACGGCGTCATGCCGCTGATTTTTCGCGAAGAGTCGGTTGATATCTGTTGAGTTTGATATCAGCGGAATCGTCGGTGTGTGCGGAGACTATATTGTTATTAATTTTAAAACAATGAGTGACAAATTCACACATACAGATGACATCATGACTTTATTTTTAGATTTCTTGGAAATTATGTCCTTTATAAAACTCAACACGAATTCAAAAAGATCTGTAGAAAGTCTAAAATACTCCCTAAATTTGGTTTCATTTCCAAAAAAACCTCCGCAGCACAATGATATTAAAGGCACCTTCTATATCGCGACACAAAAACAACTCATTCACTGGCTTATTGGAAACTTTGACGGTTGCAATTGCCAGTTCCTCTTGTTCTTCCTCTTCCAACAATAATAACAACGCAAACAATTTATTTGCATCCATTTTAGTACCTTTCGTTTACATTCATAATACATAGACGGCACGTACAGACATAGAGAAAGTCTTATTTTCTATATTTTTTAACAAACCACCTCGGGCGAAAATCGCAGTCCTCAGCGGTCGACGGACTGTCCGCTTACCGCGACGGAGTGTTCAAAGAAACCAAGGCTTAGCAGACATTTGAATTAGCGGGCGTTGAGTGTATCGATTACAACGTTGCCAAGTTGTAATCACAATACGCCACTATGCGTCGACTGCTTTAAGAACATTTTTATTTTAAAAATCTATATTTCTTTATCAAAACGGTAAAAAAATTGAGCGTTTTTATAGAAAATTTTATAACTTCTTGATTTACATTACATTAGTTTTTAAAAAATATGGTAAGAACCGTTTTCGAGATATCTTGAAATAAATGCAATGATTGTGTACATGACAGGGCTTCAAGAGTGTTAATTATGCACATTTTAATTGTTAATATCTCGTTTTACAGACGGTCAAATTTTTTTATTTTTTTTAGGTACATAAAAGACACTTTCATTAACCTCATATTTCAATTTTATTGAATTCTTAAGAAAGGCCGTTTTACGAGTGAACTACCTTAAATGTATATTCCAAAAAGTATATACTGAGCACGTGCTATAACAGGACATTCTTAGAAGATACTAAAAATCATATACCCAGCATGTACCTCATATTCTGAGAATGTTCTAAACAAGTTTATATACATATCTATATCAAATTTTCCCAGATACCGATCTAATAATTCGCTACCAAACGCACTAATGTTGAATGTTTAGGCCAAAAAACATTCTCAAACTAAAATAGAAGAAAAGAAGAAGAATAACATAACCTACAATTCCTACAAATTTTTTTGATCTCTTTCGTCGTCTGTAAGAGGTAAGTCAATTAATAAAAATGATCGTATGTTCTATATGAAAATAAACAAATTTAACTATATTTATAGTTTTTAGGACCTATAAGTGACGTTAGAATACAGGATATCCCAAATATTAATTGCCAGTGTGAATTTATTAATATAGTTAATATTAATGGTGGATTGAAACTAAAATACAGTGTTACCAGAATTACATACACACTTTCTATGAAAAAATCCTGTAAGGCCAGATATTGACCTGGAAGAACTAGAAAAGTTAGCTAAAGTAGGACGAAAACTACAAAATGAAGGTGAGTAATTAACAAAAATATATTTAAACTTTCAGTAAACATCATAATCATTTATGTAACTCTTGTTTTTGTTAGTGGAATGCCATGTACAATTTTTAATGTTTTATGTTGGACGAAAATATTTAAAATATTCCATTAGCTATGTACACTTAATTTGTATATGTACCAAGTTTGTTAATTTTTTTTATTTTTTAGGTTCAATGAAGATCCAATGGAATCGAGCAAATGAAAATCAAGCCATTGATACAATAAAATATTGATTGGTTAAGGCCAAAGATAGTACCTATTTGTAATAAAAATAGGTATGAATTCTTTGAAATAAAGACTCATTATATACACTTATTCTTTAATGTTCAATATTATTATATATAGAGGAAGTATTTAATGGTATTTGTACTCTCAAAGATAAATTTAATACTGGTCCCGATGGAATTCCCCCGTATTTCATAAAGCATTGCCAATATACATTATGCGTTCCATTACAAATAATATTTAATATATCTTTGTCATCATCGACGTTTCCAACCTTTTGGAAAAACAGCTATGTGACTCCAATACGTAAGAGTGGATCTAAAAATGATGTTAAAAACTATCGTCCAATTTCCATACTGTCTACCATACCGAAGTTGTTTGAAAAGCTTATCGACCATTATTTACGTTGGCATTGTAAAAATTTAATCAATAGTCATCAACATGGATTTGTAGAGGGAAAATCAACTACAACCAATTTATTAATTTATCATCATAATATCGTTACAACCCTTGAATCGCATTCGCAGTTGGATGCAATTTATTTAGATTTTACTAAAGCCTTCGATCGGGTCAATCATAATTTATTATTATCTAAATTGCATATTTTTGATATTCCCCCATACTTAATTAAGTGGTTAGAAAGTTACTTGTTTGACAGATCTCAAATTGTACGTATTAAGAATTTTCATTCATATGATATCAAGGTTTCATCTGGAGTCCCACAGGGTTCCCATTTGGGTCCACTTTTATTTAACTTGTTTGTAAATGATTTATATGACAACATTAAGTTCTGTAAGTTTCTCTCATTTGCTGACGATCTTAAATTGTATATTGAGGTAAATAAACTCGAAGATTGTATTCTACTACAGAGTGATATTGATATAATATGTAATTGGTGTTTAAATAACGACATGCTATTGAACCCTAATAAATGTTACAGTTTGACATTCTGTAAGATTAAAACAGCAATTACCTTTGATTACACTTTAGATAATAATTTAATACAAAAAGTTCAAGAAATCCGTGATTTAGGCGTTGTATTTGATAGCAATCTTTCCTTTGTTCCTCATATAAACTCAGTCATTTCAAAATCACTACAGTTACTTGGTTTTATTAATAGAAACTCTAAAGACTTGAGTATTGCAGCATTAAGAACCTTGTTCTTAGCCTATGTTAGATCCACACTTGAATATGCATCTGTTGTTTGGTCTCCGCATTATTCGGTGCATATCCAAAGACTGGAAGCTGTTCAAAATCGGTTTCTGAGAATCTGCGCTCACAGAATGGGATACGCACAGGGTACTTACGACTACGAAACGATTGTAAGACTTTTAAACCTTGAATTTTTATTTATAAGAAGATGTATTAATGACCTATTGTTTTTTCATAAAGTGTTATCAGGTAAAATAAATTGTAAGGATATATTATCGTCGTTGCCATTTCGTGTACCAGCTAGGTTAACACGAAATGTAGTTTTGTTTGAGCTTCCACAACATAGAACAAACTACGGTTATTTTAACCCATTATCTAGAATTATGCGCCTTTGTAATAATTATAACTGTGACATAATAGGAACCTGTTACAATAAATTTAAGAGACAACTCTGTTTGTCACGCCCTGGAATCAGTTAGAACTGTGGTTTATTTCAATTGTTTTTTTTTTATTTAATTTAAATTTGTTTTAATTTAAATTTATTTTTAATTTTACCTTTCAATTGTTTTTTTTTTGTTATTTTATTTAGGTTAAGTTGATACTTTATTATTTTATAAACGTACATATATTGTAAAAGGGTGTATGTCCGTTTAAATAAATAAATAAAAAAATAAATAAATAAATATTAATTAAACATCCTGTATATGCCTAGCATATGCTATATTTAAATACTTAGCATATACTTAGAACGTACTATCAAATTAAAGTAGATACTTGTTGCATACTGTACACATACTTGAAGTACATTCTCAGTATCTGCATAGCACGTTAAACAACGTCACGTAGCATATGCTTAGCATATTCTGAGAATGTACCAAATGCAAATACAGTATATTCTCAGCATATGCGTATTCTTAAAAAGTATATACTGAGAATATGCTCAGAATGTATAATTGTTATCTGGGACATACTATTTTATATTATTAATAATTTATTTATTATTTTCGCAACCTGCTATACACCATTTATTATTATTTTTTTTTATTAAAAATCACTTGACCAGAACAGGTATCGAACTAACGACAGGTCCATTGTCTTTCTGGGCATTCAAGCGTTAGGTGATCTCGACCACGAAGCCACTTGAAAAATTCTTACTAGATACGGTATTAATAGAATAAGATTTCAAACTTCTGCTGATAGAATGATATGTAATAGATTCAATTTGTCAATTTTTAATGACCAATTCTATTACAAAAAAAGGAAGTGTATATAAATGGGTATTATCTGGTAGATTAAATAAATAATGACCCAAGATGGACGTCTACTAAGCTACTAAACTTAAAATTAAGTCCAAAAACAGACGTCCTATGGACATCGAATTGCAGCTGTCAAATTAATGATCATAAACGGACGTACACTGGATGTCCGAATACGGATATGGACGTTCTGGCCATGAAATGGATCTAAAATGGACGTCCATTGGACTATGTGTGCTGTCTGGGTAATAACCTGTGGAGAACGAAGGTAGGAATCTTTTATTAATAAGTTTTATATTATGATTTATTTTACTGTTCTCCTGATTGACCGTCGCTAGGTAAATATTAGCAAAGATAGTCTTTAATAGTCACGAATTTTGAACCGTTTTAGGATTTCTGAATTTTCGTAAGAGAGGCCAGTCCAGTGTTATCGCATTCTGTTTTCAACGACGGAATTTCTTAAAGTCGAAATAATAATTAATTTCTCAACTTTGTACGGAATACCGTTTTACGAGTTCTGAAGTTACGTAACCGAAGCAAGTTCAGTGTTAGCGCAGTCTTATTTCGCCGACCTAATTTCTCAATATCCAACGTTCCCCGAGTCAACTTCGCTACTTCTGCAATCAGTAAAATCTTTGATTCACTGCATGCCGTCGATCCGAGCTAACGTTGCACCCGTATCCGTCGCTATATCAATTGTATTAAACCGCATCCTTTTGAAATTATTCTTTTAATCGAGGACCGACAATTAAAATAGGTGTACTTTTAACCAAGCTTATTTTTTCCGAAAATCCGACCATAAGTCCTGGGATAACACCGCTCAGCTAGCGCCGTTTTTTTTTTTAATTTATCGTGTCAATTATTGCTTCTTGTTAGAGAAGGCCGATTGAAATATTTAGGTTGTTAGAATGACATTAGTTGTATTGAACCTGTTGATTTTGTAATTACTTCAGACACGTTGATTATACTGGTAATTAACTTTTATTCGGAATATTGTGAGGATAACTGTATTACATATATTTATTTTATTTGTTGACAAAAAGCTTTTACATAATGCATTAATATAAAGGGTGTGATCGAAACATTTTTTAAAATTGCGGATTTAATTTTATTTTTAATTTCTATTTTATTTATGTATTCCCTCGAAGCTTTCTTTTTATATATATTATTTTCTTATATTTTTTATATAAAAATTTTCCCAAGATTAATTATACTGTTAATTAATTTAGAGATTTTCTCCGTTTATTAGGAATTTCCGCCTTTACCGATTTATATTTAATTTCTTATATTTATGTAAACATTTTTACTAGATTCATTATACTATTAATTAACTTGGTGCTATTCTCCGCTTATTAAGAGCATCCGTGTAGTGACTCAGATGCACAACATACCTTCCTTCTTAACTCACCGCGACACATGCGTCATATCACCTTTAGATACCCTTACTTCACGTGACAGCCTTACTGAAGGATTAAATTCGCCTCGTTACCAACCTTGGTTGCCCAGCAATATTAATAGTCGTTTTCTTTTTACAACTAATCTGAGCTAATTTACATCGACTAAGCTGAGATGTACGTTCTTTTTATGATTGTAAGTCAGAATCTTTCTTCTCCCCTTACCGATGCTAAGGTGCATGGTACTTGACGTCAACCATAAACCATCATAGAAAGTGAGTGTTCTGTGCATCATATGAACAAACATATCCCATGAATTCATTATTTTAGAGAGAATAAAAGACTATGATAACAGGGGGTGAGATTTGTAGTGTTGAATGTTGAAAAAATTATAAAATTTGATTAAAATATGGATTGTTTTAAAACGGATGGCATGGGGCACGTCACCTGTCAACCAAAATTCGCGTTCTTTTTACAGTTAAGCTTAGATCAGAATCTAACTTTTAGTTAGTCAAGTATGCTTGTAAAAAGAAAACGACTATTATTAGTATTTAGATAGACATTGTCATTATATTTTTTTTTCTACAACTTGTCATGCTTCTACAATAAATTTATTATATTTACATCAACAATAGTTTATTTATAATTGGGATTCATCTGTAAATAATTCTGAATTATTTTTGACGTTTTCAATGTCTATCGCGCTGATCGAAATTTTCATGCTATAAATTGTTCGAAAGGGAGAGGAGTCCTCGCCGTTAATAGAGCTCTCATATCATCTTGTGTTGATATTAGTGCAAATAGTTGTTTTACAAGGCTGGTATCAATTGACATATTGATAGTTAAAATGTTAACTCAGTTTTTTCAATTTTTTATCATAATTATTTATGCTCCCCCAAATTCCTCAAATGTTGATTATGAGTTATTATTTGAAGGACTTGAATCACTAGACTTTTTGTATGAAAATAAGATTCCCTTATTAGGAGATTTTAATATTACTTTCTATATATCCTGCAAGATAAACTTCTCAGATTGCGCTACTAAACAACTTCTCAGAAGTTTTTGATCTCACTCAGCACAACAACATAATTAATATTGGTACTTTACAAAAGGAGATCTCTTTTTCTAAAGTTTTTTTTTTACACCTTAATTTATTTTTTTTTCTTGTAGTTCTTGTTTTTTTAGGTGCTGGTGGGAAATGAGTATGTGTGGGTAAAGCTTTCGGCACTGGTCAGTGCCTTCTTCAGTAGTTTTTTTTATTATTGGTAAATAATTTTTTTTTGGCATTAAAGCCTTTTTTTTAAAAATGAGTTTAATATAAAAACAGTTCTACAAGAAAAATTTTTTTTATAGTTAACATTTTATTCTTTTATTATGAATAAAATAAGTTTAAAATGACAAGGATAATAGAAATAAATATATAAAAAAGAGGATCTTTTGTATAGAACAAAAATTATAAATAATATAAGAAGTAACTTTTATTTGAAGAATTTTCTTCCCCAAACGTAAATAACAGATATATTCCATAAAATATAAAAATGACCACTTATAAAGTACCCGCCCAGGTGTTCCGACTCTGCCCAAAATCTAATCAGTTTATTGGACTCTAGAACAAAGCTTAAGTTTAAAATTTGGTGTTTTTCTGTGTATCGGTTCATGAGTTATGGTGGACACAGACATACACACACACACACACACACACACACACACGCACGCACGCACGCACACACACACACACACACACACACACACACACACACACACACACAAACATCATCGCGAAAATAGTCAAAACGGATTCAGGGGACCTCAAAACGTAAAAATCCGTCGAAAACTCGAGGTCGAAAAAAATCATGATTCCTATACTTTCCTTATATCTGTATACAGATAGGAAAGTAAAAATCATTTACCAATAATAAAAAAAAAACTACTGAAGAAGATAGTGATCAGTGCCGAAAGCTTTACCCACACATACACGAGTTTCATTTCTTACCAGCACCTAAAAATCCAAGAACCAGAAAAAAAACACAATTAATGATCATGGTAGAATATTAGATCTAATACTCCATAATGATATATGTATGGTCGAAAAATCAATTAATCCTTTATTAAATGAGGATTTACATCATCCTTCATTGATTTTTAGCTGTAATTTGAATGTGAGTTCCAACATCAAAAATAACTTTAACAAATCTTATCACAATGCTTATAATTTTCGTAAAGCTAATTTTCCTAAACTGTACGAAAAAATGCAGAATATTGACTGGAGCTTTTAGAAGTATTTAAAAACGTAGATGATCCACAACTTATTTCTATGGTAAGCTCTATAATATCTTTGATAAATATGTCCCAAAATATACGCCATCTAAAAAGAAAAATTATCCTCCTTGGTTCAATAGAAAATCAATCAGAAATCGAAGTATCATAGTATCAGCAAAACAATGATCCTCGTGCTTAGAGTGAATTTTCACGTTTAAGGCGTGAAATTAAATGTGAAATAAACGAAGCTTATAAGGAATATGTCAGCTCTATTGAAAATAATCTAAAGGAAAATCCTAATAAATTTTGGAATTTTGTTAATAATAAAAGAGGAAAATCACGTATAGATAATCAAATGATGTATGATGGTAAAACTTTTGATACACCGGAAACTATCCTAAATGCTTTTGCTGATTTTTTCCACGCTCATATAGTCCACCAACAGTTTTTCAATCACATTATACCCTCGATTATACCTCGGTCTATAATAACACAATCGTATCCCGCCTTTCAGTAAATGAGGTTTTATTCGCTCTTAAAATGACGACAGGTCCTGATGACATTCTGGCATTTGGTGTTAGGGTTTGAGCTCAAATTCTAACTTAATACCTATCCATCTAAACTTATGTCTTAAATCTAATATGTTTCCTGTAGCATGGAAGCGCTCCAGTATATGTCCAGTTTTTAAAAAAGGAAACCAGTACAATATTGAAAACTTTCGGCCAATATCAATTATTTTTAATTTCAGCAAGGCATTTGAGATAATTATTTACAATAACCATGTAATCTCTTCTATATAGTCAGCACGAATTTATGAAAGGTCGTTCAACTGTTCCGAAACTAGTAAATCTCACACAATTTAGAGCGAGAGCAATAGACAGGCACACTCAAACCGATATCATAAATACAGACTTTTCAAAAGCCTTCGATCGGCTCGATCACTGTGTTCTTCTTACGGACTCTCACCTTCTTTAGTTTCACTATTCCAGTCGGACTTAACCAATAAAAGACAATGGGGTCTATTCTGTAACAATTCCTTTATATTTAAAGGCCTTTAAAAATATTTTCTTCTTTACTTCTGTCATTATTTAAACGGATCTTTAAAATACATTAGAGGACTATCTTAAAAAAATCTGTTTAAATAATGACAGAAGTAAATTAACGAATACAAACATATTTTTAAAGGTCGCCAATATTTTTAAAGGCCGTTAAATATAAAGGAATTATTACAGAATAGACCCCATTATGTGGCATTTTCTGGATTTAAATCTGTAAAATACCTAGTTCCTTCTGGGGTAGCCCAAGGGAGCAACTTGGGGCCTCTTTTATATATTAAACATGTTTATCAATGATATTACACATATATTCCCGGTAAACTATCTTTTATATGCAGAGAACATGAAGTTATTCTGTGAAATAACAAATGTTGACTACTGTGTTATACATTAAATATAGTAGAGGAGCATACAAGAGAATGAGTATACTTATTTTATTTTTACTTAACTCGATAAAAGGAAAGCATTGTAATCGTGAACATTTAGATGTTCACGTGTTTGGGTCCCTAAATTACGAAAAACATGTTTTCCCCATTCCGTCGGTCTGTCTGCCGTCTGTCTGTTGGCGCGATAGGTCAAAAACAGCTTAAGAGAAAAACTTCAAATTTTGTATGCAGGTAAGGCTTCCTCTTGGCTCAAAACCGGTTATACTTCCTGTCAGATATATACAGGGTGAGCAATAAAAAACATTTATTATTATAGGTCAGCAGATTTCGACTAAAATTAGTTTCTGATAAAATTGTTATCTGATCAAAGATAACAGATCATAAATTACTTTTTAAAAATTTTAAATGGCTTCCCTGTTTTTACAATTTATACAGGGTGTTTTTTAATGGTATGCTAATATTGTAGGGTGTGATTCTTTAGGTCATTTTATGAAGAAAAGTTTATATGAACATATGTCCACAACGGCTTCAATTTTTTACTACAGGGAGTTGAAAATTTGTTTTTTAACGAGATATTTTTTAATATCTCTGAAAATAGTTTAGATATAATTTTCAATTTTGGTATGTGTTAATAGGATATAAAACCGCATATTTTAGTTAGAAAATTTATTTTATTGCTCTACCAGTGGCGTCTCTGCAAACATGTCATCTGATATTTTCTACAAAAAAAAAAAAGTAATATGCCACTGACATTTTTCAATGTTGATATTTTTACTCATTTGACTGGTCAATTATACATCAATGTTATTCACAAACCTAGTCCGGTCCTGCCGGTTGTATTTCCAGCCACCTGCAATGCATTGTGAATCGTTTATCTGCCGACGAGTTAGTCAAGACGCAGATTGTTTAGGAGTACATTCAATACGATGACAAAAGTGGATATACAAAAGAACTTCTTAAAGGTATGTGTGTGGTTACCTTTTAATAAAAGCCTTGCGGATCCACTCCTCTGCGATACCTGTCTTAAATATAACAAAGATCACGTTGAATTAGATGATTTTTCTTTTTATTGCTTTTTAAAGGAATATGATAACGCCAATCCAGATACATTTGGAAATCTGCAACTGTCAAATGATGAATTTGTAGAACTAATATTCAATATTGAAAAGATATTTCAAAATAATTTTGAAGAATTGGCTACAAAAAATAACATTTGTACCACACTTTTAGAATTAATTAACCCAATACCCTTTAGTCATCCATGCTAACGTTTTCCAAAAGAATAACTTATTTTATTGTATGTTTAATCTCAACAACTAAAAAATATACTGACAATTAGTTTGACAGAATTGTCATTTATTTAAAATTTTAAAAATAATAGCAGTCGGTTGATCAAAATATGAACGGTGATTGGCGAATTTATTTTTTTTTTGCAGTGTTCTCACTACCTAGAATGGATATGAAATATATTCGTTCAATTGAAGGCAATAGCATACTTTTTCGTTTTGTAATCTGTGCATGGATATTAGCCAATCTATGCACATACTACAAAACGAAAAAGTATGTTATTGCGTTCAACTACGAATATATTTCATATCCATTTTAGGTAGTGAGAACACTTTAACAAAATTAAATCTACAAATCACAGTTCATATTTTGGTCACCCAACTCCTATTATTTAAATTTTTTTAAATAAGTGACAATTCTGTTAAACTAATTGTCAATATATATTTTAGTTATTGATATTAAATATACATTAAAATTTTTGTGTAGACTCGATAAATAATAGCATTTTTGTTTTTATTGTGTCCACATTTAAAAAAAAATAAATTTTAATCAAACTACATGATACTAATTTAATTACGAGTATTAAAACTAAAGTCCTAAAAGTTTCGGTGAAGATGAGGACAGAGCATCTGCCTTCCACGCGAAAAGCCCGGGATCGAATCTAGGCCGAGGACTAATTAATTTTTCATGTTAATTTTATTTTATAAATTAGTCAACTTCGTAAATTATTTTAAAATTAGTTATTTTGTCTAAATAACCTAAAATAATTTTTTAAATTTGTAGATTTTCGTTAGTGGGTCGTAGAAAAAATATACTGACCATATCGAGTGGATTGTTCATATCACAATCAGACGATTGAGTACTCCGCATACGACGTCGTGCTCAAACTTCGTCTTTGTGTGATATTGCTATCATATCCACCCTTGTTGAACAAACTATAATTTATTTGTTTTCTTGGTTTAAACCAAAACTTAAGTTTTACATCAGAAATAGGAACTAAATTAATTTACTTTTCAAGTTTTCTTGTAAAAATCGATATTACTTTCTCCAAGTACAAATTTAGTACCTACCTAAAATAAGTACTAATTATGTAATATCGTGTAATATTGTAATTCAAATTTCACATTACTATAAAGTTTCAAAATTCCCTACTTCGGTATGGTCAGATAAAAATTGAATATATTATATTAATAAAAACTGTCAAAGTATTACTTCTACAAATCTGTATTTCAATTAATAAGAATACATCTAAATATACCCAATATTGTTAAAATAAAAGCACAAATTCTTTATAATTCCAAAATACCATAGAGTACCCAGACCTCAGTCGAAGCATTCGTTTATCTAGGTATAAACCCTTTGCGCGAAGAGTAACACTTGCCAGAGACACGGGGGTACCACTTGATTTGCATCCACGAGCGTGACACAATTCTTTAACAATTGAAGCCCTTGGTGTAAAAAGGATCCAAGCCACAATTTGTCGTGAAGTGACTGTTTTAGCTCAAAACATTTGTTAACGAGGATTTTACTAGCCACATACAAATTATTTTACCTCTAATCCGAAAGATGTGCTATTTTTCGTAATATTTATATTTAAATAATGTTTCTAATTATATTTGACAGATTTAAAACAAATTAAAAATTTAATTTCCCAAAACTTACTTAATATGGCATGTAACCAACCTTATTACGCCAAGGTTTTCAATTTTTTCAATAATAAAAAAATTGTTTAATCCGGGCCCGACTTTTCCCTCGAATCTAACAGAGATAGCACCATTCCGTCTTGCTTGGTTCTCGACCGCCAGATCAAAGACGCCGACACGGAGTTGTGGAGCTGTATTGTATAAGCTGTGCTATTGCGCCAACAGACAGACGGCAGACAACAGACGGTGGACAGACCGACGGAATGAGGAAAACATGTTTTTCGTAATCTAGGGACCCGAAAACGTGGAAATCTAAATTTTACGATTACAATACTTCCCTTTTATCGAGGGAAGTAAAAATAAAATAAGTTTCTTTTGTATGTTGCCGGCTGGTTTTAAAGTCACACTATTTCTCTTGCTCGTACTATACCTGAAATGTCCTTTAAACCATATAATAAAAAATGTCCTGGGTTTAGTAAATACACATTTTTAGATGTTCTTATAGCAACCAATAGGTGAATATTTCCAACAAATTAAGTCATATACATGATAAATATTATATTTATGACGAAAGCACGAAAACTAAACTTAAATTAACACTAAATGAAACTCAAAAACACTATTATAATGAGAATATTATCTCAAAAATTGTTTAAAAATCACAAATACAAAATCTCGCCCAAAACAAACACATGTAAATAAACAAACATCCCACTTATAGGTGACAAATGACAGGCGCGCGAAAATTAATTTGAATGAATAGTTTGGTCTCCCTATTACTCGATACATATTAATAATGTTGAATATGTCCAAAGACGTTTCTTAAAGTACTTATCATTCGTAAATGATGGAATATGTCCTCCCAGAGGTAATGCACAAGAATTATTACTTGTGGAACATGGAATGAAAAGTCTCAGTGCTCGTCGAGAATGCTATGCTGTTATCATTGCGTACAAGATATTAAACAATATTATACATGATCCAACCCTTTTAGGAAATATGAACTTTCTGATTCTACGCTTAAGGTGAGTACAGCACCCCCTTATAATTTTCGGACAAGCATATCTCAAAAAGTAATTTTTTAAAAAATTAAAATTTTGGCAAAATAAATTAGGCAACAATATCTAGAATAGGCTTATATTTTAAAGTTTTAATTATTTTCAGTTTCCAAGAAAAAAAATCAAAGGGCTTTAAAATTTAAAATATCATATTAAAAATAAATGCATTCTTCAACAGCAGTATTCTTAATATAATCCCCAAATTTAAGCTCCTAATCTCTTATTAATGATTTTTTAAAATTCGCCGAAATTAGAGGCTAAAACGCCTCGTTAAGTGCTGCTTTCTGGTATAAGGCGGCTGTAACTATCGTATCGTACACTCTGAGTCATCATTCGTTTCTTGCAGTGATTTACACCAGTTTAAACCAAAAAATAGCACTTAATGAGGCGTTTTAGCCACTAATTTCAGCGAATTTTAAAAAATCTTTAACAAGAGATTAAGAGCTTAAATTTGGGAATGATATTAAGAATAGTGCTGTTAAGGAATGCATTTATTTTCATTATGATATTTCAAAATTTAAAGCCCTTTGATTTTTTTTCTTAGAAACTGGAAGGAACTAAAACTTTAAAATATATGCATATTTGAGAAATTATTGTCTCCTTGATTTTGCCAAAATTTTAGTTTTTTAAAAAAATTACTTTTTGAAATACGCTTATTCGAAAATTATAAGAGGCACTGTAATCACCTTCTGATTTCTTTTACCTACCGACTCCGCGAACTAATATTTTATTAAATTCGCCAGTTTACAAACTTTGTTATATTTGTAATAAATTCAGTGACCGACTTATTTCATAGTAGCTATACATGTTTACGTAATGTCTGTCTAAACTAAACTTCTTTTTCATATATTATGTTCAAGTGAGTATTACAATATTTATCTTTTTGTACTAATTTCTATATTGTTATTACTCCCACTCTGTAATTGGTTTCTGTTGAGTGGTGTAGAAATAAATAAACATATAAATAAAATAAATAATTTGAGACCTCAAAAACTGTCTTATATATTTTTAATATTTTATATATTTTATTTATTTTTTTTGTGCAATTGATTGTAAATAGATACTAAAATTATTTGGGTTCCGTATTACTCCATCGTCGTTACCGTTTTAAATATATTATTTTGTATAAATTTCCTAGGTTTCTCTTAACTACACCCCCTCTTTATCTAACTCTTACAGAATTACCTCTAGGATAGAAGGTACAAGGTGATTACACCGTTTAGGTTGAGTAAGGTAGGTATTACCGGTTTTAAGGTTACTTCAGATACTACTCCATTTGTAAGTAACCGCTTGGAATTTATTTACTCCACTGTGGCCTACTTAGAGTGTACTCGAGGAACGCAGAGGAAACTGGCAACGGGCAACTCTTATTCTAAATAACAGCCTAGCGCCACCCACGATTTCCACTTCACCGCTAGTTAAACAACGTATGTTTTTTCACAGACGATGCTGTTTAGTAGTTTATTGAGAAATTGAAATTTTTCTGTAAACAAGGTTGGATTCAAAATCTTATATTCATCTTAACAATTTGGACGTCATTGACTTTGTCTGTGATGGCTCAGTAGGTAAGAGTGGTGTGCGTAGAACAAGAATATGTGGGTGAGTCTCCTTGATATGTAGTGTTAAGTTTTATACACTTGTTATTTAGTAGTAGTTGTTGTTGTTGTCACCTTGTATATAGATTGAGAAAAAAAATATTTATATGTCAGTCGGAAAGAATACATTTTGTTGAGAGCAAACTCAAGTATTGCTAAATCAATAGATGGTAATTCAAAAAAGTCTAGGAAGTCAGAAGTTATAAGGTTAAACCTCGAGTTAAAAAAATTGCAACAGCAAAAGCAATTTGAAGAAGAGGAACATAAACTTCTTGAAAAGCGACATGATACCAGATTGAAGATTATTGAGGTTGAACAACAGTTATTAACCCAAGAAATTGACAGTGAAGATGAGATTGAATCAGTTAGTTAGGAGGTAAATTTATACGAAGACTCTGATTACCTGAATAAATGGGTGGAAAGTGTAGATATAAAACAAGATTCACCTGTACAAGGCACTTCAGGTTTCGTTGCGGGAGGAAATAGAGGCGACACTGATTTGTTGTTAAATATAGCTAAACAATGCGTTCAAAATTCCACCAACACAAATACCCTGTTAATCCAACAAAAAATGCGTGAATTGATTCATTTTTCTGGTGACATTACTGAGTGACCTATCTTTATTAATGAGTTCAAAAGATCTACTGAGCAATACAGACTCACTGAATACGATAATTTGATAAGATTAGATCGTTCATTAAAAGGTAAAGCCAGAGAAACTGTGAAAGCCTTGTTGACTATGCCTGAAAATGTCCCGAAAATTATAAATATACTGGAAACCAATTTTGGAAGATCAGATTGGAAAATCATCTCATTAATGGATAAAGTTAGAAAATTTAATGTATTAAAGGAAGAAAACATTGAGAGTTCTATTGCCTTTTTAAATGCTTTAAATAATATGGTCATTACTATTAGAAATATTAACGTCCCAGAATATTTATTTAATCCAGAAATGCTACAGAATTTAGTTGAGAAACTACCCCCGATGCAGAAATACAACTGGAATAAATTTAAATATGAGTCTGATATTAATGGTAAATCTACGTCGTTGGCAGATTTTACAGAATGGTATGAAGCAGAAATAGGTGTATTAGCTACTACTTGTAATCCTTTCCAAAGAAACAAATGTTCTAGAAAACAATCTGTAATGACACTAAAAGATTATGAAACTAAAAAGACTCATAACTGTCTTTTATGTAAGAATACTCATAATATCAAAGACTGTAAACAGTTTCTGGATAAAACGGTGGAGCAACGTCGGCAAAGTATTTTAACTTTAAAACTATGTTTCCTTTGTCTACAAGACGGCCATACTTTCAAAAGATGCAACAAAAAAGGCAGATGTGGTGTTAACTATTAATAACAGAGAGACTTCCGAAGAAATCCACAGTCCATCAATACCTGCACCAGTATCAGATTTTTGTGCCAATGTTACAAACCGATCTGAAAAGGTTTTACTGAGGATAGCGCCAGTAATTCTCCAAGCAGATGGTCGAGAAATTAATACCTTTGCTCTTTTTGATAAAGGTTCGACGTGTACTATGATCGAAGAAGAGCTAGCAGAAAAAATAGAACTTCATGGTCCACAAATTCCTTTGTTACCAATGGACAAATGACATAACTCATTTCGAAGATACGTCACAATTAGTTTCCTTTCGAATCGCTGCCAACTTCAATAAAAAGCCAACATTTTATAAACTTAATAATGTCAAAACGGTAAAAAATTTGAACTTGCCTCATCAGAACCTTGATGCTGTTTTACTGTCTCAACAGTTTAGCCACCTTGACCTCTCTATTTTAAGACGTTTACAAGATGCGAAACCTACACTTTTGATTGGACATAATTGCGGTTTAATTGTTCCACGGCAAGTTATTCAGCCTCCGTTGAACCAACCTATTCTATCTTACGCTAAGTTAGGATGGACTGTTCATGGAGTTGTAAATGAAAGCTCTTCCTATACTGAGCCCATTCATGTCCACCTTTGCTGCAAGCATTCTGCTGATGAAGAACTTCATCTTTTGGTAAAAAACAATTTCAAGCTAGAAGACTTTGTTATAAAATCCAAGGGTGGTATTAAATCTGTAGAAGGCAAGAAAGCAGTTAAAATTATGGAGAAAACTCTTCAGTACATTGGCAATCGTTTTGAAATCGGTCATCTTTACAAGCATGAAGACGTTACTTTTTCAGATAGTAAAAGTAATTCCTTAAAACGTCTTTCATGTATGGAAAGAAAAATGAACAGAGATAAAGAATTTGCAAAACAGTACTGCCAAAAGTTTGAAGATTATCTACATAATGGTTATGCTACCAAACTGGAAAAGTGGCAAGTCACAGAAAACCCTAGAGATTGGTATTTACCCCCACTTTGCCGTCTGGAATGAAAACAAACCAGGCCAAATTGGGCTAGTATTTGACGCTGCAGCAAAATCGCACGGTTACTACATAAACGACTTCCTGTTTCAAGGCCCAGATTATGTGCCTCCACTAATTGCGGTATTATGGCGTTTTCGTCAGGGTAGAATTGCGATTAGTGGAGATATAAAAGAAATGTTTCACCAAGTGGTCATCCGGAAAGAAGACAGGTGCAGTCAACGTTTCTTTTGGCGTAAAGGAAATAAAAATCAAGAACCCGACGTTTACCACATGAACGTCATGATTTTTGGAGCTATATCCTCTCCTTCCAAAGCACAGTTCGTGAAAAACAACAGTGCTGAGAGATTTCAAGCCGATTTTCCTAATATTATAAGAGCTATTACCAAGCAGCATTATGTCGATGACTATTTGGACTCATGCAATTCCGAAGCAGAAGCCATCAAACAGGTCCAGCAAGATATTCATGTCCATAAAGCAGGTGGATTTGAAATTAAAAAATGGATAAGTAATTCATCTGAAGTAATGTCATCAATTCAAGAAGATCTTCGTGGTAATATGTCGAGTATGAATATATATTTGTTTTTACCTTAAATTTCAAGAAAATTCCCAACGATCTGATTAATTGCTCCAAGATTCCAAGTAAACGTGAAGTTTTGAGAATTGTGATGTCCGTCTTTGATCCCGTAGGATTTCTAGCTCCGCTGATGGTAAAAGCCAGGATATTAATGCAGAATATATGGAGATATAACGTGGAATGGGATGCAGAAATTCCAGACAGTCTCTTTCCGACTTGGAAGCAGTGGTTAAATGATGTACGTTCCGTATCACCAATTAAAATAAATAGATGTTATTTTCCTAGACCACCACCTAAAAATAGAGTAGATCTACATGTCTTTTCAGATGCAAGCGACAAAGCTTACTCTGCTGTTGTATACATGAGATTTGTAGATTCTTCAGAGATATTCACTAGTTTCGTTACTTCCAAGTTTAAAGTAGCTCCAATCGCTCAGCAAACGATACCAAAACTAGAACTTCAAGGGGCAATTCTAGGATGCAGATTAGCCAAAACAGTTTGTAGTGAGCTAGAATACGAAGTCCAGTTAGTTTACTTTTGGACAGATTCCTTAGTTGTATTGAAACAGATTAGATCCGAGAGTAGACGATTCCCTATGTTTGTAGCCTGTAGAGTAGGAGAGATCCAGGAAGACACTAATGTTAAACAGTGTCACTGGGTACCTTCAGATCAAAATGTGGTCGACCTAGCTACCAAAGAAGTTAAATATTTAGACTTAAATACTAGAAGTAAATGGTTTTTAGGTCCAGCATTCTTAAAGTGTGCAAACGAATCTTGGCCCAGTGAACCCAAATGTGAAATGGAAGATTGTTGCCTACTTGTTGATGTTAGTCAAGATAATCAATTAGAACTTCCAGATATATATAGATTTTCTAAATATCGAAGACTCCTACGAGCAACAGCATTTTAAAAACTGTAGCGATTGTAAAATCCGAAAAGCGGAACCTATTGCGCCAGAAATGGGGCTTCTACCACCAGAAAGGCTAGAACCTTACGTGTTTCCATTTAGTTATGTTGGAATAGACTTCTTTGGTCCCATCACCATAACAGTAGGCAGAAGAAATGAAAAGAGGTATGGGGTACTCTTTACCTGCTTAACAATAAGAGCAGTGCATATTGAAATAGCTGCATCTCTGGACACAAGCTCGACTATACTTGCGATACGAAGATTTATGGCTCGGCGGGGACAACCTTTAGACATTTTTACTGATAACGGGACAAACTTCGTAGGGGCTGAACGAGAACTAAGGGAGTACATCCAGAATTTAGATAATCACAGGATAAATAATAAACTATCTTCTAAGGGTGTGACTTGGAAGTTCAACGCTCCTGGAGCCCCGAATATGGGCGATATCTGGGAGCGTATGGTTTGTTCGATTAAAACAGCTCTAAAAGTAACTCTGAAGACAGCTCATCCCAAGGAAGAAGTACTGCAAACTCTTTTAACCGAAGCTGAGTATACCGTCAATTCAAGACCACTTACCCATATTTCTGTAGACCCCAAAGATCTAGTACCAATAACTCCGAATCATTTCTTGCTACTCAGATCTGGTAAGGTAGCTTTGGGCGAGAATCCTGGTGACGGCATCAGTAGAAAGCAGTGGCTGTTTGCGGAAACTTTAGCAAATGTCTACTGGAAGAGATGGATATTGGCGTTTCGTCCAACTCTGATTAGACGTCAGAAGTGGTTTTCCAAGTCAAGGAACTTTAATGTCGACTATGTTGTTATTATAGTCGATGAGAAGGCACCGAGAAATAAATGGTTAATGGGCAGAATATTAGAAACATACCCTGGTAAAGATGGAGTCGTACGAGTCGTTTCAGTTTCAACCAAGAAAGGCCTCAAAATTGTGTCTAATTGCCACGAATAGTGAAGAATGCAAGTCTTCACGGGATGGAGGATGTTAAGTTTTATACACTTGTTATTTAGTAGTAGTTGTTGTCACCTTGTATATAGATTGAGAAAAAAATATTTATGTGTCAGTTAATAAAAGTCAAGTCATATAAAAGTCTTTTATATACATAATTGGTATTTCCTGTACGGGCAGATTATTTCCCGTACAGGTAGACTTTTTCAATTTTTCAATATATTTGCTTTGACCTTAGGGGTTTAAAAATCATTTTTATTCTTTCGTAGGGGTAATTTTGGGAGTTGTTTAAAAATTTCCAAGGAATTTATTTATCCTAGTTTTCGTTTCTCTAACCGAAAAGTTTCCGGAACTTTAAAACAGTTTGTCACACTAATTAAAAATTCGATAATGTGAATATTTATATTTTACGTTTAAGGCAGCTTCTGTTTCTAAGAGATCAATAGCAATATCTCTAGTTAAGTAGGATTCATTAGACCCTAGTTTAAATTAATTAAATTATAGTTACCACCAATATAAAAAATGTATTTTGGTGGATAAAATTAAAATAAATGTCAAAAAGAAATTCTGACAAAGAAGAAAAAAATAAGAAATAGATATATTTTTTGTTATTCATTTACTTAGGTTTGAAGTTACGAACCTCTACATCCATTAGCATGTTGCTGTTTTTCAATAATTTTAAAAGCTTCTGAACATTGAGAACACTGAAAATATTCTTCTCGTTTTTCACATTCCATCAATAAATGCTCTGTCACTGTTGACACCTCTACCACCTGGTTACATTCCTTGCAACGAATCAACATAGGGCAAGATCTCCAATAATGGGAGTTCATTGAATTGCTAGTCAAAAATATTGAACTTTCAGGCTGTTTGCAGAAAATACACTGCCTAAAAATAGTAATAATAATCATCACTTCTAGTTGACTGAGAATGTATTACCTACTTACCTTTCGGTTTCCTCTTTTTGGGAGGTACTAGGCGATGAAACTGCACTTGCAGAACTAGAACTTTTGTCGTTATTTCCATTAGTGTGTACATTGATTCCACTTTGACTTTTTGTCAGGCCATAATTTTTTTGATGATTCGGACCTGTTTGTAATGTTGTGTCGGTGGTAATTGTTTTTAAGTTGTTTGCACTCAAACATTTACTTAGTTCTTGTCTACCATTTAGATGAACTGGTTCAGGGCTTAAGCAATCCGTATTTGTGATGGTTTGTTGTAATAATCTGTTTTTTTCTAATGTTTCCTTTTTCCTCTGAAATGTAAACATATTTTAACTAATGACAACAGCTAGATTCGTACAAAAGGTTTCTATTCTAACAAATTTAAAAAATAAGTTAATATCCACTTAGTTTAATATCAATTAGTTATTCTTCTACCACAAATATGAACATACTTTATAGAAAAACAACTAAAAATGACAGATAATATTAGGTCCGTAAAATTGGCAGTGCAAAATCGGCGAAAATAAAAAAAAAACGCCAAAATTTGTTGCTTTTTAGTTGCTAATTAGTTGCCAAAGAAACGATTTTGTTGCTCAAACCGATCAAAAAAAATCGGCAACGAATCTAGCTTAACGTTAAGTTAGCGTGAAAAAATAAATAAAGGTGTGGTATATTGCTTGATTGCAAGTCAATTTGTTGCTAATTTGTTGCTTTAAAATAAATTTGGAAAAATTGAATTTTTCCATTTTTGTAAAATTTAATACTGTCCACGCCAGCTTAACTCCCAATTTTTCCAGGTTAATTTTGATCAAATAATTTGTTGCTGCTCCTGAGGTGACTTCTCAAGGTGTGTAGAGTCAGCAACAAAATATAAACCGGAAGCCGGGAAAGTTTGGACACCGGTTAGATCACAAACCGGTCACGCCAGCTTAACTATCGATTTTTCCGGGTCAAATTTGATCAAATAAATTGTTGCTGCTCACAGCTTTAATTGCTATGGTGCATATAGTCAGCAACAAAATATAAACCGGAAGTCGGGAAATTTTGGACACCGGTTAGTTTACAAACCGGTCACGCCAGCTTAACTATCGATTTTTCCGGGTCAAATTTGATCAAATAAATTGTTGCTGCTCACAGCTTTAATTGCTATGGTGCATATAGTCAGCAACAAAATATAAACCGGAAGTTGGGAAAGTTTGGACACCGGTTAGTTCACAAACCGGTCACGCCAGCTTAACTATCGATTTTTCCGGGTTAATTTTGATCAAATAATTTGTTGCTGAGCACGGAATGACTTCTCAAGGTTTATAGAGAGTGTGTGTGTGTGTGTGTGTGTGTGTGTGTGTGTGTGTGTGTGTGTGTGTGTGTGTGTGTGTGTGTGTGTGTGTGTGTGTGTGTGTGTGTGTGTGTGTGTGTGTGTGTGTGTGTGTGTGTGTGTGTGTGTGTGTGTGTGTGTGTGTGTGTGTGTGTGTGTGTGTGTGTGTGTGTGTGTGTGTGTGTGTGTGTGTGTGTGTGTGTGTGTGTGTGTGTGTGTGTGTGTGTGTGTGTGTGTGTGTGTGTGTGTGTGTGTGTGTGTGTGTGTGTGTGTGTGTGTGTGTGTGTGTGTGTGTGTGTGTGTGTGTGTGTGTGTGTGTGTGTGTGTGTGTGTGTGTGTGTGTGTGTGTGTGTGTGTGTGTGTGTGTGTGTGTGTGTGTGTGTGTGTGTGTGTGTGTGTGTGTGTGTGTGTGTGTGTGTGTGTGTGTGTGTGTGTGTGTGTGTGTGTGTGTGTGTGTGTGTGTGTGTGTGTGTGTGTGTGTGTGTGTGTGTGTGTGTGTGTGTGTGTGTGTGTGTGTGTGTGTGTGTGTGTGTGTGTGTGTGTGTGTGTGTGTGTGTGTGTGTGTGTGTGTGTGTGTGTGTGTGTGTGTGTGTGTGTGTGTGTGTGTGTGTGTGTGTGTGTGTGTGTGTGTGTGTGTGTGTGTGTGTGTGTGTGTGTGTGTGTGTGTGTGTGTGTGTGTGTGTGTGTGTGTGTGTGTGTGTGTGTGTGTGTGTGTGTGTGTGTGTGTGTGTGTGTGTGTGTGTGTGTGTGTGTGTGTGTGTGTGTGTGTGTGTGTGTGTGTGTGTGTGTGTGTGTGTGTGTGTGTGTGTGTGTGTGTGTGTGTGTGTGTGTGTGTGTGTGTGTGTGTGTGTGTGTGTGTGTGTGTGTGTGTGTGTGTGTGTGTGTGTGTGTGTGTGTGTGTGTGTGTGTGTGTGTGTGTGTGTGTGTGTGTGTGTGTGTGTGTGTGTGTGTGTGTGTGTGTGTGTGTGTGTGTGTGTGTGTGTGTGTGTGTGTGTGTGTGTGTGTGTGTGTGTGTGTGTGTGTGTGTGTGTGTGTGTGTGTGTGTGTGTGTGTGTGTGTGTGTGTGTGTGTGTGTGTGTGTGTGTGTGTGTGTGTGTGTGTGTGTGTGTGTGTGTGTGTGTGTGTGTGTGTGTGTGTGTGTGTGTGTGTGTGTGTGTGTGTGTGTGTGTGTGTGTGTGTGTGTGTGTGTGTGTGTGTGTGTGTGTGTGTGTGTGTGTGTGTGTGTGTGTGTGTGTGTGTGTGTGTGTGTGTGTGTGTGTGTGTGTGTGTGTGTGTGTGTGTGTGTGTGTGTGTGTGTGTGTGTGTGTGTGTGTGTGTGTGTGTGTGTGTGTGTGTGTGTGTGTGTGTGTGTGTGTGTGTGTGTGTGTGTGTGTGTGTGTGTGTGTGTGTGTGTGTGTGTGTGTGTGTGTGTGTGTGTGTGTGTGTGTGTGTGTGTGTGTGTGTGTGTGTGTGTGTGTGTGTGTGTGTGTGTGTGTGTGTGTGTGTGTGTGTGTGTGTGTGTGTGTGTGTGTGTGTGTGTGTGTGTGTGTGTGTGTGTGTGTGTGTGTGTGTGTGTGTGTGTGTGTGTGTGTGTGTGTGTGTGTGTGTGTGTGTGTGTGTGTGTGTGTGTGTGTGTGTGTGTGTGTGTGTGTGTGTGTGTGTGTGTGTGTGTGTGTGTGTGTGTGTGTGTGTGTGTGTGTGTGTGTGTGTGTGTGTGTGTGTGTGTGTGTGTGTGTGTGTGTGTGTGTGTGTGTGTGTGTGTGTGTGTGTGTGTGTGTGTGTGTGTGTGTGTGTGTGTGTGTGTGTGTGTGTGTGTGTGTGTGTGTGTGTGTGTGTGTGGCTCAACCGATTGGATCAAGACTGGCAATAAAAAGCGCTTCATTAAACTTAGATTTTTCCGACATTTCTGGGATCGATTCAATCCAGTAGTTTTTGAGGAATCGCTGAACAAGTATGAAAATTTTAAAAGTGTGTGCGTGTTTGTGGCTGTGTATTACCTCTTATAACTTTTGATCGGCTTTACCGATTGGAACCAAACTTTCGTTTTTGAAAGAGCTCTAACAAACTTATATTTGCTAAAAATTTGCACCGATTCGGACCGGTAGATTCCATTAAAATGATAAAAAAATACGAAAAACGATTCTTTCAGATGGTTTTTTTGGAATTAGTTTTGAATGGCTATACCTATCGATTTCAAAAACCAATTAGCTCTTAACATTAAAAAACTACATCAATCACCGTTGATCCAGTTAAAAGCGGTTGATTCGTTCGTGATATATCAGAAACAAACAATTTCAGAAAAAGAGTTTTTTTGAAGTAACTCAAAAATTTTTTGCCAGATTAATTTCATTATTCCGAAACATCCATAAAACTTCAAAAATTACATCGATCACCGCTAACCGCGTCAAAATCGGTTGCCTCATTGAAAAGTTATGGTAGTTTGAAGATGAAACAAAGTGTTTTATCAAATTTTCATTAAGCTTTCGAGCCTTAAGAGCTTAAAAGCATAGAACAGCTATTTTTTGAGTTTGGAGAGCTCAAAATAACAAAACGAATATATTTTCGAGTTTCAAGAGCTCAAAATGTTGTAATACATGAAATTTTGAGCGTTTAGGCATGGAATTAAAGGGAAAGTCCAAAGATACCGTTAAGGGTTAATCATCTTACTTATTTTTTGATAGGTGAAAAATTTTATTCATTTATATTACTGTTATACTGTGTTTTTTATTTTCACAAACATCAATACGCGAGGAATAATAGTACTAGTATTTTTTTTTTAAATTTCTTTTTCAAGACAGTCATCGTATTCCGTCCATTGAATTCCTCGTAAACACACCGCCGTAAAGTGTCCTAAACTTGTATCCATTGATGATCTTCGAGTAATCACAGGGGGCGTAAAATCTACAGCTCCAACAAGTCGGTAAATTTCTTCAGCATTCAGGGGATTTATTACACTTCGTGGCAGAGTATTTAATTTCATCTTCTCGTTTGTTCCATCATCAAATACCTCGAAAACGATGACATTTCCTGTTAAATATGAATCAAAATTTATTCTCAATCATGAAATTTTCAAACTCAATATTATTTTGTACGACTCATCATGCAAATCATTGGGTCTTTTGCCCTAAGATCGAAAAAGATTTTTCTGTTCTTTCTCACTACTATTATCATCATACTGTCCTTCGATTACATGGCATTATGATGGATCGTATTCTATCCTATGCGCAACTCATCGATATAATCTGTATAAATTTATTTCAAAAAAGAGAAACTATGAAACATCGAAACACTCAAAAACATATTTGTGCTTATCTTATAAAAATGAGATAAATATTGAAAACATTATAGCATTATAACTTGGTAAATATTTCATTGTTTAAATTGTTCAATTTAGTTTTAGATCTATCCTATGACTTAATCTGTATTATATCGAATAAGGAACTCAATTTGGTATTTTTTTCATACATCTATATGTACGTTGTTATTTACCTATATATTTTTTACATAAACTGCATCGAAACTGCGAGGTTCAATGCCTGTTTAGTGAATTGAAACTAGACATTGTCAGTCTAATGCGACTATTGCCGGACAAAAACCGATCATTTTCTTCCCTAGAGCAGAAACTCATCATTTTCTGCCCGCTGAATGATGTTGCAATTATTTTTAGTCCTATTTTCAGTTTTGTCAGAATAGCTTTTGTTTATTTCAAATTTAAAATATCATTTGCTATTAGTCAGAAATCATCTATCTTCAATTGGCTCTAGACATTTAAACTCATACCTATGTTTCATGTTTCAATACCATTTATATGAAAAATATAATGTGTGACACGGGATGATACAAGATTTCATACTCCGGGAGGTGCCAGCCCTTGGTTCGCTCGGGCAGACAAGTCCATCCTGTGTCTGAAATCGTCTTCTTTCATCCCTAGTCACACAATATACTATATCACAGTCAATTGTTTTAATTTACCGTATATAATAACCTCTTTACTTCCCATTAAACATGATGAGTCGTGCAATTTAAAATCGTCAAATTTTTTCAATTTTTTAATTTATCAATATTGTTACCTAATGAAGAAATTGACGTTTCTTGAGTCCCTTTGCATCCTTTTGCCTTGCAAGGCGTTTTCATTGATAAGTTTTCTAATTTTTTCAAATCAATCTCATTGTCACCCATATTAGATTTGTATATGAGTGGTGCAATAATATTCCTTTGCTTTTCGACCTGGCATTTATCACATTTAATCGTAATTTCAACACTTGGTGTTTTGCTGAAAGTTTTCATGATGATCGTTTCAACAGTTGTAACACATTCTAACAAAATTGATTCGTCAGGTTGTTCTCGGTGTTCAATAAACTCGTAGTGAAACTTTGCACGATTTTTGTATGTGGCCGCAGTTATGCCTTTCTCCAATACTGTCAAGGCAAAATCGAACATAATATTTAACTTTCTTTGTTGTTGAACCTGTCGAAAAAGTATATTATAAATTAACTTTTGTAATCTCATAATTTGAAATTTAATACTTACTTCATCACGGAACTCTGACCAATCGCAAATTGCTGCAGCTACTAACTGATAAACACTATCAAAAGGACAGGTCCAAATAGCCGTCACTCTGTTTCCTTCAATGTTGACAGGACTTAAACCGTCGCAAGAACCATTTTTAAGAATTGCAATTTTTTTATTTTTCTTTCCTTGAATTAACAACTCTTCATTAATCTGCTTACGTTTTTCGCCGTAGTATTTTGCCACTTTTTTTTGTTTTGTAACTTTAGCTTCATTTGTTTTTGATGGTGGAATTTTTTCTTCTTCTCTTGGCAATTTTAAAACTTCATTACGCCAATTTTCTTGTTCTCGTGATGCAATAATGACGTCGATACTTCCTGCTTTTTCACAGGGAAAACAGATTCTTTTTTGGCCAAACCCTTCTTCTATCTCTAGAGGGTGCGAGCACAAGTCTAAATTGTGAACCGGTTTGTAGCATATGAAGCATTTATGGTCACCTGTCGGCTGGTCACCATTAGCACAAACAGGACACAAATTATTGTCATCTTCTGGGTCAAGAGGATTGCTTGATTCGATTTCATAATTTTCTTTTTCACTAATTGCACCTCGATTAATTTTCGCATCTAGTAATTTTAATCGACCATTTATATAATTGATATATAGTCGTAAGTAATCATCAACTCTCATTGGTAATGATTTATTTTTTAAAAATGAATAATTCTTAAGGATATTAAAATCACTTTCCACTGAGCTACTAGATGCTGGAACGCGACCATACCCAAATTTATTTCTGACAACGCAGGACCACAGAGGTAAATCACGCAGATCTGTTAATAACTTTTTTGCAAATTCGAGCAAGTAAAATGGGTTAACTCGGTGACCTTTTTGAGTTGTTATTATTGATTTCACTTCTTCATTTATTTGTTCTCCCATTTCTGTCCACTGATTGGTTATTTTAGTTTTTTTCCTATTCCTCTGTTCATCGTTTGTACTGCTGTCTGAATTTGCGCTATCGTTATCACTATCATCTGCGCTTGAATGTAGCAATTCATCGTCTCGTGATTTGTTTTTATTGAATTCACCATCATCAATTGATTCTGGCCTCTAGAAAAGATATTCAAGTTATTTATTATTTATACATAATTATTTGCTTTGACTTAATTAGGTTAGTTAATTTACTTGTTAACTAATTCTATTTAAATCAAGATTAATATAAATGTGTCATATTTAAGCTATAGTTATTAAATTATATTATGAAAAATGTTTTTACATAATTTTTATGAAAAAAAAAAGAAAGCTTTAACGAAAAATTTTTAAATACTAAGGAGACTTGTTCATAATTAATTTTTAAAAAAAGTTGAGAATTCAATAATTTAAAAAAGTTGAAAGTAGTGTTAAAATTTTTTTACGCTAAAAAATCGTTAAAAATTATGATTCAGTTATGAAATATTATTTGGCTTCTACGCTAATAACCTCTCATATTTTATTTATAACTATAAAATGTATTGTATTGGTTTATTCAACAAAAATACTTAATTTACTACTTTATACGTCAAATAAATACAACTTACGTTATCATCCGTAATAAGCGTCATCAAATAATTTTTGGCCTTTTCTGCTTCCGTCTCGTTCCCATTACGTAAATTTCCGTCTGTCTCACATTGAGATACTAAGAGTAAAGACCGAATAATTTTTTTAGCAGTTTCCAGATTTTGACAAATAATTAATTGTCCCATAACTGCTTTGTAGAATGTAGCAACTTGTCGTGGTGCATTTTCTAATAACTTTACATAAGTATTTATAAAGTGGGCGTTGTCTATCCGAATATAACATGATGGCACATTTGAACCATAACATGCATCAGCATAATCACTGATTGTTGAATAATTCGTGAAAGCTTGGACAGCCGCCGTAATTATAGCCCGGCCACCATCGATGACAATTTCTTTCGGTGAAGCAGCACCCGATTTAATCCATTGCGTCAACCAAAAATGAATCGTGCTTGAATCGTGAGCTTCGCTGATCATTTGTGTCACAGGAAACTGTGCTTCTTTAAAGCCAATCACACCGTGATACACATAAATAGGTATTGGTCTAACTTTTTCATTGTGTTTGATTCTTCTTACGATTGAACCTGTGGCATCTATACACAAACAACTAGATCCTTTATTTACGTAATCTCTGTACATAGAAAGTTGATGCCGGGACCAGTAATGTACGAAAAATTTATCGAGTCCTATTTGTCTTACTATATGTGCAGCATCATTTTGTTTCATTATATGTAGAGCTTTAATTGGATCCCGATCAAGATGTTGTTTGTAGAAGGTAAATTTGGTGGCTCAGCATCACCTTCTTTCATTTTTTCAGCAGCTTTTTCAACTCGGTATGTGTGTGCAGTTTTTTCTCCTAATTCTTCGATGATTTTTTCACGTCTTACATTTCTAAGCCACCTTTTACCACATGTTCCACTGCCTTTCATGATGGTACAGACTATTTCGACGAATTTTTTGTTAGAATCATCATTTGTTATTACTCCATCAACTTGACTGCCACAAGCGCAATGAGCTGTTGGAAATATTATACGAATTATATACACTCTCTAAAATAAATACAGATTTTAACGTTTGACTGGTCATCTGATAAGTCTCAAGTTGTGGTAAGTTTCATTTTTCCACATTAAAATTTTTTTTTACATTTTTAATATTATTAAATTTCAAGTTATTATACGAATTTCTCTAATTATGTAATCATTGAAAATGATTTGTTTCGTTATAATTTTCAAACGATTTTATTATCATAAACTGTCCAAAGAATATATTTGGAATTTTTGTTACTTCATCGTAAGATTGTCAAACAAGCAAAAAATGAAATTGTACGCGGTGGCATTTGACTAATCGGTGACCAGCCTCAAGTTAAAATTCTATGCTTTTAAATGATATCAAATGGTTACAGTTAATAAATTAAAATTAAACGATTGAAACCGAAAAATAGTCTTAAATGACTCACACGATCTACGAAAAAGATTTTAAAGTTATTAGCAGTTATTTTACACTTTGAAAAAGAAATTAAGAACTTTTTTGTATCATCGCATTGAAACTGTGAATAATACTGGCTTTATTGTCAATCAACTCAAGATAATTTCAGATGAATACAAACGTTTGCCAGCAGAGACAAGCTTGTTTCTTTCCTAGAAATTATTGCACACAATTTTTTTTTAACTTTGAATGAATCTTGTCAGAATACGATATTATTTCATTACGTCTAGTAAAAATCAATACTGATAATAATGTTTTGCAGCTCTGGTATTCATAATTGTCTTATTTCGACTAATTCAAGGTATTGATATGCTCAGTATCATTGCAAACATTATGTAAATTTTTGCTTATGATGGAAGATCATGCATGACTTTACTATTTTGGTGTTGCCAGTCCTCTTTCTCGGCTTCAATAGATAGTCATTAGTAACCCTTGTTCACTATTGTTTACATTTATCCCTTGCTGTACAAAATACTATCAGTCAATAAGATAATATATATATTTTTTTAACAGCTTTGATACTCTAAATATTTTGATACTAATAAATAACAGTTTTACTTATTTTTTCATTCTGTACTCGGTTTAAAAATAAGTTATTCATAGTCTTTGTTAATATTTATTTCTTATAGTTATACTATTAATTTTCTTTTTTAAATACTAACCTTTAAATGATCCATAACTCTCATCTGCTGAAATGAAATGGCTTTCAAAACTTAAACCACATGTAATTTTTGATGAATCTACAAGTAAATCGTTAATTACATCTGCCCATACTCCAGGTTTGAATGCTTTGTATCTAACAAGTTTTTTATTCCTTCCAGTAGGACGTTTTCGAGTTTTCACAACTATCAGTGATTGAAATACTTCTTTCGATAAAAAAATCTTGTAAGATCTTGTTATATTTTTGGGAACACTCGAATCGCTGGCATGAGATAAATTAATAGAATCCTCCGCAGTAGTATTGTTGCTATCCAATGAAATATCAGGTAATATTCCCTCATTTTCATACAATTTATTTCTTATCTCAAAGCGATTGTCAGTAACGTAAGAATACAATGATAACGGTGAAATTGCATTCTTTAACTCATCTGAAATTGATTTCCAAACAGTGTTTGTTTTTTCAACAATACTTCCATTTTCAGAAGTTATTATTTCCTTTGATCGTGCTAAGATAGCGTCAATAATTTTCTGCGAATCAATAGCAGCAGGTCTACCACGTTTGCCCATTTTTAATTTTATCGTCTGAAAAACAGAATAAAAAATTATTCAAAATAAAACAAAAATTTATTTGACTAAAAAATATTATTATAATTGTTAATAGATGCTAATTTGTACCCATAAAAGAAAAAAAAAGTATTTTACAATCATAAAATTTATGTTATTAATTGGAATAAAAGAGTATATTGAATAAATATAAAATATTCAGACTTACTTTTTCAACTCTCTGTACTACACTTGGAAGCCGACTACGCATTACATTTTACACGGTTGTGAAGGCTCAACTTAAATGACTTGCGCAACTTGCGCGAGACACGTAAAAGACAATGCTGCGCATTCGAAACGTACATACTTCTTACTGTATCTGAACTCAATGTTATTTTTCGGTAGTTATGCTTTCAAAAACGAGGTGGCGTATATACCACTATATAAGAATAAATGACCGTGTTTTAGTAATACTCTCTTTGACCACGAGATGGTGTCGTGCAATTGCAATTTACCATAAACGATACTTTTTATGTCGACGCATAGTAGGTATTGAAGTAGTATATGAATCAAAAGCAGGACCGTTCTATTGTCACGAAGGAAAAAAAAATAACTTGTTATGTAGTTAAGTTAATAAAGTATGAAAAATCATTTTATTACTAACACTCTACTAATGATTTTATTTTGGATGACTCATTGTTAATAAACATATTATTATTAACAATGTAAATGAAACTTTCTTTGGTCTTTCCAGTATTCGTGTTGAAGTGTTTTATTTAGGTATTGTTTATTCAAAAACTTTTTTTTTATTGAAAAATTTCTAAGGTTTTTTTTTAATTATTCAACTTTTTATGAATTAAAAAAAAACATAATAATAAATGGTATAAATTTTACTATATGAATTTTATGCGCCAAAAACAAGTGATCACGAAACTAATGAATTTTCAAAACTTTAGCTTTCTGGACACTTGATGTTGTATTATTTTCTTCTGTTCATTTACTTTTACAAATTTCAGATTCTATGCTTCTTAGGTAATATCAAAATTGTTCTTAACAAAGTCAAGTCCCACAACACTGGAAGTAAATAATACTCCAAGGTATGAATATATATTTTTACTATTTCAATGGTCTCACCGTTGAATTTAAATACTGAACATTTCTTCCGGCACTTTCCACTTGCACTGACTCTTAGAGCTTTGGTCTTGGAAGTATTAACTTGCAGATCATTGATATTGCAGTATTCTTCTAATAATCTCAAGTCTCTTTGTATTTGTCCAGCAGTCCGCAAAAGCATCGCGATGTCATCAGCGTATAATAAAAAAAGCATTGATTTTGCGTTGCACAGATTGATGCCCTCTAAGTGCTGGTCTTCGAAAAATGAGATGAGGTCTGATAGATATAAAATGAACAACAGAGGGCTCAGCACTTCACCCTGCAGTACACCTTGTGAAACGTCAATTGCGCTGAATAGTTGACCATCTACTTGAACTCTCATTTGAGCTCTATCATATAGAGTTTTCGGTAATCTAATAATTTTCGTACTGAGTCCTTGCTTAGCCAGCTTGCACCATAGCTTGTGGTGGGTCACGGAGTCAAACGCCCGCTTGAAGTCAATGAATAAGATGTATGCTGAGGCACCATCAAGTCGCAGTTGCATTTAGAGAAGCGAGAGTAAAATAAAGATGTTAGCAGCACAACCTTTTCCTGGTTGAAATGCAAACTAATATACGAACAGATAACTTTAAGGTTGAAAATCATAATATAAACGTCTTTTTACAGAGTTTCTGACCAAATAAATATAAATTAATCAAATTAAAATGTCATTGTGGGTCAACTTGATATGCATGAATATTGTAAGTAGTTATTTAGTATGGTTTTGTATTAATTGAGTTTGAAAGTATTTAAATGGTGTTATTCATTTCAATTAATCTAACTAACCAATTACAAAGTATATGATTATTATTATATATAAATAGACAATATTAAGTACAATATAACATTGAGGTATTTAAATTTTATTTGGAGTAGAGATACAGCTCAAAAAAACATACAACTCAAAGAAAATGTTTTAATTTTGCTCTAGACTATTCGAGCTTAAAACTTTGGTACTATTAAATGAAAATCTTTTAAGTAAATTTTTAATGGTTATTAAAATAATCTTTCGTCAAAATAATTGCCATTTTTTGAGATTTAGAAAATGTAAATTGGTTTGCTCTAATTTCGTTTATCATCTAAGATCTCTCGATGAAAACTCCTCTAAAATTGACAGCTTTTCACAAAGATTTGAAAAGTTTTCTAAGAGTTAAAATCTCCACTTGCTCAAGAAAATGCAAAAAATATCGTGATACTTGGTGTACTCTGTGCTACGATTGAAGGAATAATTGTTATTGCAATCGCAGACTCGAAGTAACAATATAAAGTTATGAATCAACAGAAAGATATTGATATATTTAGGTAATACAATCAAGGAAAATTTACAGAAAAAAGCCATCAAGAATTTTTAAAATAATCTAGACATCGGCCTCACCATCGGCAGCAACAAATTATTTGATCAAAATTAACCCGGAAAAATCGGGAGTTAAGCTGGCGTGACCGGTTTGTGATCTAACCGGTGTCCAAACTTTCCCGGCTTCCGGTTTATATTTTGTTGCTGACTCTACACACCTTGAGAAGTCACCTCAGGAGCAGCAACAATTTATTTGATCAAATTTGACCCGGAAAAATCGATAGTTAAGCTGGCGTGACCGGTTTGTGAACTAACCGGTGGACAGTATTAAATTTTACAAAAATGGAAAAATTCAATTTTTCCAAATTTATTTTAAAGCAACAAATTAGCAACAAATTGACTTGCAATCAAGCAATATACCACACCTTTATTTATTTTTTCACGCTAACTTAACGTTAAGCTAGATTCGTTGCCGATTTTTTTTGATCGGTTTGAGCAACAAAATCGTTTCTTTGGCAACTAATTAGCAACTAAAAAGCAACAAATTTTGGTGTTTTTTTTTTTATTTTCGCCGATTTTGCACTGCCAATTTTACGGACCTGATAATATTTACTAACAATTTTGATTTTCTAGTTAAATTTGTTTTTACTGGGTTTCATTGCGAACTGTCCATACGTTAACCGCAGACAGAAATCATTTGTGAAATTCCAAAAAACCTATAAATAATGGGTCTAACCCACCAAACTCAAGATACAAGTGATGAAATACCTAACAATTTGGTTAGTTCAGTAGAGATCTGAGAACATTAACATAAAATCTTGTTTTCCTATTCATATTGAATGATTTGACATTTTCTCCTTGATTTTCAATCAAGAAAGTTGTTCATTATTCAATCCATTGAGATAACAGTAGCCGAAACTGATCCTTTGAGCAGGAGGTGTGCAAAAAATAATCCTGTCATTTTTAATCTCAATGTCCTTTATTTCTATTATTTTTTTAACTTTTACCAGGTTTTGTTGCTCGATTTTTGATTTGTCTCATATTTCAGATTATGGACCTATATAAAGTCCATTATAAAATAAAATATTTTCATTTAATAACCTATAGTTATTTTCTATTCTCCAACTTTACCTTATTACGTTAAAATAAATTAAACTTATTTGCTTGAAAATGAGATTAAATATAGAAATAGAGATCAATAATCCAAAATTTCATATTGTTCTTACGATACTACTATTTTGTTAAATATCCTATTTTTTTTTTAACCATAATTACTCATTTGCCATTGAAAAATCTAATTGCTGATTTCCCAAAGCCACATTTATGGTAAACTATAAATTTGAAATGCCAAATTAGTAACAATAAAAACTTACGTTATTTTTTTACACGCTTTATTTTTTGAAAATATAAGTAGTATGTTATATAATTTTACTGTTTAAATCAATGTTTACAAGTAATGAATTTATTAAATTTTAGAGAATCAAAACTCCGAATTAATTTAACAAGAAATAATTTTAACATTGGAAATAAACCCGGTCCTGTTTAATGTTTATCGATCGAAGCAGCAAGGTCTAAAAACAACTCAATGCGCATATTCAGTATGATCGTATCCGAGACCGCACCCCTTCGTAACTGAAGTACCTACAGAGTGTTTCATTAATTTTGGTTATTCCTTTCTTACCACCCAGTAGATTTTTCTCATGTAGGAACTTCCTTTAAGCTTTAAGCTATCCAAGCGATTTGAGTATTTACAAAAAGAAATACAGGTCCGAATTAGGAAAAGTATTGACAAATTCTTCCAGGCTCAAAATATCATAGCCTGTATAAAGAATTATAGAATATTTACGAGGCATTTTAACAATTGAAATAGAATTACATAGAAAAAAATCTCCAACACTAAATACTTTTGAACATTTTTGTGGTTTCTTGAGTGCCACTTGTAGGTCTCAGAAAGTCTGGGTATGCTGTCAATACAATAAAATTACCCCCTCCATGCTGGCCCCCATGTTAAGTGGATTGATTATGTTTTGACTTGGCTTTGGCTACACTGATTTTTAGTTTTTGTGTTCTGTAATAGGTGAACAGTGACAGTATGTAGAACAGAAGTAAAAGTTGGAAATGCTTTTGCCAGTTCTTCCACTTTATACACATAAATTGACAGGTTGTCAGCGGATCTCACCGAAGTGGACACGATACATTGGCGTACAAAATTATTTTATAGATGTTAATAACAATTTCGAGTAAATAGTTTAATAAATTGTGAATAGCTGTTGAAATTTTGTAAAATTATAATTTGAATATTATAATACATGTTTAATAATTATTTATAATCCATAAATACATGCGATTGTCCGGTTCCGCCGATAACAATTTAAAATTACTTATTCTATGAAACGATACTGGCAGGTAAACATTACTGTCATTTACTGTGAAATTCTCGGAGCCGCCCGACGTGGTTTGACGTTTACCCCCTCTCTACCTACCAAAAGACTTTTCAACTTTTACTTTCTCTATATGCATTTTGTTATTATTTGCGACTGAGTGAGATGAATAATTTATAGGATGAAATTAGGAACAAAACTTTGACAAACCGTTTTGTTTTTGTCAAGTTTTGTTCACTCAGGACCGGTTTTTTAAAGTTTCTCGTTCTTGAAATGCTATTTGCACACACTCTAATGAATTCCAGTGAAAATTATATAATTTAATTCAATTTAAAAGTTTCTTAAAATCATTTATGTTTAGCAATGGAGATTTGAAGTATTAAATGATTGTATCAACCATTTATATTAGATTTTAATGTGCTGATAAAAACGAAAACAGTTGATTATTGAATTTCATCTCAATCTCGAAAATGGTCAAAACGGATTCAGGGGACCCCAAAACGTAAAAAACCGTCGAAAACTCGAGGTCGAAAAAAATCATGATTCCTCCTCACGGTGGTCTGGAACGATGCTTAAGATGGCCGAAAATGTGGCTCAAATGTGAAGTCACGGGAGGGTTCTGGCAGGTCTCCGGAACAATAAATATATGTTTCATCAAATCGTAATAACTCGTTATTTTGAATGGCGACAATTTCAAAATTCTGCGGTGGGCCATATTTTGGCCGCTCTCAAAAATGTGGAAATTTGCATTTTTATGCCAATTTTTGAAAATTTTACGGAAGCAAGCAATCAAAATACACGCTCGGCTATTACTGGATACCGTATTTGTACAAATATGGCACCTCTATACTTTAGACCTTAGGATGTGGGGGTTTCCTGCAAATAATCGAAATTTTCTGAAAATGTAATATTTCATGGTATTCTAGGCCCCTGTCTCATCACGTAATCTCTCGTTATATACAACTGCCCTAATATTTACAAATAATTAAACATAAACATGTTCGCTCGGTTAACATAAACGAAAACGTATACAAACACTATGGGCGTATACAATTTTTGTCAACAAAAGTATTATCTAATTTAGTTCAATTTTCTCCCGCTGAAGGTCATTGAAACTTCAATTTTCCTGCGTTTTTGCAAATCGCTGTCATTTATAAACACAGCTTCCCCTAGTGAAGAAGTCGTTTTAAATAATGGCGCCAATAAAACCACGTCAGTGCATCCACGAAGCGAATAGAACAAAAGTGTGTGCACCGTTCGGGGAAAAAATCAGATGTGGAGGCGCGAGTTTAACAAAATTTAAAATAAATAGCTGATCTAATAAAATTGTACTTAAATAGTCAATTCACCGTTTTGAAGCAGAAATTTTCTGCAAACATCTGTGGCACTTGTCGTTTAATACTCACAGAAAAAAAAGAATAGGGACTAACAGACTTATGTCAGTGATGCCAAATTACTTAGATATGGTTCTACCAAAGGTTACGAGATCTGACTCTGACATGTGCAATTGTTATATTTGTATCACAGGCAGGCAGCAGGGTGCAAGGAAAAAAGTTTTAAAAGCGTTGGACGAGTGAAGCAATGCACCACCATAATTGGACCATCAAATGGACTATTCGGGAAACCTAGTGTTGAAAAAAATAATTTTCCGGCAGAAATTGACAAGCCAAAAATCACGCAAGTTTTAAAAGTGTGTCAAAAGTGCTTCCAGGAAATTTGAAAGGGCAAAAAGCATCCCTGTGTTCAAAATCCTAAAATTGGGGAGAGAGCCCGCAAGGACCTCGAGGAAATTATTCATACAAAAGTTTTCGTGGAGAACCAAGAAAGAATCGCGGCCAAGCTGATAAAAACCAAATGTGCAGTTACTCCACGTGCATATGCAAAAGATTTGGAAATACAATTAAGTAATAATTTAGAATTTCGTTAAATCCAACTGAAAAAAAAGATACCTTATTCACCACCGAAACCCTAGATAATGTTCAAACCAAAATGAACGCTTCTTCAAACGAAATGAAGAAACTCACGGCTATGTTGAGGTCCTCCAGTGGGCGAAAATCAGTCCCTGTCATTTCAGAGATCACGTGTCTAGACGATCAAATCTGCTGGAAAATATTTATCAGTCCAGTTTCGAAAATTTTGACACTGATAATGGCAAAAAAGAAGCACGCCCGGTTATATGGGCTGATGCTGAACCAGTGGCGGCTCGTGGGGTGGTTTATAGTGACAGAATACAGGTATCAGTACAGATGTATGAAAAAACTTTCAGTGTTTTAGAAAGTTTATAATATACCTTTCTAAAACACTGACAGTTTTTTACCTATATCTGTACCAGGATTTATATTCTGCTACTGTGAACCCCCAAAATTTTGGTTACGAGCCGCCCCTGTGCAGAACTATTAGTTAAAGAAATTGTCTCTAGGAGAAATCTCATTGGCAATTATCGTGTTAAAATCATGGCTGATGGGGGGAAAGGATTTTTCAAAATATCCATGAGTATATTGCCGGAAAATTATCTACTTAATGCGGGCCAAAGTGCTGAAGAAGGTCCAGATGAGAGACTGAAGAAGTGCCAACAAAAAAAGAAGAGTCAAATCTGGCAACAGTGAGTCAACTGAGAGTAAAGTGACTACTGCTGTAAAAATTAATTTTGCTTTGTGTAAAATCAAAGAAACACGAAAATTTTAAAACTATTTTTGAACTGACAAAAGTCAATAATATCTCATATAAATTTGTGTCTAATTTTAAACTGTTGTTAATTGTAAATGGTCAACAAACTGCGACGGCGAGCTAGCCGTGTCCATATTGTTTTATGAGCCTCAAATTTTACATGATCAAAAAACACTTGATGGGGTCACCCTGGAAACTTTGAAATCCTCTGGTAACATTAGACGTGATTATAAAAAGGTTTGTTCATTGGGCAGCGATAAGAAAAACGCTCAAAATTATCACAGCATAGTTAATATGCCACTTTTTGATGAAATTAACGACTTTCCAGTAATAAAAAAGTGTGTGATCCCTGAATTGCACATCCTACAAGGTTATGTAAATCACCTCTTCTGGAATAGGTGTGGGATCTTTAAAATGTCGGATCCCATCATAAATAAATTGTTTTACTAAGACGTATAAGATCTATTTAATTCGTAGAATAAAAAGGCATGTCTTGCATATAAAAATATAAAACTCATAATCATAATGATCAATAATGCTTAGCAACCAAAGTTGCTTAGGAGATGAGTTTATCCTTTGTCATACAAGGACTGCCAGGACCCTCCTGTGACTTCAGATTTGAGCTACATTTTCGGCCATCTTAAACATCGTTCCAGATCACCGTGTCCCTATACTTTCCTTATCTGTATACAGATAGGAAAGTAAAAATTGTATTTTTTTTGCAGATTAAAACAGTATTTAATAACATGGTACTCAAATAGAGAGTAGTATACACTTTTAGCTGGTATAAAACCAATTTCTTTTGCCATATTTCTGACTACAAGATATCCAGAAGACTGTTTTTGTTTAGCAATTCTATATTACATTTCTAATTATTGTCTGAATGAATGTCAAGAAGTTTTATTATTTTTTTATTAATTTATTTAACGTCGGCCTATTTCTAACTACGAGATTTAAACATCGACGCTGGTGAGCACGCTACTCCCAAATACCAGAATTTTTGCCGAAACCTTTGGCGTTTTAAGCAGAGATAGGGATCTTTAACGAGTCCAACATCCATGGACTCGGGACCCGACGGCTTTACTCCTCAGAAAGATTACATAACCCACGCTATACCTCGTACTCATTGATATAGCGCCTGTCAGCTGTGGTATATAACTACGCGGGCAATTTCTTTGGGCTTTTATAGATACGCGACTTTCCTTGGATAGTCACACATCCAAGTACTAACAGTGGGCGACCCCGCTTGACTGCATATATCAATATACAATAGGGAACCTACCAAGCCCTAGAAGTTTTATTGTATTAGTATTTTCAATGTTATGACTTTCTATAACGGTTAGTATTTTTGTTTTTTTTTATATTTAGACTCAAATAGTGGGCGTCGCACCATGCTTATAAAGAACGCAGGAGTCATTGCTGTGCCATAAAATCGTAGTGTCATCAACAAAAAGAGTGAACGTACTTGCAATCTTAAGTTAAGTCATTAATGTAAAGAAGAAATAAAATTGAATTCAACACAGAACCCTAAGGGACTCTCCAACTTTTATCTAAAACTTGAAAGTCCTTAGTAGTTCTTACCATTTTCTTAGGTTAAGATTTTATTAACGCTTCGTCTGCCGTTCCGTATACTGCATAATTCATAGAATTTCTTCGCTACAGCTTCAATAAAATTAATTTTAGAGTAAGCAAGTTCAATATAAGAAAATATCGTAATAAAAAACACAGTGTCTAGGTACACGCTAACATGTACGCAATTCAAAAAGTTATATATGTTACCGGACAAACCCGATTTTAGGATAAACTAGTTTTTCCGGGGCCAAATCAATTTATCCGAAGAGCCATAGGATGAACTAGTTTATCCTAGTCTAAACTGATTCGGCCTAAAATCAACTAATTGTGATCAGGCAAAACTAGTTACATACAGTCTTTTCACAGACGTAACGTTTTTACTACTTTTTAAAGAAAATACTATCATTACAAACATGTTTTATAATTTTTGGGTATTATTTACTTGTTATTACTTGTCAAACTATTATGGCATTTCGAGTTGGAGAGAACGTTATTTTTCTTGCAAAGGTATCGGTTCGACGTACACTTCTTGGTGCAACTACACTTAAAGAAACCTTGGCCTGTTCCAACTGAATGTTTGATCGCTGCAGTTCTTAACGAAAGTTCAATGTTTTTGTTTACTTCTTCTTCCAATAAAAACTTTTGTGCGCAGATATCAAATTATTTTCGGAAAAAAAAAATTAAATTAAAGTAAAATAAAAACCGCAACAAAGTAAATGATTATCTGCAATGCTTGGTCCCAATCTTATAAAATCCATCATCAGATGCTTCAAGCACAACTCCAATAACGTTCCGAAGGTCTTCTTTAGCCCTGTCTACATCAGGAGTGGGTATGATGATGTTATCTCCAACCTTCGCTGGTGGATGCGATTTGTGAGAGGTTGCTTTCATCTTTTTGGCTTGTTTTTCGAGGCTTTGCGCAGCCTTTGAACGTGCTTCTCAAATATTTTGCGATCGTCTCCACTCCACTCCACTCCTATCTTCGTCTTTATTCCTATCTTCATCTCCACTCCTATCTTTGTCTCCAATCCTATCTTCGTCTTCACCCTTATCATTTGCATGTCCATCTATGTTTTTCCCATCAAACAGTTTTCGAAGATCGTCCTCGTCTTCAATGTCCTTTAGCAGTTCCGAAGGCAATGAAGTAGTAGAGAGGCCAACCCTAGGTTCCGCACCAAACATTGCCTTATAAGGCGATTGTTTAATTCCAGAATGAAATGCCCGATTTTTCATAAACTGTATGTATCTTAGTCCTTCTGACCACTTAGTTGTCTGGTTGTCATTCATCCAAGCACTCAGCATGTTTTCAATATCTTGATTCGCTTTTTCGACTGATCCCTGACTTTGACTATGTCGTGGTTTTCCATGCACGATTTTGAGCTCTGGCCATAAGCTTGTAACTTCTAAAATTACACCATTCACAAATTCTCGGCCATTGTCCAGATTGTAATATGCATGGGGCCCCGAAAGTTAAAAATATATCATTTAAATGGTAGGCTACCTTTTCGGCTCTCTTACTTTCCAATGAACGAAGCAGAACAAATTTTGTTAGGTGGTCCTGATACACCAGTATAAATTTAAACTTTTCATCTGGCTGTGTCTAGAAGTCAATAAGATCGACTTGGTATCGGCTATTCATTTCGGAGTGCAAAATCGGTTTGGAGACTAATCCTTACTTTTTTTTCGTCTTTTTTTGTTGACACACCACGCACATGGATACAAAAAGACATATCATTTCTTCTGTGATATTCGCAAACTTTTTAGAAGTTTCAGCCAACATTCTGTCACGAGCACCATGTTCCACTGCTATGTGAGCTGCGTCAATAACGTCATATAACTCATCAGCGGTGAGATAATACTTTATATTATTTGTATTTTCTTCATTTCGTGCGGTTTCTTTACACCTTCAATTTCCATTACATCAAATCTTTTCAATCTTCTTTGTTGCAAGGGTGATTTCTTTTCCGTTTTTTTAGCCTCTTCCACTTGTTGCATAGGTGCCAAATACTTTTCCTTTGTCAAAACATTAAAATGAGTCGATTTCTCGTCCTCAGATCTCAAAACCTCTGCCAAGAAAGAATCTCTGTCTCCACTCTTTTTGACCTACGTGCCCGCTTGATGAAGCCTCATCCATGATAACGAGATACAGAAATACACTCCGAACTTTAGATCCATAAACAACACAAAATATTTTAAAATGTCTAGCGCTTATGGACAACACGCACAATACGCACAGATTTTGCAATAAGACGAACGCTCCATAACAGTCACGTGCAAACTAAGTCGGCAAGCCAAAGCCGAGCAGCAGCTACCATCTAACAAGTTCAGACTAGTTGAATCGCGATCCGAAGTAGTTTACACTAGGACAAATCAGTTTTTCCTAATCATAATTAATTTATTTCAGGACAAACCAGTTTAGACTAGGATAAACTAGTTCATCCTATGGATCTTCGGATAAACTGATTTGGCCTAGGAAAAACTAGTTTATCCTAAAATCGGGTTTATCCGGTAACATATACACGCGAAACGTCATGCGCAAGATCTTACGTCTCGCCGCTGTATGGTGTTTTTACTTCTTTAAGCATAAAAAGTTATTTTATTTACGGAATAAAACATATTTTCCCTTCTTTAAAACAAAAATAAGTTCAGAAATGCATATATTCTGTTCTAGAAACAATTATTTTAATTCCGTATTTAACCATAACAGCGATATTAAGCTGGTAAGAATGGATACTATACTGTGATCTTGTCAAAAGGTTGAGAAGAGGAACACATTAAGGTATTATTATGGGCCTCATACTGACTCGCGTATCGGGGGCAACACTAATGATTTGTAGTGCGCATGTCGTACGCGTTTTATTTGTACATCGGTCTCCTTTTGACAGAGTAGGTAAGCTGTGTCTAGGCCGTTGGTGTTTATGCCGGTCGGCGTAGCCAGGTATGGATTGAAATTTTCTGGTGGCTGCGAAGCCGCCACCCTACGAGAAGTCGTTGCTTCGTCTTCTTTTGTTGTCACGGCATTATTATTATTTGTTCATGTATGTGAAATTTGCTTCTAAGGTTTATAAAATACTACTGCTAGTCACCGCGTAAATGAAAACAAACAAGACGCATTCACACAAACACCTCCCACCACAGCAATTACAAATAATTAGTGTTGTCCCGATACGCGAGTTCATACTGAGGAATCGCAGGGTCCGTAATTCAACGTTTGATGACGTTATAATTGCATTCACGTTAGCGTGTACCTAGCCACAGCGTAAAAAAAGGGGCGATCCAGTCCTGATAATTGATATATTCAACCAATTATTGCCGCGTTTGAGAATCCACATCGGATGCATTTTTTACATCTCGAGCGTTTTTTTTTTTATCCACATCGGACACATCAGTCCCATTACATTCACGTATACTGAATCATGTGATCAAAGATTTACTACACCTCAAATGCATCAGGGTGCGTATGCTTGAAAACGAGAGAAATTAAAACTCCCAGGGGAATATATTCACTTTATTTTCACTTTCCCAAAAAATTGGTATTCTTGAAATAACGTGAAAGCCAAGGGAGGGAAAGTAGATGGTGAAAATAAATACAGAGTTGCCAGATCGTTTAAGATCATCCGACCAATTAGAAACTACGAACTTTTGACAGCAAATGACACTGCTGGCATTTTAAGATTTTAAGTTTTTATGATTTGTTTTTATCGACAACGGAATTTTGACTTTTTCACGGATAAACATTTTAAATTGCTATTGTTCATTAAAAATAATATTAACTGTCGTTTTAAATAATTATCAAACTAGAAATTCAAATCTCTTGGCAATATAATTCAAGTTTGAATATCCTTCTAAATGTGTTTAAAACTCTACGATTGTAGAAGGCATTACTTTCCTAAATAATTAATCATTTTAAAAACATGAGTCAAAGTCCAAACAAATTTAAAAGATGTGAGGGAGTTATTACTGTTGGAAAAGGGGAGTATTATACCTATAGTGTAATGAGATAATTTTACATTACTTCTCTTTATAATTAAACAAGTTGTTGCACCATTTTTTTCATTTTGTCTAAAATTTATCTGTATTGAATTAAAATTATTCTTATTATTTTCGCGTCTAAATCCATTTTAAAGGGAAAGTAAATACCACGAAGGTATAAATATACCTGAAAACTACTAACAACATAAATGAGGTTATACCTAGTAATATTTTTATTTATTTAAATTCTGACACGCACTGCGCATGCTTGTGAATTGAATTCTCTCATTATTTTCATTCTCTCTACCTAAAAGTAGGAGAAAATTTTGAGAGAAAATTCTCCACCAATTTTGGTGAATTCGATTTCAAGAATACGAATTTTTACAAGGGAGTAGAAAGTGAGAATCTTCTCTCAATATTTCTCACTCCCTGATTTCAAGAATAGGCACCCTGATGTGGATTCTCAAACTCGGCAAATGAATATGTGTAATTTTCGATGGATTTTCTCCAAAAACACCGTAATGCCCATGCGTTGTAGTCTATGGTTGTAGTGCTGCTAAACAGCCAAACATCGCAGAGCTCTGCTATTTTTTATTAGGTTGGCAGGATCGTGTATCGTTCCACTGGTGGGGAGTTCGGTGTAAATCACACACTTTGAATCAAAGTATGTGGGTGTAAATACTCAAATAGCTTGGAAACCTTAGAGTAAATACTTATGCTGATTAGGAGAAAAAACTAAAGGGTTGTTCGTAAATTAGGTATTAACAAAGAAACCACCAAAAATAATAAAACACTATAATACGTCAGTAGCGAAGGGGGTTAGGCCCATTAGGTAAATATGGGGTTTTGGAATTGCCTATCTATATACTTAACGTAAGGACACTTCGCAATGTAATACCCTGATTAAATATCTGATTTTAAGATTTGAAACTTTAATTTATTCGATTAAAAACAATAAAAGTAGTAACCATAATAGTCTAGTAACTGAAGGGACCAACCTGTCATTAAGTCGGTCCAGATTTCCGTTGTGGCTCAACTCTTAGGTCTCGGCGGTCGCTTCCAAGGTCGGAAACTTTTACCAACTCTGCTGCGTCGGAAAGGGCCCAAAATGGACTCTAAAACTGGCTTCCCGCCAATATCTTCCACAATATGCAAATTAGAGAATTTTTGTTTAGATAAAAAAGAAAGATCTTATCATTATCTACAAAAATGATCCCTATCATTTTTGTCGGGAATTCGACAGGTTTCGAGATAACCGCAATCAAAAGTCCCTCGTTCAGCCCCTGCTTTATCTCTATAGCAATGCTGATTAGCTTGTAAACGGGTGGACAAATTGTTTCAGAACTTGGTCAAAAATTGATATTTTTCGATGATTCAAAGTTCATTACAATGGGAAAACTCATAGGTATCGATCCATGTGCCTTGAAGCCCGTTATTTCCTGTCAAGAACATTGAAAAAGGAGTAAAAGTTGCGTTTTCCTACTATTTTGGACCACTTTATTGTAATTCATTCATATTTTTTTTCTTTTAATAGTTTTTATCCCATTTTTGTTTTAAATGGGATTTTGAGATGTCTCGAATGATCTCAGAAATTTTTTTCCAGTATCTTCCTGGCGTTTAAAAAAAAATTGATTTGTTTGATTATTGATTATTTTTGATTATTTGCATTTTTCATACGTTTTCGGAGTTCTAGAAATCTTTGAAACAAGCAATAATTAAAAACTCATATTTCATTATATTGTTATTCAATGCACACCATTTTAAAGCTTAGAGTGTCTACTTTTTGAATGTATTTTTTTTTTAATAAAGTTGCTCCATTTTCCAGAAATCGGGAAAATTGATCACACCGGGGAAAACTGGACTTTTTTTTTAAATACTTCTTGTTCCCCGCTGTTCATTTTTTTAACATTAATACCCAGACCGAAGTGAAGCTAATATGCTCACCTTTCCATTTCTATCAATTGATCTCCGTATGTGAGCGTGGTTCTTAACCAGAGATAACAGAGATATAAGAAGTCATTCATAAAATATAATATTCATGGTGCCAAGAACAGTTTGCACTCAAAACATTCTATTTCTACACGCGGGGCGAGGCGACGAAAGGTGAGAAGTAAAAGAAGGGATACAGTGAAGAATTTTACATAGTTTATCAATGAATAACTGCCCGAGCTTTTACTACTTAACGTAACTTTTCTTGCCGGTGTAAGCCCTGTTGCCACTTCCAATCTAACATCACTAGGTTTTGGAATTTGTTGAAAATTATTACATCTAATTTAATGAAATTACATCTAATGCCTATTTTTTGTTCTAATGCTCAATTAAGTCTTTGTAGGAAGTATTTTTTTATAATTATTTAAAAAAATCATTTACATTAGCCCTTATGATCGAAAAAAAATTTAAATGTCTCAGTTTCAACCGTCTACAAATTTGTATAAAAAATCTTCTTTTAGAAATATACCTCTCATTTGACGAAAAACGAAGGCCTAAATGAAAAAAAACTATTCTTTATAAAAGTTTCGCCTATGTATTGTCAAGGTAAAAGTACTTTCCTCATATTTGTTGCTTTTAAATGAACAAAAATATAGCAATAAACCATTAGTGATGTCATGGTTTTACTAGAAAGCAAACATTAAAGGCAGAGCCTATCGACTCTTTATGCATCTATCTCAGTATTGAAATGTATGCAATCAGTTTGACCCCTCTTATATTATTTTATACAGGGATTATTGATTTATCCACCATGTTTAATAGGGTGTACTAATTACTTCAAGATTTCTTTTTTATTTTTAATGTAAAATGAAAATAAGAAAATATAAACTATTTATTAAAGGTATTTATTGAAGTATCAATTATAAACAGTAAGGCTATTGCTTTGCAAAATACAATAAATCCCCAATATAAATAAATTATAATAATAATAATAATAATAATTGGAAGGAAGTATATAAAGCATAAATTAATAATATTAAAATTTATAATTACAAGACTTTCAAACTAATCAGAATCAGATTCACCACACGAATCAACATTTTCCAAAACATTAGCGGCTTTGGTCAAACTATTTCTGCAGTTATTCTGTGCCATACAGGTGCAGGAACCGATACAGTAAATATTTTTTTTTCCTTCATTTGCAAATTTTGCTTCCACAGTCTAGAACAGAATATCATTGTTAGAATATTGTATAGTATGTTTTTTGCATTTGCATGATGTAAGTTCTGTTATGTCTGGTGGCAGGTCTGGCAGAGTCTTAAAAGTGGGTATCAGACTTCCATCTTGATCTACTTTCCATCCATACTCTTCAACATTAGGAAGCTGCATCTGGGTTTAAAGAGGTTAGCCAAATATTTAGCTGGTAAAAACATCTTAAACAATGTAGTCTTAGGGCGTCTTCAGTCGGTGGTAATTTAGCGATGGTTTTTGAAGAGGTCAATAATCCCCTCAAAATTTTAATAAAAGTAACATTGGCAGTTTTGAATACATTTTTAGGAAAATTCTTTCAAGATTAGAGAATATGTTTTCAGAGTACTGATCAGTGCCAAATCCATCCAAAAAGTAATGGTTTTCGAGGTAGGTTTTCCAACAGGTTTTGTTCCCAATGCCGGACAATTAAATGGTTGTATCACAACCGGTCAGAATGAAAAGCAGGCATATTTTTTTAGAAGGTTTTCATCCAAATTTAAATAATGTACTGTTAGAAATCGTCTTGAGTCTCCTCGCCCTGTTCTGAACCATATATCTTTAGTCAAAAACTTCTTAAAATAAATTAATAAGACATCTGTATCGTTGCAATAAATAATGCAGCGTGAATGCACCGAATTTTTGGCTGACAATATGTGCAATGAGATACGATTATTAGCGTCTTCGTGATTTGAATTTAAAAAAATAGTCTTTTGATGGTTCAAAATTCTTTCCATATTTATTGATTTTCGCGAATCCACCACTAGTTAGAAATTGAATATGCTTTTGCTGAATGGAGTTTTGAAGAAGTTGCTCTGGCAGAAAATGTGTTAAACGTCTTTTGTTAAATATCTAATGAATAAACAAGTTCTATTGTTGCAGAAGTGGAATATTGGGTCGGTCAATTTCTATATCAATTTATTTCTGAAATCCTCTCTTTTGACGTGTTGTATTTTTGATAGAATGTCCTTTATAATGATCAAATACCACATCTATCATTTGAGCATTAAATTTATTTCTAAAAATAATGTTTACAAATATATGAGTATATTCTTTAAATGATATGCAACTTTTGGGCTTTCCTATTTTGATATAATTTTTGTCTCTGCTACTTGCAGCAACAAATCCGTAATTAAAATTTTAAACGAAAACTTATAACTTACCCAAATATATTTAGCTGCAACAGGATGAATGTAGATACATATAATAAAGATGCAAAAATGTCTATATTTTTTCCCAATTTATTAGGTAATTTAATATATAACACATACACTTATTAATTCTTTAGTAAAAACAGATAACAATATGACACATTGCCCTATGGAACATAACAAGAAGTTTTATAATAAAAAAAATGAAAAATTCTACCATATCAATAATGTGATACATCAGCCCGCACGTAGAGAGAAACAGAGCTATGCTACGTTTGAAGGTGAAGAGAAAGATACACTGAGAGTCGATAAATTTGACGGTGAGAATTAATTACAGTATAAACCTATGACATCTCTCATCGTTTATTGTTATATCTTTGTTAATTCAAAAGCAAAAAATATAGTGTTTACTCTGTTACCTTCTCAACACATAAGCAAAAATTTTATAAAGAATGTTTTTTTTTTCATTTAGGCCTTCGTTTTTTGTTAAATGAGTGGTATATTTAAAAAAGACGACTTTTTTACTAAATTTTTGAAGGGCTAAAACCAAGATATTTACGTTTATATTTTTTTCGGCCGTAAGTGCTAATGCAAATGATTTTTTTTAAATAAGTATAAACAATTACTCCCTACAAAGATTTTATTGTGCATTTGACTAAAAAATTAGTATTTTTTTCTCTATTCGGTGGTATCAATATCTGGATTTTTGATGATAGTGCCCTTCTGCACAGTCTAATTTTGTATTAACTCCGGAAAAAGGGTTACCTTATCATGACCTTTCATCTGTGAAAAATTCAGCTATGTGACAAAAGAGTGGGAGGTGAATCGTTTTCTTGAGCGAATATTTTAATACATACACTTTACTAACAATGACAACAGCGGATATTATACCCTCAATATATTGTGATTATACCCTACTGTGTCCATTAGAATATGTCTTATTCACGGCCGCACGATATTTGTTAATAGTTACATCTCCTGGTTATCTCTGTTCTTAACTGTTTGTTAGAATTATCTCCCCCATTTTTACCCTCACCGCCTGAGATCTATGATATTCTATCATAACCTAACCACCTTAATCGTCTGCTTTTGTTGGTATACAATCTCTGTTGTTTTTGGAGTCGTTATTGTCGGTTGTTATATATTTCTTTCGTATATTTAAAGAAAATTCACAATTCTGGGTTCGAGTAGTACAATAATAAACAATGATTACTTTTCTTTTCTATATTTAACACAAATGAGTTAAAGTGGAATATATATCGAAGATTTGGGGTTGAGGTAAGTCTTTTGTTGCTATATCTATCATATAATTATTTCTACTAATGTTATTCTTTTTTTTTTAGGTTAAAACAAACATAAAATAGAAAGCCCTTTAGATACAGAGCTTTTAGCGGCACTTCTAGAAGATTTGCTTCACAAAGGGAGTGTAAATTACCAGAAAAATTAATAAGTGTAAAAGGGATCCGGCTCCCCGGAACTCTTGAAGATGATTTTTTGTCAGTGCAAGACAGGCTGCGAGAAGAATTGTTCATGTTTGAAAGCCGGACTGAAATGCTCGCCTGTCTATGGTTCGTGTCAGTCGACACAGTGTTTTAATTATAATAAAAATTAAGGTATTTTCCCGGAAGAATTAGAGATGGATCGAGACCCAGAAGGGGTTGAAGGGGAGGAGGATAGAATAGCTGTCGAGACAGCAACACAGGGGTTGGAAAAACAGGTGGAAGGGATGCGTGGAGGATGGGAAGGAATAGAGCAAGAGCAAGACGATGAAGAGTATGATTCTGATGACATAACGTATGATAAATTATAAGCATTGCTATATATTTCGTATTTTTAACATGTTTTTCATAATAAAAGAAATTTTTCAGAAATTTTCTTATTTTTCTGAAACCCTGGACCTATATTGTTCCGATAGAAGTTGGCGAAAATTTTGCAAAAGACGCAGAAAATATAAAGAGTCTTCTCGGGTCAATATTCATCACACTCTAAAACTAATAACCCACTATTACGCAATTTGAGACTGCCACATAAAAAAAAATGTTTGCACTTTTCTATTAAATTTTGCAACGCAAATTACACAGAATATTCGGCAATATAGATGAGATACCCCAAGCGCTACTTTACAGAAAAATCTCGTAGAATCCGCCAATAATTGTCGAAAGATCGATTGGTGCCCGGATTTCCATTCATAGGCCCCATAATTTAGTGAGCAGAGGTATGCTGCTGGCGCCATCTACAATTGGTCTCCAAAAACATGAAAATCAATGTATTCCCAACTCCCTCGAGCGGAAATTCAATGAGAAACTAACATTTCTATTCAGTGCAAAAATTCGGGCTTTTTCGAAGGCCGTTTTTGCAAAAAATATTCGTCTTGCGAAAAAAATGGTAGGGACCATTTTTTTAGATAATGATACGATCTTCATTTTTATCTAAACAAAAATTGTTTAATTTGTATATTTTGGCAGATATTAGCGGGAAACCATTTTTTCGGACCATAAGGGCCATTATGAGCCCTTTTCGACCCAACAGTGTTGGTAAAAGTTTTCGCCCTTGAAAGCAACCGTCAAGACCTATGAATTGAGCCACAAAGGAAATCTGGACCGACTTAATGACAGCTTTGCATATTTTCAGGTCTTCAGTTACTGAACTATAAAAAAATTGAAGAGAAGTGAAATTTAATATTTAAAGTGAAACCAATCAGTAGAAGCGGTGCAGTGAAACTTTTCTTCAATTATATAATTTTTTTGTAATATTTTAATAAACTATGCAGCAAGACTTTATTTGTGCAGTTGTGAGAATATCTTTTTTTAGTAGAGAACTTATGATATAATTGAATACCTAAATAATAGACAGTAATTTAATGTGTGAATAATGCTGTCAAATGCAATTGCTCCAAAGTTTGAAGACATCTTTGGAGGTTACTGGACAAGGGTTTTTTTTTTTTTTTTTTCAGTGGGGGGCATACGAGGATGTATCAGAAAATAACGAGACTGGTGCTATGGTAAAACAACGAAACATTTATTTAAAAAAATTCAACAACTATCCTTCGAAGTACTCTCCATTCTGTTGAATACACTTATTCCATCGCTTTATCCACTTATCATAAACTTCTGAGAAACCATTTTTTGATAGTCTGTTTCGTATACCCATCACAGCGTTGTTGAGCTCTAAATCCGACTCAAATCTTCTACCTCTCAATTCTTTTTTGACTTCAGGAAACAAATGGAAGTCACATGGAGCAAGGTCAGGCGAGTAGGGGGGATGAACCATAATTTCAACCCCTAATTCTTCAATTGTTCGTTGACAAATCATTGATCTATGAGCCGGAGCATTGTCGTGATGCAGCGTCCAGCCAAAGTCCTGATAAAGCGGCCTTTTTTTCTTTTAATTTTGCCTTTAAGGGTCCTCGAAGTACATTAGAATAGTACTCCCCTGTTACTGTATGTCTTCTAGGTACAATGTGATCGTAAATAACGCCAAATTTATCAAAAAAAATCAGGTGCATCACTTTACCAGCGCTTTTAGCAGTTTTGGCCTTCTGCGGTCTTGTTATGCTTCCATTGCATACTTTGAGACTTCAATTCAGGATCGTAATGATAAAACCAACTTTCGTCACATGTAACCACATTATTTAAAAACTGTGGGTTACGTTGCAATTGCCTTTTCCACTGCTGACAAATTGTCACTCGATTCGCTTTTTGTTCATCGGTCATCACTTTTGGAATCCATCTTGTCGCGATCTTCCGGTACTCTAAATCTTCATGAATAATTTTTTGAGTGGTACCGTAAGACAAATTAACATTGTCAGAAATTCGTTTTATGCCAATCCGGCGATCATTTTGTATCAAGTCGTTAATTTCTGCAATTTTTGTGTCATTTCTCGCAGTTTGTGGTCGACCGGGACGAGGTTCATCTTCAACTGATTCACAACCGTCTTTAAACTTTTTATGCCACTCAAACTCTCTACATCGTGATAAACTATTATCTAGATATGCACCTTTAATCATTTCAAAAGTTTCAGTTGGTGTTTTACCCAATCGAACACAAAATTTTATCGCGTATCTTTGCTCCACTTTCATTTTTCGATGGGTACGCAAAACACTGACAATTCAATAATTAATTTGTAACAAATGTCAAAAGTTAAATCAAAGCCTACTTGTGGGGAGGTATATTAAATATAAGGCTTTCATGTCTCATTTTTTGGGTAATAAAATGTTACCTCTGAAAGAAGTTATAGCACCAGTCTCGTTATATACTGATATATCCTCGTATATTGCAATTACATACATGGCACCTGTGTCGGGATTCTTCACACATTCTTTACATTAAATTATTGTCTATTATTTCGGTATTCAATTATAGTGTACATTTTCGTAGATAAACTTCAATACGTGCATAATTATTATTTTGTAAAGACAAAATTAATGTCAAAATAAGTAATAGTATAAAGTTGACGGATGTAGTTAATTAAAAAAATATATAAATTAAGTTATTTTAATTTTAAGCGGTTAGACCAGAGCATACTGGCGCATTCGTTTGCAAAATTGTTTTAATTCGTAATTTTTTTTTTAAATGTCCGGAAGGCTTTCCTGATTATAAAAGTGTAAGATGACACTCGATATCTGTTGATGTTATTGTAGTCTAATCAACAAGTTCAAAAGCGTGTTTTTGGGACATACTATTACGAAAATTATGTCCAATAGCTCATTCGATTCGGAATAATGTCTAGATAAATGTGTAAAGAATAATTTTACAGTGCATAAAAATTGCAAAAGTTATAAACAATTAAACACCTCAAAAACATGGTGTTTGGTTTTTCGCCTATAGTTTGTAAACTATAAATATTTTGGATTTTTCAGAAAAGATCCTTAAAGAAGAGGAAATTTGCTATAAATAAGTTCTGACTCCCGGAATTGTACCTCCATTATTTATAATTTTAATTTAACGCTCAAAGTAGCCTTCCGCGCGCCATTTCTAGGTTGCGCGCACGGCGTCGAAACCGAGTACGTTACATAAAATAATTTTTTTAAGTTAATAAAATTAAATTAGCATTTATAAAAAAGATGTAAGAAGTAGATGGGAAATTAAATACACTGAGCATGCGCAGGCATCACAAAGTCACTATTATAGTATACATCCAAATCTTCCTAAGAATATTCCTTACATCAGTTCATGGAACTATAATAAATATCAGTCATCTATAATTACTCGTTTGAAGCTCAATCACGGCCGATTCCCTGCACATTTATGTAATATTGGAATATTGGATTCTCCCTTTTGTCCATATTGCAATATAAACGCTGTAGCAGATATCAATCATTTATTTTTAGATTGTAATAAAAATGCTCAACATACCACCGTATTGTATCAAGATTTAAATAAACTTTCACTCCCACTTCCACTCAATATTTCTTCACTTTTAGTTCAATCAGATAAGATAATTTTTGACGCTATTATTAAATTTACTCAAAATACTAAAATAGATATTTAACATAATATATACAAAAATTATTAAGTTAAAACTTTCTGTGGTAAATAGACTTGCATGTCTGATGCCATCCCATTACAAAAAAAAAAAAAGTTAATAAAATTAAATTCAAAAATTTAAAAAAATTCCGGTGTATTTTAAACACTTAGAAGAATTCATTCCCGTTGAAATTTTTCATAAAAATTAATTTTCCAACAAAGTAGGTTATTGTTAATTAACAAAATTGTTAGAATTTCTCTCATTACAAATTGATAAAAATATTAAATAATTACCGTAATTTTTTTTTGCTTCGTGGAGCTCTTTTTATATACATATAAAACAAAATAGCTTCATAAAAGTTTAAAAAATGTTAATACTTTGTTTATAATAATTTTTTAAAGTGTACAAAAACAGAAAAGTCACAGTGGTGCTATAAAAAAATTTTTTTTTTTAAATTTATTATAATATTACTGTTTTAATGTCGAGAAAAGACATTTATTAATTAAAAAAAAATTTTTTTCCTCCATTTGTTTATAATTTTTTTATAAACAAATCAAGTATTTCAATTTTTTTCAAATGTTTTTTTACAACTTTCTAGACAATTGTCAATTATGATTTTAAAAAAAAAAATTTTTTTCTTAATAACTTTTAATTGTTTATAATCGTTTTTTTAATATATCTATTGTTTAAATTATTAGTTAAGAAATGTGTTTTTTTTTAAATCATAATTGACAGTCCTCTACAAAGTGACAGCAAAAAAAGTTTTTTTTATTAATAATTCCATTGTTTATTAAGTTAACAATTTGTTATAAACAAATTCCCACCTTTGGTTTATTTTTTTCCTGAAAGAAATAAAAATTCCAAAAACGACTTAGTGCATTAAAATTACGGAAAAAAATTTATTCCATTTTTTATTAAACTTTGAAAATATACGTACTATCAAAGTTGCTGATCCTTTTGTTGACTTAAAAGTTGATATAACTTTTAAACTATTGGAGATAATAAACTTCAAGTCATTTTTGTAGGCAATGAAATTATCTCTCAGATAAGTCATTTGTTAATTCTATACCTATTGTCAATTTGTTGTTTTTTTATATTTGTTTATAAAAATTGATTTTTTTTTAAGTTTAATAAAAAATGGAATAACATTTTTTCCGTAATGCACTAAGTCGTTTTTGGAATTTTTATTTCTTTCAGGAAAAATAAACCAAAGTTGGGAATTTGTTTATAACAAATTGTTAACTTAATAAACAATGGAATTATTAATTAAAAAAAATTTTTTGCTGTCACTTTGTAGAGGACTGTCAATTATGATTAAAAAAAAAACACATTTCTTAACTAATAATTTAAACAATAGATATATTAAAAAAACGATTATAAACAATTAAAAGTTATAATTAAGAAAAATCATAATTGGCAATTGTCTAGAAAGTTGTAAAAAAAAATTTGTAAAAAATTGAAATACTCCATTTGTTTAAAAATTTTTTATAAACAAATGGAGGAAAAATTTTTTTTTTAATTAATAAATGTCTTTTCTCGACATTAAAACAGTAATATTATAATAAATTGAAAATAAAAATTTTTTATAGCACCACTGTGACTTTTCTGTTTTTGTAAACTTTAAAAAATTATTATAAACAAAGTATTAACATTTTTTAATCTTTTATGAAGCTATTTTGTTTTATATGTATATAAAAAGAGCTCCACGAAGCAAAAAAAAATTACCTTTGTTGGAAAATTAATTTTTATGAAAAATTCCAACGGGAATGAATTCTTCTAAGTGTTTAGAATACACCGTAATTTTTTTAAATGTTTGAATTTAATTTTATTAACTTAAAAAAATTATTTTATGTAACGTACTCGGTTTCGACGACGTGCGCGGAACCTAAAAACGGCGCGCGGAAGGCTACTTTGAGCGTTAAATTAAAATTATAAATAATGGAGGTACAATTCCGGAAGTCGGAGCTTATTTATAGCAAATTTCCTCCTCTTTAAGAATTTTTTTTGAAAAATCCAAAAATATTTATAGTTTACAAATGTTTTTGATGTGTTTAATTGTTTATAACTTTTGCAATTTTTATGCACTGTAAAATTATTCTTTAAAAAATTAATTTAGACATTATTCCGAATCGAATGAGCTATTGAACATAATTTTCGTAATAGTATTTCCCAAAAATACGCTTTTGAACTTGTTGATTAGACTATTGTTTAAACAACGAAAAATTAATTAAGCCAAAAAAAAATGTATTTTTTGCAATGAACTAATTTTTTTTATATTCTTCAGGATATTTCAAATAAAAAAAGTCCTTACGCCCATCATCGTATCTTTAACCCTTTAATTGTTATGAATTTTTTAAAATCCAAAATTGACGAACATTCTAGCGCGTCATCGCGCTTTCTCTTACCCATCTTATACATTGAGTTGGAAGTGAGATAGAAGTACTTCTCTCTAAAAGTACACACGCGTAGGAAGCATATTGTTATAACGTAAAAAAAACAACAACAAACAAAATTTTGAAAATTTATTTAGGTTATTTTGTTTATTGTAGTTTGAATATTCGGTAAAAAATTTTAAATTACAGCATTTTAAATTTTAAGGTATATTATTTAATTCAAGAAAATTAGAATTTTCGTCAATTTTGGATTTTAAAACATTCATAACAATTAAAGGGTTAAGGATACGATGATGAAGGTAAGGACTTTTTTTATTCGAAATATCCTAAAGAATATAAAAAAAATTAATTCATTGCAAAAAATGCATTTTTTCTGGCTTAATTAATTTTTCTTTGTTTAAACAATAACATCAACAGATATCGAGTGTCATCGTACACTCTTGTAATTAGGAAAGCCTTCCGGATATTTAAAAAAAAAATTACGAATTTAAACAATTTTGCAAACGAATGCGCCACTATGCCCTGCACTAAATGCTTATTTTACGCATTTCGTTGTCTATTCATTTTTCTTTGTATTATTTTAGTAATATAATCATGAAAATTATTAGTTTTTAAATAAATGTATTCAAATATTTTTTTTATGTTCACTTTGAACAAATTTGACATTATTTTGTCAACGGTTTTAACTACATAATAGTAAAATTAGTTGAAAAGTTTCAACTACTATTAATGCATTGCAAAAAAATAAACTATTCAAATTTGAAAGTTACCGAAATTTTCTTGGAAGAATGAAATTCTTCGCAATTAACCAAATAGTAGTTTTCCACAATCTGTAATAATATAAAAGAAGTTTCGAATACCACATTTAAAAATATATACATAGAAATCTCACCTCTAAATCAATTTTATCAAACTCTTGAAATAATTGTCGATATAACAGATTCCTTCTAGTGATATCATCGTCTGGTGGCAATTGTTTCCTAACTAACCTGGGATTTACCCGGTAAACTAGTACTAAAATTTTTTCAGCTACCTTCCTCACAGCTTCTGCAGGATGATGTAATCCGCTTAGACCGAATTCGGCCAAAGTCCTGCACGTTAGACCACTAAAACAAACGTAAGTTTGATAAGTTTGGTGAGATGACAAAATTAATTCAGTTTTCAGGACTTGAAGGTCTAGGTAACATATATAAATGACAAAATAATATAAAGATTCCAATCATCAAAAATATTTCTACCTGCACTATATGAAAAATATTTTTTCAGCAGAAGTAGTCCAAGCGGTGGGTAAAGAATAAGGGGGTCTATTCACAAAAGGTCGGAAAGAAATGAAATTTGGTGGGATGGTAGATATGGGTCCCCTGATACTACACCTAAGAGCTCTTTCACACGAAGATTCTGTATGCGAGATACACGTATCCAAGATTCAGGCTAACCATGCATTCAAATGGACCTATTCACGAGGCATGGGCGACGCATACAGTATCGCGATACGGAATTTCTGTATCTCGGCACCTTCAGCCGCGGAGGATGAATGCGTATGCCGCATACAGAATTACTATTACGATATATGGACGTTTTCAGACATGGATACTTTTGCAACGTAGATTATATCATACGCGCAAGATATTTTTCAATAAAAATTCAAGTGTCTAGGTTGTTATTACTTAACGCTATAAAATAGTGATACAGCAAACATCGAAAAAGTATTAGTTTGATGAGGCAAAATTAGGGACGGGCTAATCGATCATTTTCGATTGATTATTTTCGTTTATTCGATTATTTTCGATTAATAGACTATATTTGATTAATCTATTATTTTCTATTAATTGATTATTTGTTATTAATTAATTATTTTAGAATAATTGAATAATCGATTATTTCCTATTGATTATTTTCGATCAATCGATTATATTCGATCAATTAATTAAGTACGATTAGTCGATTATTTTCGACTAATCGAATATGGTGGACCAATTGATAATCTTCGATTATTTTCAATTAATCTATTATTTTCGATTAATCAATTATTTGCAATTAACTGAATATTTTAGATTAATCGAATAATCGATTATTTTCGTTTAATTGATTATTTTAGTTTAATCGATTTATTTTCGATTGATTATTTCCGATTAATCGATTATGTTCGATCAAACTATAATTTTCGATAAATCGATGATTTGTAATTAATTGATTATTTTATTCGTTAAATCGAATATTTTTGATTGAATATTTTTGAATAATCGATTATATTCTATCAATTGGTTAATTTCGATTAATCGATTATTTTCTACTAATCGATTATTAGATTATTTTTGAATAATCGATTATTTCGATACATCGAATATTACGAATAATCGATTATTTTAATGAATCGATTAATAGATTATTTCGGTTTATCGAATATTCCGAATAATCGAATATTTTAATGAATTGATTATTAATCGAAAATAATAAATTATTGCAAATAATCGATTATTTGTTTTGATAATCGCCAAGTCCTGAGCCTAATCTCTGTTTATGGGATACAGGACACACAGATTACTTTTTTCTTAATACTTATACCACAGTACCAATAAAGTTCTAGATACATAATTCAAAAATCTATGCACGGCACTGCGACTATTTTAGTACTAATTGAAGAGATGCGTGATTCGATACAGCAGCCCAACTTTTCGACTGCGATTCTGTATCTCATATACGCGTATCTCGCATATAGTATCCTCAGTGTGAAAGAGGGCTAAGTTGGCGTCTTCGGGGTGTTGCCGTTCGAGGGGCGGAAGGATGAAAACTCTGCGTTTCGGGAAATAGCGCCGTTGTGGTAAGTGCTATCGAAAAAAAGTGCACAATTTTGATTTTTACATTTTTTTGTCTGCGACCAATAGTTCCCGCTCTACGACGCGCCAAAGTAGGGGGTTGATTTGCAATGTTCAACAAAATGAGAATTTCAGCGCGGATTAAGACGAAGATCGCTATGAAACAATTATGTCTGCAGATGCCCGATTTGATCCATTTGGTCGTATATAATCATTAATATGATGTTTGAAGCGCGCCCCTACATACTCCGATATAAAGATTTTGTAATTATCAGAATCTACAGTCAATATTTCCTTAATATTGTTGACCTAGGCGCCAAATTTATTATTTTTGTGCATTAGTTTTCATAAATATCCTGTTTGTGGTATAGCATACGTGCCCCTTGTTTAGCCTCAATTTATTATTTATTATAATTTACGAGTATGTAATATATTAATTCTTTAATTGCTAACAGGCGAATGAAATCGGGTAAGTTGCTATGACAAAAATGCTTGGTCATACTTTTGAGTCCGGTATCAAACACTGACTCCGCCACAACTTCTTACTGGATACACTGAAAGACAACTTTCAAAAATTTCCTTAAAGCTCCATTGGGGAAAACCAGCAACCTGAACCTCTGTCAAATGCAACTAAGTACCAATTCCTGGTAAATCACCTTTCTGCAACTGGCCAAGCGTGAACAACAGCCTGGTGAAACGATTGACCAATTCATACAATCATTAAAACTTCTGGCCAAGGAATGTGGGTTCAAAGCAGTATCTGCCGAACAAAATGAACAAGACTGTATAAGAGATGCATTTATTGCTGGTTTGTATCGTGTTCCATACGACAGAGACTTCTAGAAAGCAGTTCACGGCTCAACTTTCGTTTAGCCGAAATCTGTTATGCAAAACCCGTTGTCATAATAACAATTGTGATGGCTATGAGTAAACAAAAACCCTAATCTTATGATGAGGAAATGCGTAGTTGCCAAGTTGTAGATGATTACGGTTATTGTTTAATTTCATTTAACTGAAATAAGTTATGCAAAAAATGTTGCCATGAGCACGCTTGTCATGTTACCGACTAAACAAAAACCCAAATCTCGTGATGGGGAAATGCGTGGTTGCTAGTTATAGATCATTTAATGTTCACTTTAGTTTAGCCGAAATCAGTTACGGAAAAACTGTTGTCATGGAAACTCTTGTCATGCTAAGGACTAAACAAAAATCCAAATCCCGCAGTGAAGAAATGCGTAGTTGCCAAGTTATAGATTATTTAATGTTCACTTTAGTTTAGCCGAAATCAGTTATGAAGAAACGGTTGCCATGGAAACGCTTATTATGCTAACGACTAAACAAAAACCCAAATCTCGTGGTAAGGAAATGCGTATTTGCCAAGTAGTGGTTAGTAGGTGGGTGGAACGAGAGTAGCGTGATCTTATGATGTAGGTGGAAAAAGAGCGCGCACGGCCGACATTTCGAAATTCACATCGCTCGCTTTCCTCTGTAGTAGTTAAGTTGTGGGTGGGAGGAGCGTAGCGTGATCTTATAGAGAAACTGTTGCCATGGAAACGTTTGTAATGCTAATGACTAAACAAATCCCGTAGTGAGAAAATGTCTAGTTTGCACGTTATAGATGGTTTCATTTTCACTTTAGTTTAGATTAGGATATTGTGTTAAGAGTTAATCTTAATATAAGGGGCAACTACGCATTTCCTCACCACTAGATTTAGGTTTTTGTTTAGTCGACGTCACGATATCTCCATAACCGATTTCAGCTAAACTAAAGTAAAAATTAAATTACCTGTAACTTGCCAACTATGCATTTTCTTACCACAGGATTTGGGTTTTTGTTTAGTAGTTACCATGACAAGTGTCTCTATGGCAAGAGTTTCTCCGTAACTGATTACAGCTAAATTAAATCATCTGTAACTTGGCAACCACGAATTTTCTCACTATGGGATTTGGCTTTTTGTTTAGTCGTTACTATGTCAAGCGAGCGTTCCCATGGCAACAATTTTACCATAACTGATTTCGTCTAAACTAAAGTGAACATTAAATAATCTATAACTTGGCAACTATGCATTTCCTCACCACAAGATTTGGGTTTTTGTTTACTGGTTACCATGGCAACGGTTGCCATGGCAACAATTTTTACGTAACTGATTTCGGCTAAACCAAAGTTGACCCCAGTTCACTCCAGCTTGATGAAGCGCACCAACAAGCCAGAGCACTAGAGTTTGCAAGAGTTCACAACAGCGCCTTCGCAAGTGAATCAAACGCCTTTGCTTCGAACAATTTAAATGCATTGCCATCTACATCAAAAGATTCTTGCTACTTTTGCGGTAACAAACTGCACGTTCGCAAAAAATGCCCAGTCTTTAATACAATATGTCTATCCTGCGACAAGAAAGGCCACTTCGCAGAAGTCTGTCGAAGTAAACCTACCGTATCCGCAATGACCAAAGGAGAACAACCTGAAAGTGAACTCGGAACATTGTCATGTATACTTTCTGCTGCTTCGGGTTTAAGAGAAGCTATTGTACCAATTTTCATCAATGGACACGCTGCGAAAGCTCTGCTTGATACGGGAAGTACATGTAGCTTCTTAGAAAACCGCCATGTTTAACAATACCGTCTTCACATGAAGCCCTCTCAACAAGAAGTAACGATGTCTACATCATTTTTAAAATCAAAGGTTGTTGAAATTTGTAGAGTTAATATAAAATTATTGCAAAACAGTTATGAAGCCGATTTGTGGGTACTGAATGGTTTATGTGCATATGTTATCATACGGCATGATATTTTAAAGAATCATTCGCAAGAACAACTAGACTTTGGGGTCCCAGGCCGACTCTCAAAGTATGTACACTATCAGTTGCTAACATTGAACCTCAAAACTTATTCTCCTATCTGACTCCTGATTGCAAACCCATTGCCATCAAGACTCGAAAACACTCACCAGAGGATTCAACTTTTATTGAAGAAGAAGTTTCACAGTTACCTAAAGACTAACCTTAGCCTGGGTACCAGGCCACAGGGGACACAAAGGCAATGAAGAGGCTGATTTACTAGCCCGAGAAGGAGCATCAAATGCTCTTATTGGCCCAGAACCCTTCTGTGGTGTAACAAAAACAACTATCAGAACATGCACAAAGCAGTGGATGTTTAAAAAATCTCAGGAGTGGTGGGAAAACTCACCAGGACAGAGACAGGCCAAAAAGTTCTTAAAAGGACCATCGTCTAAACTCACCGAGCATCTACTAAGCCTTAATAGGAAAAATACTAGAATACTAGTAGGTCTATTAACAGGGCATTGTAGGCTTAACAAACATATGTTCAATATCGGTCTGACAGAAGAGGCCTTGTGCCGATTCTGTCAAGAAGAAGAGGAAACGGCAGAACACGTATTGTGCTACTGCGAAGGTCTAGTAAGACTGAGATTCCTTATACTTGGAGAAGAAAAACCAAGGGCAACTAGCTATACCGGAGAACTACTTCCCAGTCTATGGAGTCTACTACAAAAGACCGCATTAGACAAGGTACTCTAAACAATGATTAAAGGATATCCACAATAGATCTGAAAAGGTCGAGGTGGGGGAGGCCACATGGCCCATAGTCCTAATTAAATCTAATCTAATCTACCTAAAGACGGAATAATCGAGGAAAGTTCACCGTGGCGAGCTCAAGTATTAGTTACTTCCAACGAACGTCATAAAAAACGTATGTGTATCGACTACTCCCAAACTATACATTGCTTCACGTTCTTAGATGCATTTCCACTACCTGCTATGGAGGATGTGGTTGCAGAGGTAGCTAAGTATAAAGTAATTAGCCAGATAGACCTTAAAAGTGCATATCATCAAATCCCCATAGTTGAGAACGATAAACCTTGTACTGCATTCGAAGAATCTGGGAATCTTTACCAATTTTGTTTGGAGTAACCAACGGCGTTGCTTATTTCCAGCGTGCTATTCGCTCAATTATTCAGAAAGAACGTCTCAAAGGTGTCGTAGCATATTTGAATGACATATATGGAAGAGATGAAGAGGATCACGGAAGAAAGTTATCTGCCTTACTCGATGTTGCCAATAAATACAATCTTACTCTTAATAAAGAAAAGAGTGTTTTTTGTATAAAAGAAATAGATTTACTAGGCTATCACATATCCAACGGCACAATCAGACCCGATTCTGACCGCTTGAAACCTTTACTAGAACTACTGTTGCCGAAAGACTCAAGTACTCTTTTGAGAGTGCTCTTTTGAGAGCTCACTATGCGAAATATCTAAGTTTTCAGAAAAAATACGACCCCTAATACAGACACAAAAATGTCCACTTGTAGAATCCGTTATAGCATCATTTAATAATCTAAAACAAGATATTGCTAGAGTTGCAGTCAACTCAATTTGCTACTACTTCGGGAACCCTTATAAAAGCAACATCTCCTTTCGAAAGATTGTCAATAGATTTTAAAAGTCCTATACCGACGAACACAAACAATCGTTATCTATTGACTATAGTAGATGAATTTTCAAGATTTCCCTTTGCATACCCTTGCCCAGATTTAAGCTCAAAAACAGTCATCAACTGTTTGGTTGATCTTTTCTCTGTTTTCGGTTTACTTAGCCATAGGCGCCGGAACTTAAAAATTGTTTTGGGTGCCCGGCCCCTATGCGGGGAATGCCCCTCCCCCTCCACACCCCACTTAGGGTCACCACCGGTTTTTTAAAAGCACTTTAAAAGCCATTTTAAAACCTTGATTTTATGAAAATTTTCTTTAAAAAAAGGTATCAAATGTCGAATTGCTGAAGTTTTGAGGATTGAAGCGGCAGACGGGTGTATCAACAATCGGCTCCCACCTAAATCGGGATATCTGGCAAGCCTCTATGCTCGATGCAGCCACCAGTGGTATTCAGTGGTGCTGCGGTGCTAGAGTACCAATGAAATAAGTAGAAACGCAATATAAAACTTTATTAACTATCATGAATTTAGAAGGAGATTTTTGATCATTTATTAATACACAAAATACACATCTAATGGTGTATTGTATATACGAAACAGAGCCAATTTTGGGCACCTCAGGTCATTTACGAAAAAACGCTCGGACGTTAATTTTTAATTTTAGGGGGAAATATTTTTTTCTTAGTTTCACCCCCTGAACGGAAATTAAATTGCTACTGTCTTCATTTAGGAAAAAAGTTCATTCGTCAGAAAAGCACGCGTTGAAAAGAAGTTGCTCTGATCATTTATTGCCCGTTCAGTCATAATTTCACAAAATTGTAATCGCCTATCAAAATCGTTTTCGTTAAGTTCTTATACTAGATGTATTTTGTAAGGATGAAACTTGTGTTTATTCAATATATTCTGAATGCCACTTCTCTTAATACCAAATTTTATCACCAACTATCTTGTACTCAATGTGGGTTCTTAAACAACATGCTCTAAAATCGCCACCTCTGTAGCTTCATTTACTACAGCATTTTCCATTTCACATTTTTTGTTAGCTGCTCACCTAGTTTGAAAGAACCCGTTCTAGGCCCAAGTACCTAGGCAATTATTTTTAACATGGGGAGAATGTGGTGAATCGACCTTTATTATGTTTGAATGTTCAATTGTTTAATATGTTATTGATTTATATGATTTATATGACTCTGTTAATTTAGTTGAATAAAGCCTTATATTTTCGGGTTAAACCTCAATTTCACTACAACTACATCGGCGTTTTTCAATCAAGACAAAATACGATTCCACAAAACTTTAGAAAAAACCCAACATTAACAGACACGAGTCAGGTATTTGACGACCCCAATGCCGAATTAACTGAAGTCGTTGCCGCTGGCAAACTTTTATGTTAAGGCAGTATCACAATATATCCCCTATAGTAATGTTACTGGGATTCAAGAAATGGCTTTGAGTTACGCTGCGGCCAGACACAGGTCTCATGGCGCTAGTATCGTTTTGAATTTTGACACGTCCAACATCGGCACGTTCATTGGTTGAAGAGGAAGTTTTTGACAAGCGAAGCATGAAGTGTCAGTATTGACAAGTGATAATTTTTTGATTTTTTCTTCTACGAAATTTAATATTAATTTTGTTTCAGCGATATTTATTGTGATTTGTGTTGTTGTATTAAGTGCTTTCTTATTTAATATGGGAAACAAAACGTACAACAAACTCAGAAAAAGAGGAATCAAGGAGGGATTGCTATGGCTGTCATCCAAGGGTCTCCGCCCTAGATAATACTTTTCCAGTGGGAAAAGCCTTTAAAATTCAAGTATAACAATTTTATGTTTCCGTTTTCCCTTCTTTTAATGTAGGTGCCAATTTTGAGGTAAGTTTGTAATAATTTTTCATATTTTTTCAGTTAATACCTACCCTCTTAATATTATAATTTAACTAAGATCTTATGCTTTCCTATGGACACGATTCAAGGAGGGAGTCCTATGGCTGTCATCCAAGCCCTAGATAATAGTTTTCCAGTGGCAACAGCCTTTAGAATTCAAGTATAATAATTTACTGTTTCATTGTTTCTCCTTTTTTTGAAGTAGCTGTCCATTTAAACTAAATTTTTTTATTTTACTTATTGATTTTAGCATTTATATACAGTATCGGCTAATGAACAGTTTCCAATACGCTTGGCTAGCATCGAAAAGAAAACTAAAGAGTTAGTGCATTAGTTCGATCAGGAAACGAATAATATGAATGTTGCCTTGTGTGCTGTGTAATATGAACAGGCACACGGTGTGATGCATCCCCACGTAGCCGGCTGGCTACGTTCATAGTATTCTATTCCATCTCCCGCTAATGCTAACTCTTTGTAGTTTTTACTTGGACATTAGCAAAACGTATTGTACAACATTCGATAGCTGTCACTGTATTATCACAAACATCTCTTAATAACTAAATTATTTTATTTAATAGTTTTTTTTTTTTATGTAAAATGGATATGGCTAGAGTTATCATCGACTTTAAAATAAATTAAATAAGTTTTATAATTTTTCAAATAAAATACTTTAAACAATTTTTTGTTTTTTTACCAGAGCCAATTTTTTTCAGATCTAACCTCTATAGGTAAAAAATAAGTGATTCAGGTAAAATTGAAAAGTATATTACATGTTCTTTTAAATGTGTTGTTAATCCAAATGCTGCTCTTATTGTAATAGCTAACAATAAAAAAATTAGTATTATTTTTAGCTATCAAAATAAAAATAGCGCTTGGATTTACAGCTCGTTTAATCGAACATGCAATATACTTCTATTATTGCCGAACGAATATATTTAAAAATTCCCGCCATTTCGCTGCTGGAAATTTACGATTTTGGCGGGAAATTTAAATTTCGCCTTAAAATTATATTTGAATTTACCGCTATATCGAGTTAGTTGAGCGGCCAGACGCATACGCATTTTTGCGCTGCAAACTTAGTGCCAACTCTTTAACAAGTGAGATGCACTACTATAGGGGATATATTGTGGGCAGTATGGTACAGGAAGCGAACATCGCAAGTTGGTATCTCTGCGGTATACGAACTTTGTCTTAAAAAATTCATTCAATTTAGCGGCGCTGCCACCAACATCAGATGCGTGCCATCATCATTCATTGCGTACTTATTGTCAAGTACAGAGCTGGCGGGGAGTTTAGAAACCTCCAGAAGATCATGGATGGCGAAGAACAACAGCTCCAGAGTAGATGTAATTGGCCGGTTCTGGAAATGAGAAAGAGGTACAGAGAGAGGTAATTGGGTAATTAGTAATTATCCTAAGTACCCCCCACCCTTCGCGCAATTAGCAAGTACCTCCCAATTACATCATGTACTGTAATAAGTGCAATTGCACAGTAAGTACCACCCAATTACATCATGTACTGTAATAAGTGCAATTGCACAGTAAGTACCTCCCAATTACCATGTACACGCCATACTGTAATGATTGTATTTGCATAATAAGTACCTCCCAATTACCCACAGGGTATACATCTCATTACTCCATACATATTAAAGTGTAAGTACACCTTAGGTAGTAATTACTGTATGCAATGTAGTGTAATGAATGTTATCTAAGTGCCTCCTAGTGATTAATGTTGGTAGCACGTCCTTAACTCTCAGCCGGCGTGCCTAGAGTGCATAGCTTGCGTTAGAGACGGTCGTGCTTAACCGAAATATCGAAGTAAGGGACTAAGAAGGGGTAGCCTGCGCCAGAGATAGACGCGCAATTAGAAAGTACCTCCCAATTGCAGCATGTACTGTAATAAGTGCAATTGCACAGTAAGTACCACCCAATTAACATCTAAACGCCATACTGTAATGATTGTAATTGCATAATAAGTACCTCCCAATTACCCACAGGGTATACATCTCATTACTCCATACATATTAAAGTGTAAGTACACCTTAGGTAGTAATTACTGTATGCAATGTAGTGAATGTTATCTAAGCGTCTCCTAGTGATTACTGTTGGCAGCACGTCCTTAACTCTCGGCCGTCGTGCCTAGAGTGCTTAGCCTGCGTTAGAGACGGTCGTGCTTAACCGAAATATTGTGGTAAGGGACTAAGAAGGGGTAGCTGCGCCGGAGATAGACGCACCCAACTGAAATATCGAGGGAGGAGCTAAGAAGAGGTGGTGGAATTTTCTAGAGGATATATATAGTAGGACCCGCATCCAAATCCGTACAAATATCGTTAGCTTTAAGCCTATCGGGAGTTCTATCATCTAATATCGAAATCATAAAAATAATAAACATGTATAAGTGCAATTGTGGTTTAACATATACAAGGGTAGATAATTTACGTCGACATCAAAATAAAAGTTGCAAGCTGGTATCTAACCGCATCGGCGAATCATCCGGAGGTACGAAGAGATCTACTACTCCCAGTAATGATGTTCCACCTGAAAAAAAAGCCCGGGTAATGCGAGTTCCACAAGTTCATACGCATCGCATCGTAGACTCAAAAGCCCATAATAGAAGATGTGAATCATGTAATGTAGATGTCCCTACCAATCAGATGACGTCGCATATGAGGAGTCTTGGGCATAAAGAAAAAGCCTGTGCAATTCATGCTGATGGTATATATTTAATTAAGAGCGCGTTTAAGTGCAGAATCGCAACTTACAGGCTTAAATGTGATGAAAAACATATAGATTATGTAACATTTTTTGATGCGATAAAATTAAGAGTATTGAAATTGTTAAAAGTTGTTCTGAAGGCCCATAATGCCATTAAAGTTAATGTAGAGGCCTTTGCTACTTATGCATTGGAGAGCCAAGATGTTTCTGAAATCAAATCTTTTAACAGCATAAATCGAATACTCGATTTGTCGACGGATTTGGATGCGGTATATGTAGACTTTAAGGACGCTGTGGTATCTCAAACTGCAGACTTTCAACATAAGGATTCAGGTATAGTAGTTTTATAATTCATAGTATAGCGTTTACTAATATATTACTAATTGTTTCAGGTTGGACATTACGGGAAGTACTATTTTTAGAAGTTAATATAAATAAGTACTCCCCATTGGGCGGCTGCTCGTACATTAAGCTCCCTAAGTTTATTGAAACCAAGAAGGGTGTAGTTAATGTCCAAAACAATGATGCGTATTGCTTTGCTTGGGCCATCACGTCGGCGCTATATCCAGCGAGGGACAATGTTCACCTAACGACATCGTATCCACACTTCGAGGCCGTGCTGAATGTTGATGGTATTGAATTCCCTATGAAGCTTAAAGACATTTCAAAATTTGAAGATTTAAATGACATAAGTGTTAATGTTTATGGTTTGGAACGTAGTTATGAAAATGGTAAGGTTAAATTCGAAATAGTAGGCCCATTACGATATTCCTCTAGGAGGTTAGGTCACCATATAAATTTACTATTAATAACGGAGGATTTAGGAAATAGTCACTATTGTTGGATTAAAAATATTTCCAGATTGGTATCGAATCAAGTAACTAGAAATGAGCACAAAAAATTTTTTTGTGACGGCTGTTTACTTTATTTCCGATCTGAAAGCATACTATTGCGGCACCAATTGCGCGATTGTAATCATATATACACCAGCACGCCATCAGTGGAACTGAAAAAAGATAAACGCGGTAATTATGTACCTGAAAACATACTTAAGTTTCAAAATTATGATAAGCAACTTAGGGTTCCATTTGTAATTTACGCTGATTTTGAATCGATTTTAAAACCAATAGATACTTGCGAACCAGATCCGGAAAAAAAGTTTACTATCCCGACATACCAACATGAACCATATTCTTTTGCATATTTGATTAAATGTTCGTTTGATAATTCATTGACGAAATTTGTAACTTTTACGGGTGATAATGCTGGTAGCGATTTCGTGAAACGGCTAGAGGACGATGTTTTAACTATTTATAATACCTATTTAAAAGACGTTGTTCCGATGCATCAGCTGTCTAATGATGAAATAGATGATTTTAACTCGTCAACTATATGCTCTATTTGCGATGAGCCTTTTCAGGAAGGTGACGTTAAAGTAAGAGATCATTGTCATGTTACCGGTAAGAAAACACCTGGCGCCGCACATAGCAATTGTAATTTAAATTATAAAATCCCACAATTTGTTCCAATCTTTTTCCACAATTTGAGTGGGTATGACAGTCATTTATTTATTAAAGAATTGTATGGCGAAGGTGAGAGGACCGAAGTTATTGCACAAAATAAAGAAAAATATATTTCGTTCACTAAACCATTGTACACCCATAGCTATGTAGATAGAGATGGTATGTTGAGAAAAAATTACATAAAACTTAGATTTTTGGATAGTTACAGATTTTTAGCTGATTCATTGGCTGGACTGTCAGAAAACCTGCCATCAGAATTTTTTGTTGAAACAAGGAAATGTTTTGCAGA